>JARQOC010000006.1:143511532-143962716 GCA_033576535.1 Allobates femoralis
GTACATTCTGAGAAAAAAGGAATTGACTGATGAGCTTGGGAACTCTAAAAGGCCTGGGCGTCCACGGATGACAACAGTGGTGGATGATCGCCGCATACTTTATTTGGTGAAGAAGAACCCGTTCACAACATCAACTGAAGTCCAGAACACTCTCAGTGAAGTAGGTGTATCTGTCTCTAAGTCAACAGTAAAGAGAAGACTCCATGACAGTAAATACAAAGGGTTCACATCTAGATGCAAACCATTCATCAATTCCAAAAATAGACAGGCCAGAGTTAAATTTGCTTAAAAACACCTCAAGAAGCCAGCTCAGTTCTGGAAAAGTATTCTATGGACAGATGAGACAAAGATCAACCTGTACCAGAATGATGGGAAGAAAAAAGTTTGGAGAAGAAAGGGAACGGCACATGATCCAAGGCACACCACATCCTCTGTAAAACATGGTGGAGGCAACGTGATGGCATGGGCATGCATGGCTTTCAATGGCACTGGGTCACTTGTGTTTATTGATGACATAACAGCAGACAAGAGTAGCCGGATGAATTCTGAAGTGTACCGGGATATACTTTCAGCCCAGATTCAGCCAAATGCTGCACAGTTGATTGGACGGCGCTTCATAGTACAGATGGACAATGACCCCAAGCATACAGCCAAAGCTACCCAGGAGTTCATGAGTGCAAAAAAGTGGAACATCCTGCAATGGCCAAGTCAATCACCAGATCTTAACCCAATTGAGCATGCATTTCACTTGCTCAAATCCAGATTTAAGACAGAAAGACCCACAAACAAGCAAGACCTGAAGGCGGCGGCTGTAAAGGCCTGGCAAAGCATTAAGAAGGAGGAAACCCAGCGTTTGGTGATGTCCATGGGTTCCAGACTTAAGGCAGTGATTGCCTCCAAAGGATTCGCAACAAAATATTGAAAATAAAAATATTTTGTTTGGGTTATGTTTATTTGTCCAATTACTTTTGACCTCCTAAAATGTGGAGTGTTTGTAAAGAAATGTGTACAATTCCTACATTTTCTATCAGATATTTTTGTTCAACCCTTCAAATTAAGCGTTACAATCTGCACTTGAATTCTGTTGTAGAGGTTTCATTTCAAATCCAATGTGGTGGCATGCAGAGCCCAACTCGCGAAAATTGTGTCACTGTCCAAATATTTCTGGCCCTAACTGTACATGCACACACACACACACAGATATATACATGCACACACACACACCACATATATATATACACATGCACACACACACACATATATATATATATATACATGCACACACACACATATATATATATATACATGCACACACACATATATATACACATGCACACACACACACATATATATATATATATATATATACATGCACACACACATATATATATATATACATGCACACACACACATATATATATACATACACATGCACACACACACATATATATATATACACATGCACACACACACACACACACATATATATATATATATCATGCACACACACATATATATATATACATGCACACACACACACATTTATACATGCACACACACACACATATATATATATACATGCACACACACACATATATATATAAACACATGCACACACATATATATATACATGCACACACACACACACACACATATATATATATATACGTGCACACACACACACATATATATATATACACATGCACACACACACATATATATATATATACATGCACACACACACATATATATACACATGCACACACACACACATATATATACATGCACACACACACATATATATATATACATGCACACACACACACATATATATATACATACACATGCACACACACACACATATATATATATATATATATACATGCACACACACACACATATATATATATATACATGCACACACACACATATATATATATACATGCACACACACACATATATACATGCACACACACACACACACACATATATACATGCACACACACATATATATATATATATATATACATGCACACACACACATATATATATATATATACACATGCACACACACACACACATATATATACACATGCACACACACACATATATATATATACATGCACACACACACACACACATATATATATATATATATACATGCACACACACACACACACACACACATATATATATATATATACACATGCACACACACACATATATATATATACATGCACACACACACATATATATACACATGCATACACACACACACATATATATATATACATGCACACACACACACACATATATGTATACATGCACACACACACACACACATATATATATATACATGCACACACACACACATATATATATACATGCACACACACATATATATAATCTAACTATATATATGTGCATCGCGTCATGAAGAGTGGGGCGGGAAGATTCCAATGGGCTCCCCCGCTCTTCAAATCGATAATGCCGCCCATTAGGGCGTTAGGAAGGGAGCGAGGCGGGGGGAGCGCGGCTCTGGGGACCCCGCCCTGCAGACAAGAACGCCCCACAGACACAGATCATGTAAGTTTCTAAAGTTTTTTATTCACCTTATATAAAGCCATATTAGGTCAGGCAGGGATGGTTAGGGAGCTAGTTAGGGTCTGTAGGGGCAGGTAGTGATAGTTTAGGGGCCATAGATTAGGTGACAGGTTCCCTTTAAGGCTGGGGTCACACATAGAAGTCCTTTTTGGAAGTGATTTCCATGACCAATCTGTTTTTTTTTTTTGGGTGCTTTTTGAGCCTCCTACACCCCTGGACATTTTTTAGACTTAGTCATTTTTTCTTTTTTTTTCATTAAAAACGGATATGCGTTAACGCATGCATTAGCGCAGGTGCCTATATGTGCCATGCGTTAACGCATGCGTTTCCCATAGGGCCCCATGTTAAAAAAACGCATGCGTTTTTTAACTGATGCCAAAAACGTTGCTAGCAACGATTTTGGGTAAAAAACGGACATAGCAATGTTTTTAAGTGCAGAAAAAAACGGACAGGGTGTATATTACATCCAATCCGTTTTTCTATCAGTTTTTGGACTTAGAAAAAAAAAATGCCAAAAATGAAGCCAAAAACGGACCAAGGGCTTATGTGTGACCCTAGCCTAAGACAGGTGGTGTAGCTTTCCTCACAGCAGTGCTATACTACCTGCCCTAATGAATGCAAAGAGCTATATTACTGTGGTTAGATGCTGTGAGAAAGACTTGCACAGCACTGGCACACACCTGCCACACACCTGCCTGGCAAAAACTAATAGAGACTGCACTAACCTAGCCCTGATAAGGGCTGCAATTAGAACTAGTCCTTGCTTCTATGAAGTAGCCCTGAAAAGGGCTGATAGACTACTAGTCCCTAGTCCCTATCCCTAATCGCTACTCCTATGGAGCAGCCCTAAAAGGGCTGATATTACTAGTCCCTACTCCCTAAACCTATCTATCTAACTTTGTATTTGCTCACTAGCTGACTGAGAGAATACAATTTCGTTTGCACTGTTTAGCGCGCGCACACAGCAGCAGCCGTGGGTGCCATCTAACACCTGCAGCAGCTATCAGCAAAATGGTGGCGATCTTTAAGATGGCCGGGTTTTATAGGGCTAGGACATGTGACAGACACAGCCAATGATGACATTAGTTGTGTGAAAAAATGCACTTTGCAGCGTGGCACTGTGATTGGCTAGCATCCTGAACCGCTCCACTGTACATGCTTTAGGAGAAAAAAAAAAAGCGCGACCTTATTGCTGCAGCTCTGATACAAGCCCCCCTGCACAATATACACACAAACTGGATATTAACATTTATTTGCAGTATTAGGGATAGGCTTAGGGTTAGGAAGAGTAATCTTTTGGTGATCGAAGAGTTATCGAACATATACAAGTACTGCCCAATTTCAAGCAAATAGTTCTAATTTGGCAAATGATTCAAACACTGCCAAAAACAGCTCAAATTTGAGATTGGTGAACAATTTGAATCGAACATCGCTCATGTCTACTCCCAAGTGTGACCCTAGCCTTATTCAGCTTTCCAGATAAACTTATTTGTTTTCATCATTATTTCTCCTACAAAGAAGTCACACTTCAATACTAACTGCACCTAAGCACAACTCAGTTGTTATACCTTGTGGCCTGGGGATTTGGATTTGTGACAGTGACATTAGTTCTGCAAAGCATCACTTAGAGGCATTAAATAGGAACTAGGCAATAGGCTACAAGAGTGTGCAAACATTAAACCCCAGTAGTGATTGCTCAGGTCTGAATCCTGTCACTACAGAAAGAGGCATGCCCCTTAAGCAAAGCAAACACACAAACCCGTGAACTCAGTCAGCATCTCCCTGCCATCTTACCTTTGCATTTCCAGTGCCACGCAGATGCACTGTCTGCAACTACAGTTCAACTTGGTACCATGATGGAATTACACAGTACTTTGAAGATGGATTACCTTCAACGCATGTTTGATCTGACCTCGAAGGATGTCATCTTCCAAACCACCCCATGGGCAGAAGGTGGGTCAGACTCAGCAGAACCAGACCCACAGCGGCATGGAGAGGAGATGGAGACATATGTCACCTGGAGCTCCACCGCACTACCCACTTTGGGCCTCATCTGTAATGAAGTATCCAATCCTTGGCTCCGATGCTAGATGCAAACTTGAGGAGTGAGTCACAGCAGTCAGGTGACATTTTTCCTATGACATTCAGGACCAGGAGCACCACATGTCAGACTGTACATGATCTTGCATCATATTTGGCTAGATTCCACTTGCAGCACTACTGGATCTCATTCCCCAATAGCACCAGGACTAGGACCATTATGAGGAGGAAGAGGAGGAGGTAGAGGAGGCATAAGGTCCTGTTTCCCAGCCATGTGAATCACTTAATCCAGAGGCCTTCAATTGGGGCAATGCCATGTGGGGACTCCTAGCCCCTCTAAGCAACTATCCAACAAGGCATCAACTACCCTGGTATGTCTCCTTTGGTGAAGAGATTTGTCTCTCAGATGCCATTGCTCAGGACTGTTTCCATGGATCTAAGGCAAATGGCTTATTTGACCAATGTACCCAAGGCAAGGTGTTTGCATTCCTGGAGGATAAGGGGTTTGGTTTCATAGTAGACAAGGTGCGGGGCATTGGTGCTACATCAACCGCTCCACTCTGCTGCATGACAAGCAACGCCAAACACTACGCACCATTTTGTTGGGGAGTAGGCCACTTTCATAAAGTTTTGGGGTGGATGCAGTTGGCATATATCAGGTTGTACCCACCAAATTTGGGAGATGGTAGGAGGAGATCAACCTGAAGAAAAATTTACATTGCGTGTGGCCCAGTTGTCTCTTGGTTGGCCAGCCAAATGCACCTGAACCGACCTGTCAGTGTTCCCCAAGTTGGTCCTGTCTGTCCTATAGCATTGTTCGCTAGTTCATCCATCGTCCATTCCAGCAGTGGCCATGATGGTGTGTGCTGGGGGCAGCGGTTGTTGGAGTAGTTGGAGTTGGGTTTTTTTCAGATCTTTTTTGACCAAGGCCTGTGTTTTTGTTAAACTTATATTTCCCTTCCAACATTTTGCACCGTTTGCACATCCCTCTACTGGGCATGCATGCAGTCTTTGGGGTCCAACTGAAATACCTTAATGGACTCTACCCTTCATGGAATTTTCACCAGTTTAACGGACTGTGTCCTGCTGTTGATCCCTTTGGGACTTTTGTTATATTTATATACTATGTGTATTGTTATGTTTGTGTTTGACAGTTTGTCTGTATGTTACAGCAAAGATTTTTTAGTTCACTTCTTATGTGCTGGACTGTTTCTGTAAAAAGTTGCTTTGATAGTGCCCTACAAAGACTGGTGAACAAGCCACAGGCCTCTGGCCTGACGGTCTGAGGTATGGAAATGCAAGACACAACACACACTAGTAGAACAGAGCTGGCCAGGGGCAGTTCTCAAGGGCATCAAACAGTGCATGTTTTTAGGATTTCCTTAGCTTTGCACAAGGCACTGGAATCATTACCTTTGCAGGTGATGAGATTAGCACCTGCTCAATGCTTGTAAATCCTGAAAACTTGCACTGTTTTCAGACCTTGAGGAGTGTAGTTGGACAACGCTACCCTAAAAGGCTCTGTGGAAGCAGCCAGGGGCAATAGGAATCCTGGAGCCCTTTCACCACAACTGTAGCTCTCCCTGGACCCTATTAGGCCCTGTGCCCATGGTGCATTATTGGATACTTTATTGCTGCAGATTTTGAGAATCTACATCAAAATAAGCATGTCTGTCTTGAAGCCTGCAAAGTGTAAAACAGGTCGGAAGTACTGTGCCCACGTAGTTGTTTTTTTCTTTGTACACGTGGTTCAGATTTCATTTTTCTGCCCCAAAATCAGCACCAGATATGCAAGGGAAAAAACACTTTGGCACAGCACTTCTGAACTCTCATAGAATGGCCTCAGGGTAGAAATGCAGACTTTGATGCAAATTCTCAAAATCTGATTAAAAAGAAGCATCAAAGAACATACCGTGGGCACAGGATGATGCCCACTGTGTAACCTGAGACAACCTCAGAGAAGTCATGATGAGGATGTCTAAGGTTTATGAGGGGCCTGCAAGCATGGTGAGTTTTACAGCGGCGCTGAAGCTTGCTAAGTAGTCATATAGGAAGATGATCTCTGTGCCAAAGCAGTGGGGATCCACTGTAAAACTGTTTACACTGTGTTTTGCAGCTTCTGGGCCCCTTTTAAGGAGTTTTCAAGGCGCTTGATTTTGCCTCACATCGATTTCAGTGAAGTTTGGATGTTTAACAAACCAAATCTGAACTTGTTTGATGAACATTGCCTGTTCAGCAAAACGAGCCAAATTCGAACTTCCAAAGGTTCGCTCATCTCTATTAACAGGTATTTATATGGTATGTTACACAGCAGGGTAATCCTTCAATTCCTCCTAGACTGTTGCACTTACTCAACCTTACAGTAGCCAGATCCTTTAGTCCTAGGACTGTGATACCCTTTGGTACATTCTTTCCACTCCTCCTGCAGATACACACCTGTCCTCTCTCTCAGAGACCGGTATCCTAACTATCGTTTTCCACACTGTACAAGCATCTGTCTGCTCACGGCCATTACCAGGGTCCTCAGCTCTAGGTTCATAATACCTCCAGAGTCTCATCTCTCTCATACCGCAGCCCCTTGTTTGTACTCTTCTGTCAGGAGTCAGTTCAGGTGCTTGCTTTTGGCAACTCTAGTCAAGCCTCATGCCTCCAGACATCTCAGAGGAAACTGCCCATTGAGAACTGGTCCTACTCCATATTATGCAGGACATAGTGCCGTCATTAACACTACTCAGCCTCCACTCCCTGGTCTCTCTGGAATCCACCTCTCCTGTCACAAGTCACATATAGCAAGTGGGTTTACTGCTCCTCAGATGTGAGTTTTGTTCCTGACCCAGGCTGGGCCCTAACTTATGTTTCAATAGAAACAATCTCTCTCCCTATGCACCAACTCTTCCCCGATTTTTTAATCCCAGTTGTCAACTGCCTGTTACCCAGCAGGTTTAACCTTTCAACTGCCTACCTATAACACATACAGTTATGCTCAAAATTTCACATACCCCAGCAGATTTTTGCTTTCTTGGCTTTTTTCAGACAATATGAATGATAATGCCCACAATTTTTTTCCATTCATGGTTAGTAGTTGGGTGAAGCCATTATCGTCAAACCACTGTGTTTTCTCTTTTTAAATCATAATGACAACCAAAAACATCCAAATGACCCTGATCAAACATGGTGCACCTGCATGAACAAAGATGAGTCTGTGCAGGCACCGAAGAAGAGGGGACAAAGAGAGAGAGGAGGAGATGCCCGACACATAGAGGAGGCGGGGAGGACCAACCTGGCGGCAATGTTAGGACGCAGTGACAAGACCCATTGGACTGCCTAAGTAATGACTTACTTCCATGGCGGGAAACATTATAATGTGTTTATTTAGGTGTACAGTGGGAGAAAGAGATTATAGACACCTTCATAGAATGCAGCATAGGAGCTGCTGAAGGTGGTGCTTTCAGTTTGTAAAGCACTATAGGGGGTGACAGGTGCACTTTAATTAAGCATGCTACATTATATACTACAGAACATAACTTATGCCAATACACATACATTCCAATTCAAGAGAAAAAGAGTTGAAAATACCTCTCTTTGGTTTTAGTAATGTAGACTTCAACACTAGCTAATGCTAAGTAACGAAGGAGACCAAAGATGTTTTAGTGACCCAGATTATATCACCTGAATGTCCACACTAAGAAGATGCAATACAAATAGTTAATTTAGTAATTGGTGATACAAACAGGCAACAGTCAAAAAAGTGAACATAGGACAGTATGGAGAGAGGGAGGTGGGAGACAAAAAGCAGGAGAAGCAGAGGACGAGGTACCCTCACCCTGGTTGCAGAGGATAATAGTGCCTGTGCTCAAATAAAGACAACAAAAAAAGGAGCAGCGTGGATGCTGCTAATAGTTGTCAACTTGCTCAAGTGGTCAAGCAGCTACAGGCATATCACTGGCACTTACCCATGGGTGTGTATAAGGGGGTCCGGTGCACTCCTGCCTAAGTGCGGTATTTATTAAGGTAATGCCAATAATTGCACAATAAAAGTTAAAACCAGGGGTGCAGCCCAGACAAGGAAGCGGTTAGTCCTTACTACCAACTGAGATGGCTGAGTGGCTTGGGGAATTGAGGTCCATATGCACTTTGACACTTTAGGTAGAATTAGGGATGGTGGATGTGTATACTCTATATTACTGCTTTAATGTTGCATTATATCCCCACTTGTTTGTGCCATACAGCTGTTGCTTGTATCATTTCCCATGCACTCTGCACTTTGTCTTTGTAACCTATTCTCATGGTTTGTGAGGACAACCCTCTGTGCCTGTCTCACTCGTAATTTTGTACTTAATTCAAATGCTGTTACTGGTTTTAGCTTTTATTGTGCAATCATTGGCATTACTTTAATAAATAGCACACTAAGCATTAGGCAGTGTTGTAGTCTACATTACTAAAACAATCTCTTGCCCACTCTTCCCGCTTTCACCTGAAGAACATCTCTAGAATTCACCCCTTTCTCACCTTGGAAACCACAAAAACCCTCACCGTGGCCCTGATTCACTCCCGCCTTGACTATTGTAATTCTCTTTTAATTGTCCTCCCCCGCACTAGACTCTCTCCTCTCCAGTCCATCCTTAATGCAGCAGCCAGGATCACCTATCTAGCTAACCATTACTCGGACGCTTCTGCTCTATGCCAATCACTGCACTGACTGCCTATACACTATAGGATCAAATTCAAGCTGCTTGTTCTCACACACAAAGCTCTTCACAGTGCACCTCCCTACATCTCCTCCCTCATCTCTGTCTATCACCCTATCCATTCTCTTCGCTCTGGAAGTGACCTTAGACTCACTTCTGCATTAATCCGAACCTCCCATTCCCAGCTCCAAGACTTCTCTCGTGCTGCACCAATTTTCTGAAATGCTCTACCACAGGAAATTAGGTGTATCCACAACAATAATTATGGCTAGTGGCCACGTATGCTGCTCCTATCTGCTCCCCATATCCTTAAGTTGATTATACCATCATTGTAAATAAGCACCTGTACTTTGTGTCACCCCCACCTCATTGTTAGATTGTAAGCTCTTATGAGCAGGGCTGTCATTATTTTGCTCTAATTATTGTATAGTATTATGTTTTGTATTGTTTTTTGTACTGTATTGTATTTTCTGATAACTGTTTCTTATGATAGTTAAATATGATCCTCTGTATTGTAAAGCGCTGCGGAATATGTTGGCGCTATATAAATAAAGATTATTATTATTTGGTTACTATATTAGAAATTTACTTAGTAATAGTATGGCTTTAATATCTAATTCCAGTATTGCATAATATTTCACCACTGTATTTCAATTATTTGTTTCTAATAATGATTTAGGCACACATGTTCTGGATTTTGAACCTTTATTTTCCAGTAGAGATCATAAATCTTTTGGAAACCCAATCCAAACCACAGGCGAATCTAGGTTTTTTGGCAAATGGGCAAAAATTTAATTCAACGCCCTATCCTATATACAAGTTAGAATTTGAGTAGTCATCATGCAACCGTTCATCTGCAATTTGCATATTAAAGTCACATGCCAACAAGCTGTTCTTCAATGTTCAGTCAAATAATACAGCTCTTGTTTCACTGAGACGCTGGAAGAGAAACTAATCAGTACAAGGGTGCTCTCACACTTGTGTTTGAAAAATCGATCCGTAGTTACTCCTGAAAACATCTCTGAGTGAGATGTCAATCCATAAGTCATGCTAGTGTGAATTTTTTTTCACCTGGCGTTTGTGTGTAGTGATGGGCGAATCCTAAATTACTCGGAATCGCTTGACTCTAGCGAGTCCGAGCCCAGGACTCGCTACTCGTTGCGAGTCTAGCGAGTCCAATGTTAATGAATGGGGAAGCGAGTAATAGCGAGTAGTGTGAGATTTACAAATCGCAGATGTGTCTTGGAAGCTTCAGCCTGAAGCAATCCTAGTTGTGTCATTTATTTGCATTGCTAGTTTACTTTGTAAGTAATCGCTGACTCGCACAGATAAGATCCTGTCTTCTCTGTGTTCTGGCTGCCCCAGCTCCAGGGTCCTAGAGCCCGCCTGCTGCCTGATGTAGCAGAGCTGAGATTGTTCTCAGTCTGCTCATTCCCTGTGTACAGACATGAATGTCTGTGCACAGAGATGATGTAGCAGAGCTGAGATTGTTCTCAGTCTGCTTATTCCCTGTGCATAGACATCTATATTTATGCACAGGGATGAGCAGAGAGGACATCGCGTTTTGGACTGCGTCGGACGGAAGAGGATTTTTTTAATTAAAGATGGAGTCCCTAATGGCTTTTTTTTTATTTCTAATAAAAAATTTTCCTTGTGTTGTGTTTTTTTTAAAACAATTTAATAGAAATTCATGGCGGTCATGTCTAATATTGGCGTGACCGCCATAAATTTCGGGCTTAGGGCCAGCTGATAATACAAAGCTGGCCCTAACCTCTTTATTACCCAGCGTGCCATCGCTACCAGGGCCGCTGGAAGAGCGGGGTTCAGCGCCAGAGGATGGCGCTTCAATGAACGCGCCATCTTCTGGGGCGGCTGCGGGCTGCAATTTGCAGCGGGGGGTGCCCAGAAAGCTTGGGCATCCCTGCGCTGCGGATTCCAGCCCCCAGCTGCTTAGCTGTACCTGGCTAGACATAGAAATTGCGCGGAGCCCCACGCATTTTTTTTTAATTATTTCATGAAATTCTGAGATTCTGACTCTGAGACTCTGACTCTGACTCTGAAATTCATGAAATAATTAAAAAAAAATGCGTGGGGCTCCGCGCAATTTCTATGTCTAGCCAGGTACAGCTAAGCAGCTGGGGGCTGGAATCCGCAGCGCAGGGATGCCCAAGCTTTCTGGGCACCCCCCGCTGCAAATTGCAGCCCGCAGCCGCCCCAGAAGATGGCGCGTTCATTGAAGCGCCATCCTCTGGCGCTGAACCCCGCTCTTCCAGCGGCCCTGGTAGCGGTGGCACGCTGGGTAATAAAGAGGTTAGGGCCAGCTTTGTATTATCAGCTGGCCCTAAGCCCGAAATTTATGGCGGTCACGCCAATATTAGACATGACCACCATGAATTTCTATTAAATTGTTTTAAAAAAAACACAACACAAGGAAAATTTTTTATTAGAAATAAAAAAAAAAGCCATTAGGGACTCCATCTTTGATTAAAAAAATCCTCTTCCGTCCGACGCAGTCCAAAACGCGATGTCCTCTCTGCTACATCCCCTGTGCATAAATATAGATGTCTATGCACAGGGAATAAGCAGACTGAGAACATCTCAGTTCTGCTACATCATCTCTGTGCACAGACATTCATGTCTGTACACAGGGAATGAGCAGACTGAGAACAATCTCAGCTCTGCTACATCATCTCTGTGCACAGACATTCATGTCTGTACACAGGGAATGAGCAGACTGAGAACAATCTCAGCACTGCTACATCATCTCTGTGCACAGACATTCATGTCTGTACACAGGGAATGAGCAGACTGAGAACAATCTCAGCACTGCTACATCATCTCTGTGCACGGACATTCATGTCTGTACACAGGGAATGAGCAGACTGAGAACAATCTCAGCACTGCTACATCATCTCTGTGCACAGACATTCATGTCTGTACACAGGGAATGAGCAGACTGAGAACAATCTCAGCACTGCTACATCAGGCAGCAGGCGGGCTCTAGGACCCTGGAGCTGCACAGAGAAGACAGCTGGACTCGGCTCGCAAAGAAACAGCAGTTATCTGCGAGTTTCCCTGCTATCACTGGCACAGTAGCCAGTGATTACTCGCGAGTCTAATGCAAACAATGGCAATCCTAGTTTTGTCAGCGTTTCTGACAAAACTAGGATTGATATTGATTTGCATTAGACTCGCGAGTAATCACTGGGAGACTCGCAGAGTACCGAGTCCTGCGAGTCCCTTACTACTCGCCGAGTAACGAGTCCTAGCGAGTAGATTCGCCCATCCCTATTTGTGTGCAATCCATGTGTAATCTGTGTGACATCATGGAAAGCATGGAAAGCACTGACTATCCCCGGGAGGACTAGCATACTCACCACTCTCCTCGCTCCCTGCTGTCTGTGCCATCCCCACTGTCTTTGCTCGCATTAAGTTCTGTGAGCGTTGCTGCAGAGTGACGTCATTGCTGCTCACAGGACCGGATGCTGGGCACATCACAGAGAACAGGGATGGCGCGGACAGCAGGTAGCGAGGAGAGGGGTGAGTATGCTTGTTTATTTTTTTTAAGTGGACAGTGCCAGCAATGGGGAAAACCATGCCAGAAATGGGGGTAAACAGTGCCAGCAATGGGGGTAAACAGTGCCAGCAATGGAGGTAAACAGTTCCAGCATGGGGGGGACTATGCCAGCATGTGGGGGGACTGTGCCAGGATGGGGGGACAGTGTGCCAACATGAAGGCTATGTGTACCAGCATGGGGGATATATATATATACCAGGATGGAGGACATATATAGTGATTGTAAGACGGACACTGGCATTTTAAGGCGAACTCCATTTATCATTAAAAATTATTTTTTCCTCTTTTCCTTCATCAAATTTGGGGGTGCGTCTTATAATCCGTCTTATAAAGCAAAAAATACGGTAATTTGCCCCCATATATTACAACTTGCACCTAGTGATGGGTGAACCAGCTGATGTTTCAGTGGATCCGACTGGACTTTTTTTAAAATTTGAATTCAGGGCCAGATGTGACTCAAACTTGAGTCCAAACCCCGAATTTGGAATTTAAAGTTATGAGATGGGGCGGGAGGCTGTAAAAAGAAAGTAGAGAGTGATTAAACAGCAGCATTACACTTACCGGTGTCCGCTCCCTTGTACATTTGGGGTTGCTCATTAACTTCCTGGATATTCACTGCTGAAGGGCGGAACAGCCAATCACAGATGCTGTCCCAGAGAATGGGCATCTGTAATTGGCTGTTGGAGTAATCTGGAATCAGCCCATACATTCCAGCATTGTAGATGCTAGAATGTATGGTCTGTTTTAAGGTTACGCCAAAAGCCAATCACAGACGTCCATTCTCTGTGACAGTGTCTGTGATTGGCTGTTGCGCCCCTCACCCATTGACTGACCTCATAGTACTGTAAAAATAAATATATAATTAAAAAAAATTATGTACTGATTCGCTGTATTTTTGATTCTCAGCACAAACAAAGCGGACAGCTACAGGCTGCCACCACGAGCTGCCTGGGTTTACCTTGCTGTATAAGTTTATAGGTTTCATCAGGTCAGTATGATCACAGTGATACTAGATTTATATAGGTTTTTTAGGTTTGGCTATGATCACACAAAAAATGCTTTTATTACAAAATAAAGGTTTTTTGCATTACTAATTTTGAAGACTATGCCTAGTCTTGAGCCCTGGATCCGTTAAAGCCTCAGCTTTTCAACTTAGAATTCTTGAAAAACTGATGGTTTTAATGCATCTAGAGGCTAGGGTCACACATGGCAGTCTGTTTTTCAGCCTTTCCAAAAATTGAATCCGTTTTTGGAAAATCTTATGTTTGCATCCCAAAAATGCTAAGCGTTAATGCATATCATGCATTAACGGATGCATTTCCCATAGGGCCCCAAGTTAAAACAGACGCTATGCGTTTTTTTGCTGCAACCAAAAACGCTGCTTGCAGAGTTTTTAGCGGCCTTTACAAAAATATATAGCTTTTATTAGTGCACTTTTGACATTGCATTTTTTGCATTGGAGCCTATGGATCCATTAACAGATCCATTTTTCAACAAATTGTAAGTTGAAAAACTGATGCTTTTAGCAGATCCAAGGCTCATGTGTGACCCTAGCCATAGGCTCCAATGCAAAAAATGCAGTGTCAAAATGCACTGTTAAAAAACGGTATGCGTTTTTTTACTGCACACAAAAACGCTGCTAGCAGCGTTTTTTAGGTGCAGTAAAATAATGCATAGTGTTTTTTTAACATTGGGCCCTATGGGAAATGCATCCATTAACGTATGGTACATATAGGTACAATGTGGTAACGCATAGCGTTTTTTAGATTAAGAAATGGCATTTTCCAAAACCTGAATCAGGTTTTGGAAATGTAGAAAAACTGCATACCAAGCCTGACCCTATCCTTATAAGTTTTTTCATTTTAATGCTGACAGAGTCATGTGAGGGCTTGTCTTTTGTGGGATGAGTTGGATGGATTTTTCATTGGTACCATTCTGGGCCACTAATTTTTTTTTTATCGCTTACTATTCTGCATTTTGTGTGGCACAAAGAAGAAACAGAAATTCAGGATTTTTTTTACACCATTCACCATCGTAAAAAGTAATGAGACCACTTTATTCTTCAGGTCAGTATGATTACAGTGATACCACATTTGTATAGCTTTTATGTTTTGCCACTTTTACACCATAAAAACTATTTTAGAGAAAAAAAAGAATTGTTTTTGCATTGCTATATGCTGAGAGCTGTAACTTTTTCATTTTTTGCTCACCAAGTCATGCGGCAGGATGCTTTTTGAGGGACAAGATGACATTTCTAGTGATAGCATTTTTATTGACATACGACTTTTTGATCATATTGTAATTTTGCCACATATATTTTTTTATGGTGTTTACTGAAGTAATTAACTGCTGTGACAGTTTTATAGAGCGGTCTTCTGGATTCAGTGATACAAAATATGTGAACTTTTTTGTTTAATTTTTATTACATAAATATACATATTTATTGGTATTATATTTTTTCTTTCTATTATGCTCTTTATTTGTGTTTTTTTTTAATATTTGTACATTTATTAAGTTTTTTACTTTTTTACTTATGTCCTTTATGGGATATCACCTTTATTCCCCCGACTGCTGATATAATATATTGCAATTACAGTTCACTTTGTACACTATGCATCTAGCATGGTGTGCGTGGTTTGCAGTGCTAGGGTGACCAAGCGGTCATCATGACGATGACCCAGGTTTACCATGACAGTGATCGGGTCGCTGTGATGCAGTCACGAGGGTCCCACTCGCTTGAGAGAGGAGCATGCTGTGACGCGTTCCTGTCCCAAGCACCTAAATGCTGCCATCTCTATTGATCCTAGTATTTAGGGGTTAACACTAGAAGTCCCAGAAATGTTGAGCTCCCCCCTGAAGTCCCGAAAGAGGGTCAAATGACCCTTAGTCCAAACTGAATAGAACTAACTAGAAACTAAATGGCTAAACTCAATGGCAAACAACAACATCCTGTGGTGCGACAGTAATGGCCTTAATTACAGAACAAAACACAGTGATTAGAGGATGTTAGCTAAAATCCTTCAGGTCATTCAACCCGTCTCTGGGTTCCAAAGGTAGAAATGTTAAATGACCCCTCTCTGGGACTTCTAGTGTTAAACTGCTAGGTGGAATGCGTCCACCTCTCCTGTTGGTGAGTGCCACGTCTCAGCTGTCACATCAGCCAGAGACCCAAGTAGCGAATGCGCAGGAAGAGCTGTGGTGCCCGCAAAATTGCCAGGATGTACCCAGTATGTAATAGGTCGGGGACGCATCAAATGACTCAATGGCCTCAACTCAGAGGCACCTATGTAAGTCCTGATCCCTGCACAGGGGTTAAAGGATGAAAGCCAGGGACACCAATGGGATCTGGTAAATTATGTGGCTAGTATCAAGCCTGTTACTAGTATCCATCTTTAGAGATGCCAACTGATCATGAATAAAGCCCATATAATAATTGTACTCTTCTTTAGATTAACTACATTGTTAGCATTAAAAAGTGATGGGAAATTGGTTATGATGTAAATAAAAAGACCTAGTCAGTCTCCTCTTTTTTAGAACACCACTGAATCCAAAGTTGTATGATTTTTAGTGATCAAGAAGTTCTGAATTAGCTAATTTATTGCTATTGCATCGTGGATGCAATTCACTATTTCAGTATATTTCACTAAATAATAAAAACCTTAAGTGAGAAATCAGCTTTTAGTGATCTAGAAA
This sequence comes from Allobates femoralis, assembly GCA_033576535.1. Taxonomy (NCBI): domain Eukaryota; kingdom Metazoa; phylum Chordata; class Amphibia; order Anura; family Aromobatidae; genus Allobates; species Allobates femoralis. The sequence goes on from JARQOC010000006.1 coordinate 143,528,135, forward strand.
GAACAGTAAAGAATGCAGATTAGTCAGGGTTATGACTGGAACACACAAAAACTTCAATCTGCCCTAACCGGAAAGAAAGAGGTTCTTGGCAAATGAAGTTAAAGTTACAGAGAGTAATTATAGCAAGCAACATGTAAATACCCAGAAAGACAAAATCTTTTCCCTCAGAATATGATATGCTGCTTTAATATTTATACACAGTTTATTGTGAATCAGCCAATCATAAAACTCCATTTATCCAAATCGTTTTGTTGCTTCTGCAATATGCAGCTGCCTGGTATTGCATTAATGCACGCTCTGAGGAGCAGAAGCACCAACCCACACATTAGCTTCCTTATGGCCTTGGGTCTATCAGCCTCTCTGGTGAGGCAGCAGTTGTCTTGCAGCTGTCTTCTCCACAGGCTCCCGGAGACTATGCCATACAGAAAAATGTTTTAGCTACAATTGAAAATAGAAGGAAATAGAAATCTTTTCCAAACTTCGAGCACATACACACACATCTTATCTTCAAGATGAAATATTTCCTTTATATATATAAAGATATTTGTAAGAAGGTAATTTCCTGCTTGCCCATAACTTATTCACGAGTATTCAGCACTGACATTTTCATGAGGGAACACTATCTCATCAATGGTATAGAAAGACAAGCGACTGAGATCACAGCATAAACATCACGCCCAATATGGAGAGAAACACACCGAGAGGGCATAGTTAGATACAAATTACTTTACACCTCAGCTAAGTCTAACACACAGACATCATCACTGGTCTTCACTTGGGAAAGTACAGTTCCCATTATGGCCTGACAACATGTTGTGAGCTATATCTACTTACATATTCGCGCTGTCCTATCTTTTCCCAAGTCCGACTTCCATCCAGATGTACCCATATCACGCGCTCTGCACTTCCAGTTCAGCAGATATATTTCCACACCCCAAGTGATGAGTATGGAAATTTGGCAGCCGCAGCCACGTGAACGCTTTGCCCCCAGCAGTCCGCCCAGTCTCCCCTCGCTCGGTGTCACCCCTGCCTGGTGCCACCTCCATCCAGTGTCCCTCCTGCCCGTTGTCACCCCCATCCAGTGTCACCCTCACTCAGTGTCACCCCAGTCTGCCTGGTCTCACCTCATCCACTCCCAGCACTCTGCCCAGTCTCCTGCCCATGCACGGTCTTATCGATCTCCACTCCCAGCAGGCCACAAGGGCCCATGTGATGTGTGGGGTCACATGACCTCACTGCATCACGTGACCCCATCACATCAAGTAACACCACTGCATCACGTGACCCAGCCACTTCACATGAGCCCTTGCGGCCTGCTGAGAGTGGGGAGTGATAAGACAGGGCATGGAGGAAACGACCAATGTATGTATGTGTATATACTGTGTATGTGTGTATATATAATCGCGCTGTCCCATCTGTTCCCGACTTCCATCCAGATGTCTCCATATCACACGCTCTGCTCTTCCAGTTCAGCAGGCATATTTCCACACCCAAGTGATGAGTATGGAAATTTGTCGGCTGCAGCCCGGTGAACGCTTTTCCCCCAGTGTATATATGTGTGTGTATATATATATATATATATATATATATATATATATATATATATATATATATATATATATGTGTACTAGGGTGACCGCAAAAAATCGATGTCGGAATTTTGTCCGTCTGGAACCCACAAAACGATTCCCCTTTCCAGATATTGAGATAGCCAAAATTTGAGCTCGATCAAACGACGTTAACCCGTGCCGCTCGTCGCTCAAAGTTTGAAAAAAATCAAAATTTTTGGCCAAAAAGCTGACATATGGAGCCATAACTCCAGAACGGTAAATAATAAAAACACGCTTAATATCTCAAAAGAAAGCTAATGTTGTTCTTCAAAATTTATATTTTATACATAATTGTTGTTATTTTAAGTCAAACTGAGTTACAACAGCTTTTAGCCCCAAGAACGTGACCTGGTACCACTAGGAGCATACTTTGTATATTTTGTTATTAAGTGATAAATTTTGTTTTTTTTGGTATATTTTTGAGTTTAAAGTAGAAATATAATTTAAAAAAACAAGTAATACTGATAAGTCTAATGACATTTTTTATTTTAAAATATAAAAATGAGGTATATAATACATACAAAACAGACAAAGAAAAGATACAGAAGTAGTACCTACATGAGTTGATAATTTTACATAGTTATCTAATCTATTCTAGAGCCTTTGTTAAAGTAGTTTTTGAAACGTCAGAATATAATGCTCGTCATTTGCTTACAACTTGCAGGACATATTGCTTTTGTTCTTCATCTTTTGTCAGAAGGTCGTTAAAGTCGGTTATTAATTTAACACCACGCTCAGCCATATCATTAACTACTTTTAATGTTTTGACAATTTTCAATCCTTCTTGGAACTCATTATTTTGAGGCCAGGTGTTTGGATTTTGTCTTAGGAAATCTGTTTTTATATTAAATCAGTAATGTAAACGTTTCTTTGGTAAGTAAATTTACCAATCCTCCATCAACTACCTCTTTTAATTTTTCTTTCCTAACTTTTGGATTTACAACCCTAGCGTGCTCTGATGGTTCATCTGTGCTACTGAGCAATTTATTAGCCACTAGCTGTAGTACCCGGCTACGCCCGGGTTAATAAATAACTGATGTTAGCTATAACAAAATAGAATTTGAATATGTTATATTAATGACCTGCAAGAAAATAGAAGCTGTGCTGTGATTGATTGCTATAGGCAGCCTAATAAATCTCCAGCCAATAGTAAACACTCCCCTTGGCCGGGCAGTATATGTTACCTAACACATACACATAATAGACAGCTCATGTGACTGACATATGCCTTAATTCCCTATATGGCACATGTGTTGCACATTGGCTGTTTTTAATCAGATGTTTATGTTTGGAAATTAAAGATAGCACACGTATAAGGCGAGTTGTGTGAGGTGATTTGTGCACATTTGTGTCTGTCTGTGGTGTGTGTGTGTCCCTGGGGTGTGTGTATGTGTGTGTCCCTGTGGGGTGAGTGCATGTGTCCCTATAGGGTGTATGTGTGTGTGTCCATATGGGGGGTCTGTGTGGTGTGTGTATCTGTGTTGTGTGTGTCTTTGTGGTGTGTGTCCCTGTGGGGTGAGTGCATGTGTCCCTATAGGGTGTGTATGTGTGTGTGTCCCTGTGGGGGAATCTGTGTGGTGTGTGTCTCTTTGTGGTGTGTGTGTGTGTGTGTCCCTGTGGGGTGAGTGCATGTGTCCCTATAGGGTGGCTATGTGTGTGTGTCCTTGTGGAGGGGTCTGTGTGGTGTGTGTGTCTGTGTTGTGTGTGTCTCTTTGTGGTGTGTGTGTCCCTGTGGGGTGAGTGCATGTCTCACTATAAGGTGTGTGTGTGTGTGTCCTCTTGGGGGTGTGTGTGTGTGTCTCTGTGTTGTGGGTGTCTTTTTGTGGTGTGTGTGTGTTTGTTCGGGTGCGTGGTGAGTATCCAATGTTGGGGCTGCACCTTAGCGACTATACACTTACTGTTACTCTTTGTGTGCGTGTGGTGTGTATACATGTCCCCGTGCGTGGTGAATATCCCATGTTGGGGACCCACCTTAGTGACAATATGCTGGTATATGCTGTTAGTGTTTGGCGCTATCATTAAGCCCCTCTCATTCACAACTGTCAACTGGTAACTGTCACTTTTTCCCCATTATGTAGATAGGGGCAAAATTGTTTGGTGAATTGGAATGCGCGGGGTTAAAATCTCGCCTCACAACATAGCCTATGACGCTCCCGGGGTCCAGACATGTGACTGTGCAAAATTTTGTGGCTATAGCTGACAGCTGTCGATTTTCCTCCAACACTTTTCCATTCACTTTTTCCCCATTATGTAGATAGGGGCAAAATTGTTTGGTGAAGTGGAACGCACAGGGTTAAAATTTCGCCTCACATCATAGCCTATGACGCTCTCGGGGTCCAGACGTGTGACTTTGCAAAATTTTGTGGCTGTAGTTGCGACGGTGTAGATGCCAATCCCGGATATACACACATGCACACACACATACACACATTCAGCTTTATATATTAGATTAACAACTTTTCATCGTCTGTAATGGTGGGATCAAAAAACAATAATCCCACCAACTCTGCATTCAAATACCACAAATGGTTCGAAAATTTGGTCAGGGCTATTTCTGCATTCAGACTATGCAAAATACCTAAATCTTGCTTTGGCGCAAGATGAGCTTTTGGAGCATTGAATCAAGCTTGACAATAAATTTTAACTAGGAAAACAGAAATGGCACGCACAGAACTTTCTTCTTCTTTAGACATCTTAAATTGACGACGAAAAATGAACATTTTTAAGCAGTAAATAGCCTTTGCCATCCACCTAGCGTGATGAATGGCTCCTGGAGTTCTAAAACCCACAACATTGTCGTCTAGTGATCCAACAAATACGAGAACCAACTGCAACAGCTCCTTGTAGGCATCTCTGGGGTGGCTCTCAGTTAATTTGGTCTCGAATTCAGCAGTAACATTTGCAATTACTTCTGGAGTTAGCTGCTTTTGTATTAGATTGTCACTGATACCTGTGTCGTATTTTCCTTAGTCTATCTTGGGCCACGCAGTGAGGAATCTCTTGAAAATGTCTGGATGAGGTCCAGTGGTTGATCCCATTTTTGTGTCGAATACGCCTCTTAACACAATTTCCAAGATATGGTGACGGCAAGCTAAGTGTAGCAATTCTCTTCCTAACATTTGCTCCAATAGGACGCATGCTCCTTTGAGTCTTCCCGTGTTTGATGCTGCAGTGTCAAAGCACATCGCCTTGACGGTGTTGGGAAGACCCCATTCCTGTAGGCATTCATATACGGCTACGGCTTGCTCCTCTCCAGAGCTGCTTGCTGTTACAGGAACTCCCAGCAGCTGTACCTTTTCGGCATATGAAATAGCAATAGCTCACATTTCTCATTTTTTAAAACACCCGGTAAAAGTTTACCATCCCAATGGACAACCACGGGCTGTTTTTCAGGAATGTTTACTTTATCTAAAAAATTTTTAGTACCGTATATACTCGTGTATAAGCCGACCCGTGTATAAGCCGACCCCCCTACTTTTGCCCCAAAAATCTGGAAAACCCTATTGACTCGTGTATAAGCCGAGGGTGGACCCCAGCACAGGTATACAGGCCCCCCCCAGTGGTATACAAGCCTCCCCAGTGGTAGTATACAGCAGCCCCAGTGGTAGTATACAGCAGCCCCAGTGGTAGTATATAGCATCCCCAGCAGCCCCAGTGGTAGTATACAGCAGCCCCAGTGGTAGTATATAGCATCCCCAGCAGCCCCAGTGGTAGTATACAGCAGCCCCAGCAGCCCCAGTGGTAGTATATAGCATCCCCAGCAGCCCCAGTGGTAGTATATAGCATCCCCAGCAGCCCCAGTGGTAGTATACAGCAGCCCCAGTGGTAGTATATAGGAGCCCCAGCAGCCCCAGTGGTAGTATACAGGAGCCCCAGCAGCCCCAGTGGTAGTATATAGCAGCCCCAGCAGCCCCAGTGGTAGTATACAGCAGCCCCAGTGGTAGTATATAGCATCCCCAGCAGCCCCAGTGGTAGTATACAGCAGCCCCAGCAGCCCCAGTGGTAGTATATAGGAGCCCCAGCAGCCCCAGTGGTAGTATACAGCAGCCCTAGCAGCCCCAGTGGTAGTATACAGCAGCCCCAGTGGTAGTATACAGCAGCCCCAGCAGCCCCAGTGGTAGTATACAGGAGCCCCAGAAGCCCCAGTGGTAGTATACAGCAGCCCCAGTGGTAGTATACAGCAGCCCCAGTGGTAGTATACAGGAGCCCCAGCAGCCCCATTGGTAGTATACAGCAGCCCCAGCAGTAGTATACAGCAGCCCCAGTTGTAGTATACAGGAGCCCCAGCAGCCCCAGTGGTAGTATATAGGAGCCCCAGCAGCCCCATTGGTAGTATACAGCAGCCCCAGTGGTAGTATACAGGAGCCCCAGCAGCCCCATTGGTAGTATACAGCAGCCCCAGTGGTAGTATATAGGAGCCCCAGCAGCCCCAGTGGTAGTATATAGGAGCCCCAGCAGCCCCAGTGGTAGTATATAGGAGCCCCAGCAGCCCCAGTGGTAGTATACAGCAGCCCCGGCAGCCCCAGTGGTAGTATACAGCAGCCCCGGCAGCCCCAACGGTAGTATACAGCAGCCCCAGTAATCCAGGGCCCCCCCAGCCTTGCTCCGGTCACCTGTAAAGCAAAATATACTTATCACTGTCCCGCTGCCGTCCGCGCCCGCCGCTGCCGACATCCGCGATCCTCCATTTTCATGCGTCTTCTTCCGACTTCCTGTGTTCGGCGCCGGCAATGACGTCATTGCCTGCGACGAACAGAGAAAACCGGAAGAAGACGCATGAAGATGGAGGATCGCGGATGTCGGCAGCGGCGGGCGCGGACGGCAGCGGGACAGTGATAAGTATATTTTGCTTTACAGGTGACCGGAGCAAGGCTGGGGGGGGCCCTGGATTACTGGGGCTGCTGTATACTCATAGGGACCGTCACTGACTCGCGTATAAGCCGAGGGGGGTACTTTTCAGCCCAATTTTTGGGCTGAAAAACTCGGCTTATACGCGAGTATATACGGTATATTGTTTTCTGAACATTTGCATTCTAGAATGTAATAAAGTTTTCGAGACTTTGTACTCAAGAGGGTCAAGGTTTAGTGCTTCTAGAGTAGCTATTAAAATTCTCGTGGCATTTCTGTCGGATACCTTACATCGATCTAACAAAATGGATAATTTCATGTTTAAAATCTCTTTAAACGCCCCTTGCAAATTAAACTTTCATCCTCTTGCTCTCAGATGGTCCTGGATCTTCTGCAGCTTCTTCAGGGATGTCCATTTCCTCCAATCTCTCAAGTTCCTGGTAGTTGCTGTCCTCTTCAGTATTTTCTTCTTTTCCTTCTTCGAGCTTGTCTTCATCATCCGACTCTAAGAAGCAACAAAAGAAAGAGAAAATAAAAGATTATAAAAACTCGTCGTTTTAGCAGAATAGTAATAACACTGGGGAACAATTAGAAAAAAAATTTCTGTTGAGTTAGGTTTTTGAGCTGATTTAAACTAAAATTGGCATGCTGATTCCAAAGATGTAGTCAGTTTTTTTCTAGCACGTCAAGTTTTTCCTCCACAACTTACCTGCCAGAGAAGCACAATTTCACTGATATCTGTAATAAGACTTGTTATCTGATTACAATTCGACTCATATAGAGCTACGTGGCAATCATCTATTATGAAAACATATTTGTCATGCCTATTTCTTATATATTTCATTTTTTGTTCATATTTGTACTATTTAAGAAAAAAAAAAACACTTTTTAGGTACAGTAGTTTACATATTTTTGAGAAGACAAAAATCCTATAGTTCAAAAACTTGACGTGATAGAGAAAAACTGAGATCATTTCTGGATTCAGCATCCAAAAATTAATTAAGAACAGTTGTCTGACCTAACTCCTAAAAAATTGTGTTCCCCAGTGATATAATACATAGGTACTAGGGATGGGCGAGTCTACTCGCTAGGACTCATTATTCGGCGAGTAGTAAGGGACTCGCAGGACTCGGTACTCTGCGAGTTTCCCAGCAATTACTCGCACAGTAACGAGTCCAATGCAAGTCAATTTGCAATCCTAGTTTTGTCAGAGTTTACTTTTTCTCACTCGCTAGACTCGCTATATCACATCGCTATGTAGCTTGAATCTCCCCAAATCGTTTAAAGAATCGCACCGCTTCACGGATACCCACTGTCAGCAGCGATTCTGAGCGAGTCTGAGCGAGTTTTAATTTGAAGACGAATCCGAGTCCTGTATTCTGTATTCGGGACTCGCGAATACAGAATCGTTATGTTCCGACAAAGCTTCCGAGACAGCCTAGTGTGTTAGGTCAGAAAACTTGTGAAGATGGACAAGCATGTTAAGCCAATCATATTCAGTAATGCCACAGCCATGTTGGTTGTGGCAGGACTATGATTGGCTTCTGTCCATCGTGATGCCTATGTCATGTATGAGAGGCGAGGCTGTATATAAGCCTTGCCACTGCCATTTTGGGCACATTCCTGTGAAGATCTGAGCTAGAGCAGGGTGAGGTAGATGCTGGAGAAGATCATAGGGAGTGTCAGTCAGTGTAGGGAAACTTAAAAATTCCTTATATTTAACCCAAACAGCTCTTGTGAGAGCTACCAGGAGGACAGAGGAGTACTGTGTAGAGGACTGTAGGAGGCAGGCAGGGAGGTGCAGCCTTACAGTGCTCACAGGACCGACCTCATAGCTTACTCACTCCTGCTGTCCTAATAGCTGAAGTCAGAGGCTTAGCTGAGGTACTATTTCCAATTTTTTTGCACCTATAGATTTTGGTCATAAAAACCCCTTCAGCTTATTTTGTCTGTGGCAGATCAGTGCGTTGCTGCTCTACCTGCAAATAGCACGTACGCCACCTCTTGTGCGACTACTTGTGCGCACTTAAATAATTTTTTCAGGGACTAGTGTGCTGCTTCACTGACAAGTGTTAGCACGCACTTAACCCGCCAGCAGGTGATGCCTACAGCAACACCTAACTCCATCTCGGTGCTGTGCGCACTTAACAATTTTTTCAGGGACTAGTGTGCTGCTTCACTGACAAGTGTTAGCACGCACTTAACCCGCCAGCAGGTGACGCCTACAGCAACACCTAACTCCATCTCGGTGGCTGTGCATTAATTGTCAACATGATGTTCACACAAACACGCACTAATCCCCGAAAAAAAAAAAAAAAAAAAAGAAAAAGAGTTGCAAAGGGACGGGGACGAGGTCGTGGCCGTAGCAGTCGTGCCCAAGAAGGCACTGGTACAGGTAGACAGACGAGGATTGATAGATCTCTCTTTCTCACATCTAAAATTCCCAGTACTCAACAAAAACGTGTCTTGAGGCCGGAAGAGCATGACCAGATAACATCTTGGATGGCTGATAACACCTCGACCACTGGTTCTTGCAGTACACAATCGTCCTTGCCAACACAGTCTAGTGTTGCTACAGACAACGCAGGGCCATCCAATCCTCAAAGTCTTCCTATTTCCTCAACCCATCGGCAGCCAGAGGAAAAATTGGAGTGCGACCTTGGTCACTCCGATGATTTATTTGGTTCTTATCAGCCCTCGATTGCATCTGGCCTTTCTTTGTCACTGCCTGACGAGATACTTCAAGAAGACGTAATGTCTATTCATGACCAAAGTTTTGAAGCACCTGTACTGAAGAAAGCCACTATCACCAAAGGCATACAGCATCTCAGGAGATGGATGATGATGAGGATGATGAGACACACATCTCATCTGGCCAGCCTGCTCAGTCACGTTATCCAGAAGACTTTGAAGAGGTAGGCGTGGATGAGAGACCACAGATCCTACCTGGACTCTTGGCATGCATAGCCAACAGAGCAGCCAGGAGGAGGAAAGTGGCTATGTACCACCGCCAAAAGCACCAAGGCTTACTCCTTTCTCCAGAACACAAACTGTGACAACAGTTGCCCAAATTGTGTCAACTGTTGCACAAACTGTACCAACTGTTGCACAAACTGTAAACACAGTTGCCCAAACTGTGTCAACAGTTGGTGTTGTACAGAGTCATCCTCCTCTGCCTCCAATTCAACATAAAGGACGAAAGCCATTGTGTGGCAATTTTTATAAGGATGCCACATCTGTACCAAATATGGTAATCTGTAACATCTGCCATACAAGGCTAAGCAGAGGCCTGGGAAAAGGAAACATGAGCACCAGCAGTATGCGTAAGCATATGTCTGTTAAGCACCCAATTCAGTGGCCGGCCCATCAGGGTTCACAATCAGTGCCTTCTGATCCCAACACTTCCAAGCCACCTCAGATCCATCCTTCACCAGCTAGTGTTCAGGCATCAGCTCCTGCTCAAACGTACTCCTCCCAAGCTGCGCTACAAGAGAGACATGACAGTAGTCAAGCCACTGGTCAGTCTGCGCCAAACGTCCAGTTGTCTGTGCCACAGCTGTATGAAAGGCAGCGGAAGTACCAATCGACACACCCATTTTTCCAAAAAGTGACTGCGAAAATTACAAAGTTGTTAGCTGTGGAAATGCTGCCGTTTAGGCTCGTGGGTACAGAGTCTTTTTGGGAGTTGTTGGCTGTGGCAGCACCACGATACTCTGTACCCAGCCGCTACTTTTTCTCACGTAGTGCCGTCCCCGCGTTACACCAGCACGTTGTTAACAACTTAAAGCATGCACTAACAAATGCTGTAACCCCAAAGTCCACCTAACAACGGACACTGGACAAGTAGTTGTGGACAGGGCAGATACATCTCAGTAACGGCTCACTGGATCAACCGGGTGGACAGTGTCCCAACTTCTCAAAGTGGACCATCTGAGATACTACCAACTCCACGAATAGCGGGCACAACATCATTCCGGGTGGCTGCCTCATCATTTATGTCCAGTACACAATCTGCTTCTGCAACTTCCTTGTCCACTGCTGAGCTGCCCGCACCATCACGTCCAAGTTGGGAGCTTTGCAGTAGTGCTTCAGCAAGGCGAGAACAGGCTCTTCTGAAGCTTATCTGTCTAGGTGACACACCTCACACTGCAACAGAGCTGTGGAAAGGTCTTAAAGCAACAACTGAGATGGCGCCCCACTGCAACTACAACCCGTCTGTTCACGATAAGGACAAACCTTTGGCGGCACTAAGCACGGTACCTTGTTAAACGTGCTTGCTGTCACGTGCTGAACCTAATAGTCAAAATTCCGAAATACACCGAGTTATCTGACCTACGAGCAGTGAGGCGAATTTCGCCCATTTTAGATATCATACACAGCAGTTTGCATGTCTTTCAGCCCTTCAACAAATTAAATTGCCTAAGACACTGCTTTTGCGACATGCCACCGATGGGAACTCAAATTCCATATTTGCATTAATGCACAGAGGGCAATAGCGGAATATTGCTGCAACATGCCGTCACCACGAAGTCAACCAGACACATTAGTACTTACGAGTGGGTGGATCGCTGATCTTGCAAGTTGCTGAGAACTTTGATACTCAACCAACTTTCAGCGTGATCATCCATTATCATCTCACATGCCCCAGCTCTGTTTCTTAAAAGATTCGCTCCTGAATCTGAAAAGAATCTTTGAGGGCCAGCGGAGGCTATGAGCAGAATTAACATCGCTGATCCTACCGCCAGCATATCAGCAGTCTACATTGGGTTCCTGAAGAAAAGGGTGATGGGTGATGTGAGAAGATCTTTCTGTGGTACTGATGTGAACCCTGATGGTACTCCCAACCCTACGTTTATGTCGGTACAGCATGGGTGGGCTGAAGAGGAGGAGGCGGAGACCGATTTAGAGGCCATGATGCGTAGTGATCCTCATTCTGTTGTAACCGAGGAGATGAGTCTTTGCAGCTTAGCACACATGGCTGACGTAATGTCTCAATATCTCTCCCAAGATCCACGCGTCATTCACATATATGCCAGCAACCTCTACTGGTTGTCAACCTTTTTGGACCCCAGATACAAAGACAAATTTCCGTCACTGCTGTTGCAGTCACCCAGGGCTTAACGATGGATTTTTTCAAGAGTGTTGTTGTTGACAATTTGATGTCCATATCACCGTCTGACTCCGCTATACCCCGAAGAACAAGCTCTTTGCAACAGCAGCCTTTGGTTGGGACACAAACGTCATCAATGTCAAAATAGGTGGGGGTAAGATGTCCACCAACTGGGCGATGTTCAACAGACCTTCCGATCAACAACGATCATGCCTACGGTCACCTTGACTAGGAGACAACAATTTTCCAACACGGTGAACGAGTATGTCAGAGACAGTACCAGCTTCCTAACCGACCTTCTGTACCCTTTAATTACTGGGTTTCCAAGCTTCACACTTGGACAGAGCTCGCTTTGTATGCCTTGGAGGTGCTGGCCTGCCCAGCTGCTAGTGTGACATCAGAGCGTGTTTTCAGTGCCGCTGGGGGTATAGTCACTGATAGAAGGTCACGGCTTACTACTGAAAATGCCGACAGCCTGACTCTCATTAAGTTCAACAAGGACTGGATATCATCACAGTTCGTAAGCCCCTAAGACGACAGTACCCAAATGTAGAGTAACCTAATCATAATTAATAGGATTGGAATATTGCACTTTTAACTTTATGCCCTTTTAAGACAGGAAGCATCGGCATCTCCCTCAGCTCAGACGATGTGATAAGTCATGTTCCTGCAACATTTGCTGCATGCTAACAAAAATACGTAATCAGTAAAAATCATTTTACTTTACAAGTGCATCCACTTGTGAGCATTTTTCATTTATTTTTTTTTTAAAAATACAATACAGCCCCTTGGGCTAATTTTTTGAGGCAACAAGCCTATGCCTGCATTGTGGAAGTTGCTGTACTATGCTCTCAGGACAAGCAAGAATATAGTATGGGCCACTGGCCCTCCTCTATTACTAAAAATAGTTTATTAAGCCCCTTGGGCTAATTTTTTGAGGCAACAAGCCTATGCCTGCATCGTGGATGTTGCTTGTACTATGCTCCCAAGACAAGCAAGAATATAGTATGGGCCACGCGCCCTCCTCTATTTCTAAAAATAGTTTATTAATCCCCTTGGACTAATTTTTTGAGGCAACAAGCCTATGCCTGCATCGTGGACGTTGCTTGTACTATGCTCTCAGGACAAGCAAGAATATAGTATGGGCCACGCGCCCTCCTCTATTTCTAAAAATAGTTTATTAATCCCCTTGGCTAATTTTTTGAGGCAACAAGCCTATGCCTGCATCGTGGATGTTGCTTGTACTATGCTCTCAGGACAAGCAAGAATATAGTATGGGCCACGCACCCTCCTCTATTTCTAAAAAAGTTTATTAAGCCCTTTGAGCTAATTTTTGAGGCAACAAGCCTATGCCTGCATCGTGGACGTTGCTTGTACTATGCTCTCAGGACAAGCAAGAATATAGTATGGGCCACGCGCCCTCCTCTATTTCTAAAAATAGTTTATTAAGCCCTTTGAGGCTAATTTTTTTGAGGCAACAAGGCCTATTCCTGCATCGTGGGACCGTTGCTTGTACTATGATCCTGCTGGAGCCTGGCGAAGGGTCCCACTGTACGCTACAGAGCTAACGCGTAGACGCGCTGTGTTGCAAGTAGACGTCCCAACCTCTCGCATCTGTGTTCCTAGTGTTGTTGCCATAGCGAGTCATTAAGTAACCCCCCCCAAACACAGGCACTATTTATTTGTCAGCAACATTTGTATGTGTGGAGTCATGATTTTACACATACTAACCAAGGTGCCTTCATGTGCCATGCGGGCCATAAAGTACTTGCTAATGATGATGACTTTAAGCCCACCCACAAATCAACCTATACATCCATTCCCTGAAAAAAGACAGACAAAAAGCAGTTTTTTCAAAATGTGTATTATCACGCCTTAATGGCAAAAAGGTTAGATAGCTATTAGAAAGCTCAGAAATGCAAAAACAAAAAACAAATAAAACAGAAAAAAACAAATAGAAATAGTGCAATGCACTTTTTTGATTACAAAATAACAAAAAAGTTGACCCTACAGCTGGTGGTAGGTGGGGTGATTGTGTGGGGTAGCCTCTATCGGGCCACCATCACCCTGGTCCTGGAGGAGGTCCAGGGCCCCATGGATAGCCTCCCCCACTGCTTGTAAGCCTGTAGGGTGGGTCATCTGGGCCGGTGTCTCGAAATGGCCTTGGGTTGGGAGGTCCATGTTGGTTGGCCAGAAATGTTGGGTAGGCCTCTGGGTCGGCACATAGCTGTCCCGGGGTGTGGGCCTGTCTAGCCTGTTTGCGCTCGACTGCTGCCACCCCTCCAAATAATTAAATACCTGGCCAGGGTGGCTTGGGGGCCGACAGGCATCAAGGACAATGTGGATTGCTGACCTTGCCCGCAGTCGTCTCTCCAATGGAATGAGAGCCAGAAAAGGTATGAAACTGCGGGCAAAGTCAGCATCACATTGTCCAAGGAGGTCATTTGGTGCCCCCGGGATCAGAACATGGCTGCTGGGGTTCTGGTGACTCCCAACACTGCTGGCAGTCGGCAGTGGATGAAGCTGGATGGCCAGAGGTTGGTTTTGGTGGGGAGACCAGTGGTGTGGCCCTTCATCCTCCTCTTCTTCCTGTGGCCGGCCATGCCCCAAAGGTGGTGGTGGTGGTACTCCTTCCCCCTCCACTCCAAGTGGTGGTGGGTCAGGGGCCTCCCTCGCCTCTTCAGGCAGCTGTGCTGGCGGGTTACCACGCCGCCTGTGGTAGTGAGCAGCTCTGTGGGTAAATACAAAAAAAATTTGGTGAATGGGTTGCGTTTGGAAACAAAACCATAGGCCAAACATAAAATGTGCACGCTTTTTTGACTCAGTGTATCTCTGTATTATGTGTCTTTTCATTGTTGGCCTTAAGATGGAATTGCAGCAAATACATTAAGGATATTTTGGCTCATGCCTCAACCAATATTCTATGTGTGGGTAGTGTTGGTCCTCGATTTTTTGCCATTACATTAGAAATTTGAAAATTTGTCTGCACTATTACACTGTGCCCTGCCTTAGACAGGACAGCTATTTAAGCACTTGAAGACATATTAGTGGCCACAACTATTGCTTTGACATTTTGTTAAAACTTTATGTGGACAAAGCTATAGCCTGACACTGTGAGGCAAACACATTCTTCAGGGTTGTTTGCCATCAGATGGACACAAAAAGATGTAGTGTGGGCGGCCTTGGTCTCAATGCACATAACCCAGATCTATAGGGCAGATGAGTAAGACAGGAAATGGAGTCCTGCAGCATAGGTGACACATGAGCATTCGGCATTAGTGGCCTACACTCCTTTTTGCTGCCATGTATGCTAATCAGGAATGTCTTGGTAAATAAAACACACCAAACAGATGGCTTGGCTTTTGAAACAACTGTAATGGACATAGAGTATGGGGTTGTTTTTGAGCAGCAGGTCACACATCGTTGGTGCCAAACAAGGTGGTATGCACAGATGGACAGTTTTACAGTTATTCCAACGGGGCCGAACAAAAAACAGGGAGCAGCAAGGGCAAACCTCGGGTTTCCTAAAGGACCTTGGACATAAAAGCCTGTTGCCCTTAAAATATGGCCCCCTTTAGTTTGATTTTATACAGCATTAATACACTATGTTTTTCGTAGGATTCGTAATGTGGCCATCAGTTAACGACAAAAAAATAAAATTCACATGTGGGCCCTAATATCTACACCATCACCTTGCATGCCCAAATATACCCATGGGAAAACTCACCCACTCGTATTTGTAGTGATACAGGGTATGTCCTCAAATGTGTGTGACTGTGTCAACAATCTGGGATGGTGTACAAACAGTTTAGTGCAAAAGGGGTATATCCTTGCAACGTTATTTAGCCGAAAAAAAACACCCACAACTAAACGTGTAGGGATGTATGTGGCCCTTATGCAAGTCGAGGCCATTAGGAACTGATACAAATGAGGCTTATGACAGGCAAACCAGACATGGCCACACACCTTAGAGGCCATTGAAGGGAAAACATGGCTTTGTTCCACAAACATGCCAACAATAATAGCTAATTGTGAGGTCACAGAACATTGTGTATGCCCACCCTGTAGAACATTGCTTATTTGTCCCAACGTCACAATGTGGCTATAAATGTGTATGTTCTGGATCATTGCCAAAGGTAATAGAATTCTGTTGCACCATGGCAGAAACAAACCCCAGTGTGGGCATGTAAACCACCACACTCATTATAGAGCTTCATACGTAGACTGTGTGCCCTCGTGGACAGGGTCCTATCCTCTTGTACCTGTATGACCTGATTGTCTTCATGTACTGTTTTTTGTCGTTAACCCTTATCCTCATGTAAAGTGCCATGGAACCTAATGGCGCTATATAAATAAATAATAATAACAATAATAGTACACAACAGTGCAGCAGACATATACCTTGGCATACAGACCACCGGTTCAAGGAAGGACAACCGGTCGTAGTGGCGATATATCGGCCCTGCATCAGCTTCCGGTCCCCCCTCCAAGATCTTACGGTGTTGCCTTTTGTGCTGATCCCGACAGCTCCTCCACCGTTTGATAAGCAGGTCAACTGTGAAATGATTTCAAACCGGGTTTAGACCTCCGTAACATTTGAAACACTAAAAGTATGTGTACAAATCAACAATAACATTTTATTCATGTTGTGTGTGTAATGTGTATACAAGGCACAGTAACACGACAGTGTGGAACATCATCAACAGCATTACGGACATTGAGCTCACGTGGCCACAATCACAAATGAGGCAGGGCACATGTCAACGCATAGAGAATGTAATAGTGCGGGCACCAGACTCCGCTCATTAGTGGTATTTATATACACCCAACCCCCTGGCCTTCAGAGCCAGGAGGACCAGCCCTTAAACTAAGTGTACTATTGTGACCCGATCCAAATATAGGCAACCATGCGACGGCGCATGATAACACATTGAGGGCCCTGTATACCCTACTATGGGGGCCCTGTATACCCACTGCTGGGGGCCCTGTATACCCACTGCTGGGGGCCCTGTATACCCACTGCTGGGGGGCCTGTATACCCACTGCTGGGGGCCCTGTATACCCACTGGGGGCCCTGTATACCCACGGGGGGGCTGTATACCTACTGCTGGGGGCCCTGTATACCCACTGGTGGTCCTGTATACCCACTGCTGGGGGCCTGTATACCCACGGGGGGCTGTATACCCACTGCTGGGGGCCCTGTATACCCACTGCTGGGGGCCTGTATAACCACTGCTGGGGGCCTGTATACCCATGGGGGGCTGTATACCCTACTATGGGGGCCATGTATACCCACTGGGGGCCATGTATACCCACTGCTGGGGGGCCTGTATACCCACTGCTGGGGGGCCTGTATACCCTAATATGGGGGCATGTATACCCACTGGGGGGCCTGTATACTCTGCAGGTGGAGCAGTATACTCTGCTGGGGGGCTGTCTACCAGTGATAGCCGCTGTATACCAGGATGGCGGTCAATATGTTTTCCCAGTTTTTTTGGGAAAAAGTAGGGGGGTCGGCTTATACACGGGTCGGCTTATACACGAGTATATACGGTAAATGCAATATAACGTGTGAACACATTTAACTCACCCATATTGCTCTGTGCATCCTGGCCACTGCGATGGAATGCAGGGAACATGACTTGAGCGACCTCCCTCCAGGCTGTAGTCCGCTGGATGTTATCCCCATAGGCAGGGGCAGTGGGCAGCCAAAGCAGGGGCTGAGCCTCCACCAGGTCAATCAACTGCAGCGTGTTGACACGGGCTATGCATGCTCTGTGTGTGTGCGTGTCTGGCAGCTCGAGTCGGCTTATTTCCTGTTTGCTAAAAGCATGGGGTTTGCTGGAGAAAATCGCTTGCCTCGCCTCATCGGCGCCAAATAAGACAAACACATGCGAGTTTGGCCTCGGAGACAGCAGCAAAATACAGTTGCGAGTGGGGTTTCCAACACGGCAATGCGAGCGCTTTCCGAGACACATCTGCGATTTTTAAATCGCACATTTCTCGCTATTACTCGCTTCCCCATTCATTAACATTGGACTCGCTAGACTCGCAACAAGTAGCGAGTCCCGGGCTCGGACTCGCTAGAGTCAAGCGATTCCGAGTAATTTAGGACTCGCCCATTACTAATAGGTGCTAAATGACCTACTTCTAATTATCAATAGGTATTATTTTAAGAATATAAACTCAATCATAAAGATGCCAAATGATGCTCTCATGTACAATTTACTTTTAATTACCGTATATACTCGTGTATAAGCCGAGTTTTTCAGCCCAAAATTTGGGCTGAAAAGTCCCCCCCTCGGCTTATACACGGGTCTATACGGTAGACCCGTGTGGTGGGGGCTGTGTCCGGGGGCTGTGGAGGCTGGAGGAGGCGGGGGGGGCTGCTGCTGTATGAGCGGCCCCGTCACGTGGGGCCGCTCATTAAATATGCACTGCATCCCCCTGTCAATCAGCGGCAGGGGGATGCAGTTCATATAGCCCCCCAAAAGCTGGCACTGTCCCCCCTTGTAAGGGCCCCCCCCCGGTGCTTATACATTACCATCCCGGTGTTCTGATCGGCGCCGCTCCTCGGTGCTTCTTCATCCTCCCGTCCTCGCTGGCTCCATCCGTGATCTCTGGCTGTCGCAGCGATGTGACGTCATCGCGCGACCGCTGGAGAACCCGGATGCAGCCAGCGCGGGAGGATGAAGACGCAGCACGGAGGAGCCGCGCTGATCAGAAAACCGGAATGGTAATGTATAAGCACCGGGGGGGGCCCTTACAAGGGGGGACAGTGCCAGCTTGTGGGGGCTGCTGGGCACCCCCTGGGGGCTGTTGGTACCCCCAGGGGGCTGCTGGGTACCCCCTGGGGGCTGTTGGTACCCCCAGGGGGATGTTGGTACCCCCTGGGGGCTGTTGGTACCCCCAGGGGGCTGTTGGTACCCCTAGGGGGCTGCTGCGTACCCCCTGGGGGCTGTTGGTACCCCCAGGGGGCTGCTGGGTACCCCCTGGGGGCTGTTGGTACCCCCAGGGGGCTGCTGGGTACCCCCTGGGGGCTGTTGGTACCCCCAGGGGGCTGCTGGTACCCCCTGGGGGCTGTTGGTACCCCCAGGGGGCTGTTGGTACCCCTAGGGGGCTGCTGCGTACCCCCTGGGGGCTGTTGGTACCCCCAGGGGGCTGCTGGGTACCCCCTGGGGGCTGTTGGTACCCCCAGGGGGCTGCTGGGTACCCCCTGGGGGCTGTTGGTACCCCCAGGGGCTGCTGGGTACCCCCTGGGGGCTGTTGGTACCCCCAGGGGGCTGTTGGTACCCCTAGGGGGCTGCTGCGTACCCCCTGGGGGCTGTTGGTACCCCCAGGGGGATGTTGGTACCCCCAGGGGGCTGCTGGGTACCCCCTGGGGGCTGTTGGTACCCCCAGGGGGCTGCTGGGTACCCCCTGGGGGCTGTTGGTACACCCAGGGGGCTGTTGGTACACCCAGGGGGCTGCTGGGTACCCCCTGGAGGCTGTTGGTACCCCCAGGGGGCTGTTGGTACCCCCAGGGGGCTGCTGGGTACCCCCAGGGGGCTGCTGTATAACCCCTGGGGGGTGCTGTATAACCCCTGGGGGGTGCTGTATAACCCCTGGGGGCTGCTGTATATACTGCTGAGGCCTGTATACCACTGGGGCTGCTGTATATACCACTGGGGCTGCTGTATATACCACTGGGGCTGCTGGGGCTCCTGTATACTACCACTGGGGCTGCTGGGGCTCCTGTATACTACCACTGGGGCTGCTGTATACTACCACTGGGGCTGCTATATACTACCACTGGGGCTGCTATATACTACCACTGGGGCTGCTATATACTACCACTGGGGCTGCTATATACTACCACTGGGGCTGCTATATACTACCACTGGGGCTGCTGTATACTACCACTGGGGCTGCTATATACTACCACTGGGGCTGCTGTATACTACCACTGGGGCTGCTGGGGCTGCTATATACTACCACTGGGGCTGCTATATACTACCACTGGGGCTGCTGTATACTACCACTGGGGCTGCTGGGGCTGCTATATACTACCACTGGGGCTGCTATATACTACCACTGGGGCTGCTGTATACTACTGCTGGGGCTGCTATATACTACCACTGCGGCTGCTGTATACTACCACTGGGGCTGCTGGGGATGCTATATACTACCATTGGGGCTGCTGTATACTACCACTAGGGCTGCTGTATACTACCACTGGGGAGGTCTGTATACCACTGGGGGGGGGGCCTGTATACCACACTGCTGGGGGCTGTATACCTGTGCTGGGGTCCACCCTCGGCTTATACACGAGTCAATAGGTTTTTCCAGATTTTTGGGGCAAAAGTAGGGGGGTCGGCTTATACACGGGTCGGCTTATACACGAGTATATACGGTATAATGAAACTATTTACTTATTTGTTTATCTACTTTTTAGAATAATAATAATAAAATAAACTCACCAATATCAAAAGATTCTTCTTGGATTTGTCGGTTCATTTTTGCAAGTTCCTTTTGCACTTTGATTTCTTCAGCTCGAGACAACTTGAGATCCACTCCAGCCATGGAACCTGGGCGGCCCTTCTGCCTCTGTTTCACGAGAAACGCCTTATCTTCTTCCGATTTCGTCAGAGCCAAGGCATCTTGTTGAGCAATATCAAAGAGATCATCCAACTTTTCAACAAACTGTTTAAATTTGTTCTTGGCCGTTTCTGATGTTTTCTTCCGGTCTTTTTGAAGACTTCTCCACTCGGCGTGAAGTTTTTCCATCTTAGTAATTGCATCTTGCTCATGTTTAGTCGGGATTCGAGCTTTCCCCCAAAAAATGAACACTTCTCGTATGGTCAGTTTTGCTGATTCTCTTACAGTTAATTTCACAGTACGCAAATTATAAAATAAAGCACATAAAACTTGACGATTTGAGGGTAGTTTACAACCGGTGATCTGGTGAATGGGATAGCCCACAAGTAATATTTTATCCTTGTTCCGGCTTTGTACACCTGATGTGAATGCCATTTCAGAGTCCAATAGGTAAATAACAGTTAACTAGAAAAACGAAACAAAATATATTACAAACTTTAACTTCAATAAAATATTTTCAAATATCTTTTAAAATAATACTATAATAGCTATAAAAACAATAACACACACACTTGGAAAATTAAAAAAAAAACGTTAAAATATCTTCACTGGATAATTGTTCGATCTAACCAGCTCAAAGGCACTTTAGAAACTAAACTGAATAAATAAAAGGTCAGTTATACGCTGAAGTAAAATCACCATCCCTAAAATAGAAATTACATGCACCCCCTTTTTTACCTGTCAAACGGGTCTTTCTTTGGTAAACTAGTCAGGTAATCCCCATGTAATAAAATATTACATTTGAACAAAAGGCTCTATATGTTTGAAAATAGAGTTCCAAAACACTTTTCAACAAAAAAAATGTATGTATAAAATATAAATTTTGAAGAACATTAGCTTTCTTTTGAGATATTAAGCGTGTTTTTATTATTTACCATTCTGGAGTTATGGCTCCATATGTCAGCTTTTTGGCCAAAAATTTGGATTTTTTCAAACTTTGAGCGACGAGCGGCACGGGTTAACGTCGTTTGATCGAGCTCAAATTTTGGCTATCTCAATATCTGGAAAGGTGAATCGTTTTGTGGGGTCCAGACTAACAAGATTCCGACATTTTTTTCCCCCCTATGAGATCCAGTTACACTGTGTACATGTGTTTGTTTATGACGTGACCTGCTGTGTCATGTGACTCGGTGGGTCACATCATACACATATACATGTGACACTCTCACTCCAGGGCCGTGGGGTACTCGTTACCGGGCCAGTTCTTACAGTTCTTTTTTGGGGATGTCAGGGTGGCCACCCGGCTCTGTGACCCTGCCGGTGTCGATTAGAAGTTCAGATGACAAGGGGAATGAAAGGAAAAGGGGTATTCGTGACACCACCTGCGGGGGATGATGACCGGCAGCTTAGATGGTTTCGCTCCTCGCAGGCAGAGTGGTTCCCAGGGCAGTGAGTAGGAAGGTCAGTTCAGGGTCATTGGCCAGTGTTCTTTGGGTCATCGGCACGTTTCAATATCATGTGGCCTTTGCAGCCAGTGGTCGCCGCTAAGCAAAGTCTCACATCTGTTTGTTGGAGTTCTTTAACTTTACTGTAACATTTTAATCAGGCCGCCGGGTGCTTCTCTCTGCCAATCTCCAGTTTCAGTGGCTTCTCTAGAACCGGAACTGTGTCGTCAAGACCCCTTAGATGTTTCTTGCTCCTACAGTGTCTCCTTCTCTGGTGGTACTCTCAGCGCTCCTAGTTCATCTTGCTTTTCCTCTCAGCGCCTCTTCACACAGAGCTCAAGTACTGACAGCCACAGTCATTTGGTGGTACTGATTCCTGGTACCGCTCCTTAGTATGGCCGCCTTCTCCGAGCTGTGGCCACAGTTCCCCTTTAAATGCTTATGGCCTCCAATTCAACAGTTCGGGCATGAAGCTACTGTGTTGTGTTCAGGGACGGTTCCCTGTGTCATCCACCAGCCCCTCTCTTCTTCAGTCAGATATGGGCGTGCAGATGATCTGAGTCTTTTCCGCACCCCAAGGACTCCTCTCTTCTTCTACACTGTCCAGTCTCTCCCTCCCGGGGTGAGCGTGACCATGCTACAACCCGCGGGAGCTAGAACCTTTGACCTTCTACTCCTTTGCTGTTCTCCTCCCGACTTCCTTGCTCTACACTTCCTTGTTCCCCCTAGTTGAGAATGGATCTTCCCCCGGGGTCCACCCACCATCCCATCTTGGGGTTCTAAGTGTGTGTGTGTGTGGTGCGGGTCTCAACTTCATCATCCAGGTACCTAGGGAACAGGAGCACTACACTCCCGCTAAGGGAGGAGTTCAGTACCCCAGGTGGCGGTCTGTCCTGTGGGGTGCTGCATATACAAATATATATACACACACACATAAACACACACACACACATATACACACACACATAAACTGTATACTCACATATATGCACATGCGGTGGGGACACATACACATATACACACATGCAGTATATACTCACATATATTCACATGCGGTGAGTCACATGACACGGTGGGTCATGTCACACAAATACACACATGCAGCGGGTCACATGATGCAGCAGGGGCATACACAAACACACACATACACACACATGTACACACACGAGGGGGTCACGTGTTTCAGTGGGTCCACATATACACACACATATACATACGTATATACAGACACATATACACACATAAGGGTCTTGTGATGTGGTAGACACACAAATATAAACATACATATACACACATAGTAAGTCACATGATGCGCGGATCAAAGTAAAAAATAGGGGGGGGGACAAGAGGCGCAATAGTGCCCTATCACTAGTGACACTAATGTATGTGGTGGGTATGAATTCACTCACCTAGCACAGTTGTGAGACCCACAACTGGTGTAAAAGCATTCCTGAGGAAGGCACTAGGACAGTGCCGAAACGCGTAGGAAAAGGAATGAATGGAATATTGATGCAACCTACATATGGTTTCCGGATCGTTTTCTTGGGATTTCAGCAGCGCGGACACTGATACACCATTTCCCCTGAAGTAACTTCATGATGCGGCGGAGACATACACATATACACATACACACATATACACACACATTTAAACCCACACAGCAGGTCACGTGATGAGGCAGGGACATACACATATATATATATATACACACATTTATACACACATATATACACACATGGCGGGTCATGTGATGTAGCGGGTCTACATATACACATGTTGTAAGGCTATGCTTGCTGGAACCAATAGGGGTATACTCGCTTGGCAGCACAAAGCAATACACCGCACCAGAGTATGATCATAACAGTCCTCTGTCAGTTTATTATGCTTCATAAACTGCACTTCCAGAACATAAAGATGAGCTTTTCTTCGGCTTTACAGGAACCTAAGTTATAATATACAGTCCATTTACCTCGCACACGGTACACTTGCATAGGTCAGATACAGTCAGGGCAACAGCCAGCTCTACACCTGGTGTCTTCCCATGTGCTCCATGATTCAAAATTTGACCTTAATACTACTGTAAGGCCTTCCAACCAAAATATCGTTCAGACAAGAACCCCAGGAGTTAGGCCAGATACTTTGCAATCAAAAACAAGCTTTATTGAGTCATAATTAAGTCAGCTTAAAAAAGAGATGTTATACAAAGCATACACACAAGCAGGAGACCCTCCAGTATAATCACATAGGTGCAAAAACCAATCTAATCCATCTCTTGGCACAATAGCCCACCTATACATAACATTGCGACATACCCCTATGTACATACCAAGTGGTTACAATCATGGAAACAATAAAAGCAATGTACTGCGTCAGAGTAACATCTACCTGCTTGTGGCTGCCTCCCCTGACGCATGTTTCGCGTTAGCTTTCTCACAAGAGGGTCTTCATAGGTGGTTCCTGCTGGAGCACAGTCAGGCTCAGGACTGGCGCGATGTACGGCAGAGCTGAATTTCATTTTAGGGTTCACAAATTCATTTCCTGCAAATAATAATTTTTTTTTAAATTCCGCGAAGTCAGCAAATTTGAATTTCAAACGATCCATTCATCTTACTTGAGAGTGATAGTTCTCCTTTTCATGAATTTAGAAAACCAAATTCCAGAGTTTTCAATATTCTGAACACAGTTGCTATTTCACAGAAATAAGAAATCTGATTTTTTTTATTATGATTTAACTTTTTTTACGCTTTTAAAAATATTTCCAATGAACTGACAACTATTTACTTCTTCCCTGTAAACTACCTTAGGGGCTTCTAGGTTGAACTACCTTGTCTTAGATTTGGAAAATATGAAAAGTCTTGGCTCATTACACCCCCCTGGTTTCAGCTGGAAAATGAAGACACGGTTACAGTCCAGCACTAGTCTTTGTTCATTTTGGCCTGAGGCACTATGACATTTGACCTCTGCCTTATGAATATTATTGTTCAGTAGCTAGACCCTTTCCTTTCTGGTCTATTTCTTTATTTCTACCACTTTGTTATTCACTTGATCTTTACCTTCTGCCCTTTTCATTTATGGTGGTGCCTGTTTCCTTTTGTTTTCTTCTTTTGTGTTCTTCCCCTGAAAGATGTACGATTCACATTCCTAATCATTTTTATCGGTTCTGTATTGAATTGAATTTTATCTGTCCAATTCTGTTTTTAATAGTCCTTCATTGTGAATCCTCCATTCAAAGAATTCATAACTCTTCTCTGACCGAACATTTTAAATGCAAGCATTTAAAATTATTTATGGATTAATGGAATGGTAAGATAGACCAGTTTTAAGAAATGTGCTTTTCTAACATGTAGGGACGAGCGACTAGTGAAATATTCAGACTCGTTGGAATCGTAACGAGTTGGTTCTAATGCTCGCATATTCGTAACGAGTAGCAAATACAATGCAAGTAAATGGAAACGCGAGTAGTTTTCAGCTGGACCCAACCAAGATCAGGGAAGGCTGTTCATCGCCTATGTTAATGTGTAAATGTTAAAAAAAAATATGGTGTATGACTCACCGTAGCCGGGTTCTGCACGTTGCAAGCGTCTGCTTCTCCTTGTCACGGAATCACGCCTGCGGCCGTGAGGCCCGGTGGTCCAGATCAATAAGGGATGGCTGAACAGTTAAGGGTTTAAATCTTGTCGTGACGCCACCTGTGAGAGTTCCGGTGATGTCCACCGCGCTGCTTGGGCCTCCGGGGGATGAAATGCAGCAAGATGGACGCTCCCCACAGGATGAGCGGGAGTCCCCGGGGCCTAGAGCTCACAAGATGTTGTGAGGCAGCTTAGTCAGGCTGCTGTTAGATCCAGGAATTAAAGCGCAGACACAAAGTCTTTTAGGTACCTTTACTGGTGGATAGCAGGCACACTCGGACCGGGTGAGGGTGAGGTTAACACTCCTGGAGGTTCACAGCAAGCAGTGTGTAGACTTCCTTTCTCTGTCTTCTCTAGTGAGGTTGGGTGGATGTGGAATCCTGCCCGGACCGGGGTATACGTTCAGTGAAATGTGCTTCACCTGTTTAGCTGCACTGAGGGCACTGTTACATAACATCTATCCTCTTCCCTGGGCTCTCGTTGGTGGGTGCGGCAGGTGAACAGGGGGCTAAACTCCCTGTTTGAAGTGCTGGTTCCCTGTGGTGGCTAGATAGCTCTCACAGCGCGGTTCCAGTAACCGGATGATGAGGGAGAGTTAGGGTAACTCTGTTGTCCCTGAGAGGTGCTTTCTCCTTCCCTATGACCCCAATTGCAAGGGTTTCTCACTGGGCAGGTGTGCGGGTTGGGGCCTATTATGGCTCCAGAACCGGTGGTTGCACACGTCCTGCAGCTCTTCTAGCGTCTGCACACTCTGGTGTTTCTCCCTCCAAGTCCCTATTATAGGGGGAACTGGCTCAAAGTGACTAATGGAGCTCCCCCTAGAGGCTTGGGGTGAAACAGGTGTTAAAGGTGTACTAAGGTGTTTGTGTGAGTGTTGCTTTGCTGTTACTGCTCCATTCATTTACCAAGGGTTCTGCGGTGCCCAACAAGGTGCCAGGGTGCCACATGTATATGTATATAACATGGGGGGTCACCTGGTATGGGACTGCACGAGTGGTTTCTCACCACTGCTTTACTACGATTTACAGTCAAATACTGTTTGAAGTCTTGGCATTTTTTCCAGGCAGAGAAGGACTCCTGTGCCACTTACGCACTGAGCTGTCATAAGTAGCATAGGAGCTAGTGATGATCGAGGCGATCTTCTGACAGATCAGTGTGTAAGGGGCATAAGGAGAGCAATTTGCCGTAGGGGCTGTGTGACGGTTGATGCAGGAAGAAGCCACCCATCATCATCACAAGTGCTTGACAATTATAAAGGTTGAACACTGCCGCTTCACAATGTGCAGGCATAGTGTTTCAAAAAATTAACCCTAGGGGCTTTGTCATGGTTGTCATGGTTGATGCAGGTAGGGCCAGACAATTATGAAGGTAGGACTAGCATCACGGTAGGGCCAGACAATTGTGAAAATAGGACTAGTATCACGGTAGTTCCAGTGCCCAATGTGCAGGCATAGACATAGTGTCTCAAAAAATTAGCCCAAGGGGCGTATCATGGTTTACACAGGAAGGAGGTGTCATATATGATACAGTCTATATAGAGTCTAATGCATGGGTATAATGAGACACATGAGACATACGCTTCTTAAGCAGCTCTTGTATTGCTTCATACAAGTTAGTGCATCAGCAGAATAAAGTAAATGTAAGTTGCAGAGTGCAAGGCAAACAACCAAGGACATCAGAGCATTAAAGCATAGCACAAGTCATTCAGAGTCTATTACTTTCCTGTCAGATGTTGCCGGCAAACAGGAGGATTCTGTGTCCACAAATGATTCCAGGCAGAGTGAATCCAGGCTTCAGAGAGCAAGTCACAAACTGGTTGCAGACCTGATTCAGGAGCACAGGTAAATCATCTGAAACTGATTAAAAGGGCAATTGGCAAGGAACAGGGGAGGGACATCAAAGCTGAGGACTCCATATTGTTTGAGGGCAAAAGTCAATGCACAGGACAGGAAACAAGATGGCCGACGACAAGCTGAGAACTCCATATTGGTTGAGGGCAAAAGTCAATGCACATGACAGGAAACAAGATGGCAGACAAAATACACTACATGCAAATAACAACAGATATAGCAAAAAAGAATACTGAAAACCTTACAGGAGGTCTCATCACAAGTGCCTCCAATGGGAAATATTAATAAATGGAACACTGTTTGTAGCTCGTTGACCATGAGGTACATGTGGCAAAAGCAAGAGTAGGATACACATGTAAGAAGAAG
The DNA here is from genome assembly GCA_033576535.1 of Allobates femoralis. Classification (NCBI taxonomy): domain Eukaryota; kingdom Metazoa; phylum Chordata; class Amphibia; order Anura; family Aromobatidae; genus Allobates; species Allobates femoralis. The sequence continues at coordinate 143,555,570 of JARQOC010000006.1, forward strand.
GAAAGGGGTTTGTATGGGAAGAGATGATCACCAGTAGCATAAAAGAATGTTTTGGGTGACTTTAGGTTGGGGTTCTGTCATCTGGTGGGCTTAAAAACTGTGAGGAAATCCAGTCCTTGTTAAATTTTATTAGAGTCAGCCTGTCTGCATCTGCTGGGCTTTGTCTCTCCCCATTAATGCATGCTTTTGCAAAGAGCTGGTACCTCTGCTACCAGTGGAGTCTGGGGATGATAATTTCATCAAATGATCGACAATGGCCCTCTTGAAGGATTCAGTTGTGAAACCCTTTAGTGACTGCATGAGTAGCGAAAGAAATTTGTCCATGTACCAAGGGTCGAGAAAGGTGGCCAACCAGTATAGGTTGCTGTTGAAAATGTGGATCATGCAAGGGTCTTGGGACAGACAGTTAGATATAAACTGTGCCTTGTATGTCAAGCTGCAAAAAGGCAAATGTTCTGTGGCCCAAGAAAGAGGAACAATACCCATTCTCTCCTCACACTGACTCTCCTCTTCCTCTTCAGCCCACCCATGCTGGACAGACATGAAGCTGGGGTTGGCAGTCCCTTCTGTAGCATAGTGGACCCCCTTGATATCACAGAAAAAGAAGTCCTCTCCCTCTTCGTCTTACTCATTATCTTGATCACACAATCTTGCCTAATGATATTGGCTGGGCTGGGTAGGATCACCCATTGTGAAATCTTGCTTCATACGCAGCTGCTGGGCACTCAAAGCTTCCACTGTGAGATTATGCAACGATTCGTTCAACTGACATAACATTGGGATGGTTATGCTGATAGTAGCCTGATGACCACTCACAAGCTTGGCACAATACTCAAAGTTATCAAGCACCTCACAAATGTCAGCAATCCTCACCCACTTGACAGTTGTTATGTGTCTTGGCTGAGTCTCAGTCTAATGGACATGTTGAAGATGGTATTCAGCAAGTGCCCTCTGCTGCTCACTAATCCTTGCCAACTTATGATATGTTGAGTTCCATCGTATGGGCAGGTCGCAAATGAGTCGATGTTTGGCAAATTAAATTGCATTTGAAGGGCTGCAAGACTGGCAAAAGTGGTAGAGGAACGGCGCAGCCTCTCAAGTAGGTAAAGCAAGTCAGGATGTGTTTTGATGAATTTGTGGACCACTATATATATATGTATAGCATGTGTATAGCATGTTCAGCATGTGCACCAGCTTCCCAAGCTTTAAAGTCACCAACATGTTACGCCCATTATCGTAGACAACCAGACCTGGTTGGAGTTGCAGTGGGGAGAGCCACTTATCGGTCTGTTGCTTTATTCCTTGCCACAGCTCTGCTGCAGTGTGTAGTGTTTTACTTAAACAGATCAGCTTCAGCAGAGCATGTTGCCACTTCGCTGATGTACTGCTGCATAACTCCCATCTTGGGAGTGATGTGGAGGGTAATTCAGCATAGAATGAAGAGCCGAAAGAAGAGGAGGAGGAGGAAGAGACAGGACATGTATAATGAGGCGGAAACCCTAATTGAAGTTGGGCCCGCTATTCATGGCGTGGATAGGATGTGTGATGTTCCAGTTTACGACTTTGTCTCACCCTCCACCAGGTTGAGCCAGTGTGCCATGATAGAAATGTATCATCCATGTCTACAACAACTTGTCTATGTGTCTGTTGTTAGGTGGACCTTCCCACTTACGGCATTGGTAAGAGGACACTTTAGATTGTTTAACATATGCTGGTGTAACGCGGGGTCAGCACACTGGGAAAAATAGTGCCGCTGGGAGCAAAGTATCGTGGGGCAGCCACAGCCAACAGATCACGGAAAGACTGTGTCACCACAAGTCTAAACGGCAACATCTCCACGGCTAGCAACTTGGCAATGTGCGCATGTAGTATTTGTGTCTGTGGGAGTGTGGCTGGGTATTTACGCCTTCTTTCATAGATCTTGGGTTGGACAACTGGACACTTGGCTGGGACAAACAAGTGGATGCGATTGATGTGTCCTGTATCTATGCAACTGCAGCTTGGGAGCAGGAGGCATGAGCCCTGCTTCCAGCAGATTGAAAAGGATGGATCACAGGCGACATGGCAGTGGTTTGACCCACAGACACTGATTTGTTACCTGGTGTTCCGCCCACCGACTAGGGTGCTTGGCTGATAGGTGTTTCCACATACTGGTGGTGCTCTGGTTGCCTTTTCCCTGGCCTCTGCTCAGCTTGGTATGGCAGATGTTACATATGACAATGTTTGGTTCTGAAGGACTATGCGAAAAAAAATTCCAGACAGTGGCTGAACTCCTCCTTGCCTTGTGACTTGGGGCACAAAGGGGTTGTTCTTGGCAACTGTCGACACACTTCGTACTATAGTTAAACCAGTAGACCTTGATGCCTTTGTTGGTACTGTGTATCCTTGGGGATACGTGGGAGGAAAGAGGAACAGGTTGAGGATTGGATGACCCCGCGTTCTCTCTATCAACGGTAGACTGTGTGGTTGTGGAAGATTGGGTGCTGCTTGAAAATTGCGTTGAGGCCTTATTTGTCCATCCAAGACAGTATCTGCTCTCACTCTTCTGGCTTCCAGATATGTTTACGTTCCAGACCGGGACATTTCGCCAGGAACATAGATGCATCAACCTTCTTATCTGTCCCAAACTCAGCGCCTTGTCGGACACCTCTGACAACACCACACCGATGCCCATGTCCCTGTCCCTTCCCAATAGGCTTTTTGGGAATTTGTTGTTTTTTTTTTACATAGTTGCAAATGTTCAGATGTGCAGATATTGGGGAACAAGGAGCAGTTCATGCTTTGTGGCAGGTAGCACTACAGCGTAGTACTGCTTTGTGTTTTACAATCAGGACTGTAACAGCATAAAAATTGGCCTGAGGTTAAAGCCAAGAAATATTAGCTCAGCAGTTACCACGAAAACAGTAGTGCTGGCTGCATCTAAGATGTGTACAGTACCACGCATGCTATTCGGTATGAAAACAGCACTGTAATGGCAAAAAAAATGGCCTAAGGTTAAAACCAAGATTTATGAACTCACCATTCATCACAAAAACAGCGGGCTGCGTCTGAGATGTGTGCAGTACCATGCGTGCTATTCGGTATGCAAACAGCACTGTAACGGCAATAAAATTGTCACTACTCCCTGATCTTATACAATACTTTCAACTCTGAGAAGAGCTGAGATATTGAGGTACTATGTATGTACTGTAATACTCCTGCCTGTCTCCCTGCACTACAGTAACCTAGTACTAAAATACTCCAGATAGCTCTCAAAAGAGCTTTTGTGTTTTTGAGATGATAGAGAATTTGCAAATGCACAATACTCTCCCTAGCACTTGCTGACACTCTCCCTACACCAGCACTATGCTGTGTTCTGGATACAATGTGCACAAGATGGCGGTGGCAGGGCTGCTATACAGCTTATGACTCATCTATGATGCTGCGCAGCCAGCAAATCACAGTAATGCCACAACTAAGATGGCTGCGGCATTACTGTGATTGGCTAGCAAAATTACCAGACTGTCTGGGATAATGCATTACAGAGAGCTGATGTAGCCAAGAAAAGTCTTGGAGATGGGAGTATAAAGCTTGTATTATGTAAAATGTTATCCTTAGATCATTAGCAGAAAGATCATGTTGAGTACACTTTATATTGGCCATTCTTAGCCGTTGTAGCTCAGCTCCTGTTCACTCAAAGAGCATAAAGGCCACTATAGAATAAATAGAGCCATGGTGTTCCAGCTCTGTAAACTCTTTATATGTGACTGTCTCAGTATCCGCAATTAGTTTTCACTGATCTATTATTAAAGGGGATGGCTACTACTGTAGAATCCCAGCCTAATCATTTTAGGACCACAATTAAAATAAAATAATGATAATGATATGTTATCTACCCTTAAAATAAGTAATTAACCTTAATCCTAGCAGCTGGGGTCTGTACAGACTCTACATGTATATCCTCTTGGGCCTTTGTGTTTGACGTTCTGGAATTTTTGGAGTTTTCTGCGAGACTTTCATACATCATATGTGTACCGTAATTTATTTTTCCAATCAGACCATGAACAGAAATTTGAACAAAAGTTTTTTTGACTGGGGTTTAAAAAACCCCCAAGGTGAATACTGTTCACCATTGCCTTTTTAGCTGCATCAGATTGGCACTGATGCTGTTCCACACTCTGTAAGTAGTCTGGTTTATTATTTAAATGTTTATAGCGATTTTTGGGCAAAATTCCTGAAGCGGCTGTAAAACAATAATTTGTATTTAAAGTTTACATTGTCAATCTTATTAGCATTGTTTCTGCCTGTGCACTAGGCCTATAATCAGCAGAACTGAACTGTTCGGGAGCATTAATTTAAGTTTATAATGTAGTCTAATTAATATAGTAATATATAATATTTATTCACTTATTTAGAACTATAAGGCTGGCTTCACAGCACAGTGTGATCCTGTCCGGGGCTGTCCAGGATGATCCTGACAGCCCCGGACCGGATCAGCACACAGAACTGTGTGCAGCTGGACGCAGCTGCAGCTGCTAATGATTCAGGACCATGGCTGGCAGGGAGCTAGCCGCGGTCTTGAAAGAACAGCGGCGTGCAGCCGCCAGTGTCCGGTTCACGGATCCTCCCGGTCCAGGGCATTCCGGCCCCATAGGCTCCCATGTTAGGGAGCACCAGATTGCCCTGGATCTGGGGGATCCGGGAGAATCCAGGCTAATCCGGGATCCGGCAAATTGGGGAGATTTTTCTCCCCGGACAAAAAAATGTTGCAAGCAACATTTTTATGTCCGGAGAGAATAATCCGTATTCTCCCGGATTCCACCGCAGTGATGAAACCGGATGGCAGAGAGCTACCATCCGGCTCCATTCGGCCCCATAGTCTGCTATGGGGCAAAAAAACGGTCTGGGGCTATCTGGTTTACACCGGACAGCCCCGGATCGGATCACACCGTGGTGTGAAGCCAGCCTTAGTTCCACAGTCAGTAGGATGAGGGCTAAAGGGGTTATCCTCACCTGGACAACTCCACAATAATCAAATCAGGAAGGTAATTAAAATAAAACAGTGTATACTCATCTTCAGCAGTGATGCCATTTCAGCAGTTTAGCAATTTCATTGCTTGGTCGTAAAAATGATGGCTCAGTGGTGAGCACTGTGGCCTTGCAGCATTCAGGTCCTGGGTTCAAATTGTATTTTCTCCCTGTGTTTGTGAGGTGTGTTTGCGTGGGTTTTCTCCCACATTGTTAAGACGTACTGATATGATGTTTAGATTGAGAGCCTCAATGGGGACAGCATTACTGATGTATGTAAAGTGCTATGGAATTAATAGCACTAAATAAATATTATTATAAAAAAATGTTGCACATTAGTCTTCTACTGCACAAAAAATCGAATAATACAGATTTTGTAATCTAGTATGGTACTAAAATGCAAATGCACAAAAATAATTGTGACTTTTTGAAAAATAGAAAATGTTCAATCAAAGGGGGTCTGTCAGTAAGATCAACACTCCTAAGCTGCCTATATAGGCATGGAGGTCATAAGAAGCTGAATAAAGTGATACTTTGATATGAACAATTTAATGTCTTATTCCAAAGAAATCCATCTTATTCTTACATCTAAATGAGCTGTTCCAGGTTATGGGCCAGACACTGATTTGCATGCGAATCTGCCATTGTGAGACATGTAACTAACACAGCACAGTAGAACACATTATCAGCTACAGTTCTCACAGCTCTGCTGTAATACAACTCTGCCTGTGAAATGGAAGGTGAAGCTCTGAGATTAAATTGCCCATGTGTCAATTAGGGTAGAGTCACATTGGCATATGGCATCTGATGCAATTACATCTGATTTGCTATGCTAATGACCCTCGGCTCAGGCTCTGCTGCAAGTGTGAGCTGAGCGTTATGCAACTGTAATCTGACCCTGAGAGGGAGAGATTAATCACCCATGTTTTTCCTTGCTTGTCTGTACGTATATCGCACTGCTCTCGGATGAAAGAAGCCATCACACATCACACTGGTAATGTCTCCTTTCAATTAAAATAATCTCTAGAGACAAAATCTCATGCAGATCTATGCTCAGCCCATAGCCAGGAACAGTTAATTTACATATAAGACATCGGATTGCAGATATCAAAGTATCATTTTATTAAGCTTCCTATGACCCACAATACAATATAGACATCTTAGGAGGGTTGATTCTTCTCAAAGATTCTCTTTAAGGGTGGTTTCACATCGCAATTTTTTTCCTGTCCGTGGGATACTACTTTTTGCAGGATCATATGGACAGGAAAGGATCAGGATCGGATGTGAACTTCAAGGCTATTTCTGGGTCTGGGGCCATCATTTTCACGGCTCCGGACACAGAAAGAGCTGTGGGCACTTTCACTTCCGCAATGTATATACTGTACATACATTTCTGAAGTTAAATTAAGTAAAAGCAAGGGTTAAAAGTAAAAAATTTATATTCTCACCTTTCCAGCGATCCCCGATGTCGGCATCTTTCTCCGAGCGTTGTAGGACCTAGGAAAGCCGGGCTACCCGATCAGCATCATCGGTCACATGACCACAGTTACCATAGTAACTGGTCATGTTACCCGATCAGCTGATTGGGTTGCCATGCAACGCCAGGTCGTGTCCTGGGAGATAGATGCCGCACATCGGGGGATCGCTGGAAAGGTGAGAATATACATTTCTAAATTTTAACCCTTGCTTTTACTTAATTTAATTTCCGCAATGTATGTATATACATTGCTGAAGTGAAATTAGACGGCACACAGCAGTTTTAGTGTACTGAGCATGCTCAGTACACTAAAATTGGGTCCGAGAAATGATCCTGTCTTTTCTCAGACCCGTGCTCCATAGGCCCCCATGTTAATTGGCCCGGATCATGTCGGATCCGATTGTGTCTGATATGGTCCACTGTGCACAAAATCGGAGCAGTCTCCGATTTTGAGGACAGCAAAAAATCGGACAGAATCGGATCCAACACAAATCCGATGGCAATAAGGCCAAATCTGATCCGATGCCCATAGGGATACATTGGGGCCAAATCTGATCCGCTCGCTACGAGGTCGCTGCAATGTCACAAGTTGCAGCGACATTGTTAACAATGTCACTACATGTAAATCAATGTATTTCAAAAAGAGTAATAGGTATTTGTGTGAGCGCTGGGGAATCAACCGGCACCAAGGCTATTATGAATAGTTACCTCTCGGCTTTATTTGTACAATAAAAAGGCAGGGCCGCTTATTAGCCGAGGACACAGGGAGATGAATATCAATGCACTAACTCTTGTTGTGCAGACAGCACAACAAGCACAGGTGAGGTTCCCATTTAAATAACCTGCTCCCGATGACAATTACAGAGTGGCGCAACAATATTACCTTCTTTGTCACTACATGTAAACCGGCCTTTAAAACACATGAAGACATCTCCATTTTTTACTGCCAGTATGGACACACAAATCTATTTACGTCAATGAGTCCTTCAAAAATAGACAAGAATCAGAATTATACACAAGTGCATCTCAATAAATTTGAATATCATCAAAAAATTAATTTATTTCAGTAATTCAATACAAAAAGTGAAACGCATATAATATATATAGAGAGATCACAAACAGTGATCTACAATATTTCAGTTTATTTCTTAATCAGTTTACTTTTTATAAATTTTACAGAATTAAATCCTTAATCAGTTTATTTTTTATAAAATTTTACAGAATTCAGTTTATTTCTGTTAAAGTTGATGATTATCTAAAAGGAACCACAGCTGATATACTTCCGGACACCTTGTAGTTTGCCCATAAGGCAGTCCTGAGAGGTCTACTCATTAAAATAGCAGCTGTAGCCAAAAGAAAGAATGATAAGACCATACACACTTTACTGGAAAAAATCAAAACCCTTGAGGCCCTTCAGAGAAGCACGCAGCTAGCTGCGCAGCCCCCCGACTTACTGACGGCCAGGCGAGAGCTCCGCACTCTGCTCCTTGTCCGAGCAGAGCATCAACTCAAAAAGTCCGGGGCAAGGTTCTATGGCATGGGAGACAGAGCCGAAACGCTATTGGCCAGGAGAATTAAAAAAAGAGAACTTCAGGAAAAATCCCCAACATTCGTAGAGGAGATGGCACCACAGTACGCAACCCTATGGGAATAGCGGATGAATTCAGGTCTTACTACCACTCCTTGTATAATTTACGAAACTCGGATTCAGTCCCACAACCTTCACCTAATTCTATTTAAAGCCTTCTTGGATCGGGCTAAGCTTCCTGCCCTCTCTGAGGAACAACTTAGGTCGCTTAATGCGCCCTTTACTGAAAGGGAGATTCAGGGAGTTATTGCTTCTGCCAAAAAGCGAACTGCACCGGGACCTGATGGGTTCTCATTCCAGTATTATTCCTGCTTTTCGCAGCTTTTAACTAAACCCTTACTAGACCTCTTTAATTATTGGCGTGGAATGGGAAACATTAGAGGAGAGGGGTTGGAGGCAGTTATAGCTACTCTTCCCAAACCGGGCAAGACACCTGACACCCCGGGCAACTTCCGTCCAATCGCCTTATTAAATTGTGACGTAAAATTATATGCTAAACTCCTTGCTAATAGACTAAGAGAAATACTACCTTCCTTGGTGGGATTGGAGCAGGTGGGATTTGTCCCGGGGAGGCAGGCTAGTGATGGTACAAGGAGGCTGGTGGACTAGCTGGAGATCATGGAGAGGAGGGGGGCTCCTGGTGCATTCCTGTCCCTTGACGCCGAAAAAGTGTTTGACAGGGTGCACTGGGGGTACCTGCAGGAGGTTCTCCAAAGATTTGGAATAGTAGGCGACTTCCAGAGGGCCATCATGGCCCTCTATTCCTCCCCATGTGCTTCAGTTAAGGCCTCGGGATTCATGTCCTCTATGTTTACAGGGAGGCTAGAGACATAGGGGACCGCTTCCCTGAATGCAGCAGACACACTGCATTCAGTGCTGCATTCGGTTAGCATAGCACCTGGGGGGGTGACACGTCCTCTTTAACAGAAATAAACACTTGAAATAGATCACTCTGTTTGAAATGACTCTATATAATATATGTGTTTCACTTTATGTATTGAATTACTGAAATAAATGATTTTTTTGATGCTGTTCTAATTTATTGAGAAGCATTTGAACCATATCTGTTTTTGTAGGTATTGATAAATTTGATATTTTGCATTTCTACCAGTATAATGCCTAGTGCAGCCATCTCAACGGTGAGTGGTAGCAGCGTAAAGTAAGATGTGAATGTGGGGGTCCAGCTGTGGAGTGTGTTTAGACCATTGTTGACCTATTGTGATAGGTAGGTGGACGGATGAGAGGGAAGCAGATTCCCCCTTTACAGTAACAACCAAGGCATGTATAACAAAGAGTGGTATTCATGACAAGCTAGTATAAAGGTTATTTAATATCTATATGGAAATATAGTGAGAATGTTGTAGACTTAAAAAAAAAGCCAAACAGAGAGGAGTTATGGTAACAGGATAAGCTCAGCAGAACTGGGGTCTGAACCAGGACTGTCGTGGTCCATGAGAGAGAGACCGCCCCTGAGCAACAATGTAATGGAAAAAGAAAGCTGTCTGCTCAAAACACAACTGGAGAATAACACTTTCAGAGATTGTTTAATAAGTAATGTTATTGAAGCAATTGATCATAGCACAGATAAATGAAAATATTCTGTTCTAACAGAAACAAGATTTCAAGCTTGTCATCACAGTCATGTTGTTGATATAAATATGGCTAATCAGTATGTAGTACTTGGATAAATGTTCTCAACTTTCCTTCTGGCCAATTTCCACATGTTTCCTATTTTCTGCTATATTTTGATCTGGATTTGGCAGTAAAAAGTCATTTATATTCATCTTACATTTGTGTGTGCCAAATGTTGTCATTAGTTTGTTTTCAGCTTTTTTTCATTATAGCTTGTTAATTTCACTAAAAATATCTTCTTTCTTGTTTGTTAATGAGCAATTTCCAATTAAATGTATCCTATGTTATACAAACTAGTCTCTGAAGTGCTTGATACACAGTGAAACTACTGTCATTTAGCCCCTGTATAACCCCATGAATCCCTCATACAAAGCATTCCGTATGTGTCTAACGTGTGTTATCTATCAGGGAATCATTTTATAAAACATATACGAATTATAAAGAAAGCAACAATTTAAAGGGAACCTGTCAAGTCATTCTACTCCCTGACCTATCACTACCTGTCCCTGCACCTTCCTAGCTGATCCCTAACCATCCATGTCTGCTCTAAAAGTGCCTTATAAAGAGTGAGAAAAATGACTTATATACTTGCATACTGTCTCCATCCAGAGACTGGAAAGGCGGGCTCTGGGGCTCCATTCTCCCTCCTCGCTTGCTTTCCGCACGCTCCACTGGGCATCATCAGTTTTTCTTCTGTTCCACCTCCTGTTTGAAATTCCCGCCTCATCCGCTATTGTGATGCCCGGCCGAAATGTCATATCCAGCCTGATGCATTGTAGGGGCTGATCACGTGGTACAGGCCGGCTTCAATATGCGGCACTGCGCATGCGCCGGAGTCTTACTCAAGAGTAAGGCTACAAGCTAGCCGAAACATGTTGCCTGAAGACATGATAAGCTGATCTGTATGTTTTTACGTGCAATCAAAACCTGTTTTACCTGAATACCAAAAATTGGAAATTTTATTAAGAACTCAAGGTGCAATTTTCCTTAACTTGCTGGACGATTTTTGGAAGTGATTACCAATATGTAGAACCCCTGCATAACCCACAGCCCATGGGCCACATGCGGTCCTTACGGGTAATAAACAAGCTTCTATCAGTGGTAGAGACTATGTGATAGGAGGCTTACCAATCCTGTGTGGATCTGCTACTTCTCAAAGGATGAAGTATGTGCTCGATCTGCAGCAAAAAACACAGAAGAGCCCATTTATAATTGAAACCGCGTCTCTTAAATAATTGCTGATTGGCTTTTAATTATTGGCCTGTTTGACACCTTCCCAAAATGGTGATTATTTGTTTTTTGCACATGTTTTTTTCCTCTCCTTCTTCTAAGGGCAGAGACACACTATGTGAGATACCTGCGAGATGTTTGCATGAGTCTTCCACAACTCACCCGGAATGGCCGCCGACTCTTTGGGTGGAAGCGTGTCAGCTGCTTGTGTTTCTATGCAGCTACCCACTCCTGTACGGCAGCTGTTCCTGGTGAGTCATGCAAGACTCATGCGAGTATCTCACAGGCATCTCACATAGTGTGTCTCTGCACTAATGGACACTTTACACGCAGCTACAGGTAACAGGTTTTCCACAGGTAACTTACTGGCTGCAGTGAAATCATGGAGACATAGTTCCATTTGTACACAGCAACAAGATAGAACCATGTCTCCATGATTTCACTGCAGCCAGTAAGTTACCTGTGGAAAACCTGTTACCTGTAGCTGCGTGTAAAGTGGCCATAAGAGCCATAATTTCATCATGATCATGTGAGGGCTTGTTTTGTACATGACAAATTGCATGGGATGCCTCACTTACCGTATATACTCGTGTATAAGCCGAGTTTTTCAGCCCAAAATTTGGGCTGAAAAGTCCCCCCCTCGGCTTATACACGAGTCACTACGGTTGGTGGGGGCTGTGGAGGCTGGAGGAGGCGGGGGGAGGCTGCTGTATGAGCAGCCCCGTCACGTGGGGCCACTCATTATATATGCACTGCTTCCCCCTGTCAATCAGCGGCAGGGGAAGCAGTTCATATATGCCCCCCAAAAGCAGGCACTGTCCCCCCTTGTAAGGGCCCCCCCCGCTGCTTATACATTACCATCCCGGTGTTCTGATCAGCGCGGCTCCTCGGTGCTTCGTCTTCATCCTCCCGTCCTCGCTGGCTGCATCCGGGGTCTCCGGCCGTCGCAGCGATATGACGTCATCGCGCGACGGCCGGAGATCCCGGATGCAGCCAGCGAGGACGGGAGGATGAAGAAGAAGCACCGAGGAGCCGCGCTGATCAGAACACCGGGATGGAAATGTATAAGCAGCGGGGGGGGGCCCTTACAAGGGGGGACAGTGCCAGCTTTTGGGGGCTGTTGGTACCCCAAGGGGGCTGCTGGGTACCCCCTGGGGGCTGTTGGTACCCCCAGGGGGCTGTTGGTACCCTCAGGGGGCTGCTGGGTACCCCCAGGGGGCTGTTGGTACCCCCAGGGGGCTGCTGGGTACCCCCTGGGGGCTGCTGGGTACCCCCTGGGGCTGTTGGTACCCCCAGGGGGCTGTTGGTACCCCCTGGGGGCTGCTGGGTACCCCCTGGGGGCTGCTGGGTACCCCCAGGGGGCTGTTGGTACCCCAGGGGGCTGTTGGTACCCCCTGGGGGCTGCTGGGTACCCCCTGGGGGCCGCTGTATAACCCCTGGGGGGTGCTGTATAACCCCTGGGGGCTGCTGTATAACCCCTGGGGGCTGCTGTATATACTGCTGAGGCCTGTATACCACTGGGGATGCTGTATATACCACTGGGGCTGCTGTATATACTGGTGGGGTCTGTATATACCACTCAGGAGGCTGCTGTATACCACTGGGGTTGCTGTATATACTACTGGGGCCTGTATATGCCACTGGGGAGGCTGCTGTATACTACCATTGGGGGGCCTGTATACCACACTGCTGGGGGCTGTACACCTGTGCTGGGGTCCACCCTCGGCTTATACACGAGTCAATAGGTTTTCCCAGGTTTTGGGGGCAAAAGTAGGGGGGTCGGCTTATACACGGGTCGGCTTATACACGAGTATATACGGTACTTTATGTAGATGCCGGGCACTGCTCGCTGTCCTCAGTCTCCTTTCTGCAGGCCTTGCTCCAGCTGGAGCTCACACTGCTGCTGATAATTTACTTCTGACTCCTGTCAGCGTCCTAGTCTCCTGTGGTGCACTTCCAGGTTACAGAGTGTATCTTGTGATATTCAACAAAACAGATAGATGGCAGCACTCACCGGTCTCCAGGATCAATCCTTTATTTTAGATAAATACCATTAAAACAGCATAGATGCATGTTCAGGGGTGCAGGGGGGAGGATGCATATTCCCCTATAAAAAGCAACGGGCCGTTTCACGCCGCACTTGAGCGCTTCTCCAGGCTATGACACGTGACACGTTATCTAAAATAAAGGATTGATCCTGGAGACCGGTGAGTGCTGCCATCTATCTGTTTTGTTGAAATTGCATGGGATGTACTGGAAAATTGGAAAAGGATTTCACATGCGTCAAAACTGTTAAAAAAAATAGTTCCACAATTGTTTTTCGGGTTTTGTTTTTACAGTGTTCTTCATATGGAAAAAATTACATGGCAGTAGTATTATCCAGCTAAGTACAATTACAGCAATAACATGCACAAATCCATAAGAAAAAAATCATTTTTGTGACATTTTCCAAGAACATATTTTCATTTTTAGATCTTTGCATCCTGACCTCATATTTTTATTGATATCATATTGAGGTAGACGCAATGCTTTATCACTTCATATTGTGTTTTCTTAAGGTGTTGTAGTAGGTGAAAAAAAAAAATCTAAATTCTGATGATTTGATATTTCTTTTCATTCTGGCATTGGATTAAATAATTTTGTATTTTGATAGATCATACTTTTACAGACACAGTGATATCATATATGAATGGGGGCAACATATGTATTGTTAATAGGGAAAAAGGTGGTTCAAATTATTATTTTTTTTAATATTTAAAAAATTGTTTTATATTGTAATTTGTGGTTTTCGTAGGGTACTTGAACCTATTACAACGGCTGTCTCCTCGTGTCAGGGATGCCGCCATACTCACTGCCCTGGTTCTTTCGTCTCTACTTCACTGCGTTCTTCAGCACTGTCTTTCCCTGCCGGCTCCTGAGGTCTATGCATGCACTGTAGGCATCTTGGGAATGAACTTAGGGCATGACCGTATCACGCGGCTAAGTTTTAAAGGGTCAGTGTGCCCTGACATGGAAGTGCCTCTCAGCTAATGGCTGAGAGACAAGGGGTATGTCAGGCAGCCTAACTTATTGGGAGGTGCCTGATTAATGCATCTAGTTACCTTGGCTTCCTTAGTTGTCAGGTCCCCCTTGTTGCCTTGTTACTGTCTCTAATTTGTGTCTGTGTTTCTTTACCTGCAAATTACTTGTGTCCACCTGCTTCAGTCATCTGCTGTGCCCACCAGTACCTTCCTCTGGAGTATGGATCTCAGGATCCCCTTGGGCTGGCCTCCACTGGCTACCTACCAGCTAAGCCTATTTCCACCTCCTGTGGCTGCAGCAATAAACTGTGGAAAAGAGAAGCGCAAAAGAGTCTTACCCATTTAGAGAAAGGATTAGCTGGGAAGGGATACAGTGCTCACCTTGTAAGGTCGTGACCCACAACCACTTTGAGGAAAGTGGAGCCCTGTCCTTCATCTGCAACAATTCAGCGGGCAGCTCAGGTTTGTTTTTTTCCACTGTGCCCACCATGGTGATTTTCCTCCTGAGAAGGTCTTGTCCAAGGTCATAGCTGGTAAAAAAATTGTCACAAGTAATGTTGTGACCCTGCAGTCCAGTAGTCATATCGAGGACTACACATTTTCCTTGTTTTTTTTCAGGGTTGCCGCTTGCAGACTTGCCTGTGTAAATCTGTAGATGCCATGCATAGCAGGAAAAATAGTATCAAATCCATGCTGCTGCCAAAAATACATGTATATTTCCTGATGAAGAAGTGGGGTTACGCTTTGAAACACTTAGAATAAACCACCGTATGTTACAACGATCTCTTTGAACTGGATTATTTGGCAGCAGCACGGATTTGATACCATTTTTCCTGATACCCTGTATACCTGACTTGCCTTTGAGCAGCACAGACATGGGGAGGACGGGGGGTGGAGCGGAGGAGGACAAAGGAAGGAAGAGGAAGCGGTGGGGAGGATGCAGCGGCACAGGCAGGGGGAGGACTGAGCACAGAGTGGCGGGGAAGAGGAGGATGGAGGACAAAGCGGCGGGGTGGGAGAGGCCGGAGCAGAACAGGCAGGGGGAGGACAGAGGATGGAGTGATGGAGGGGGAGGAGAACAAAGGAAGGAGGAGGAAGCAATGGGGTGGGGGAGGATGGAGTACAGAGCGACGGGGTGGGGGAGGACAGACCAGCACAGGCAGGGGAGGGCAGAGGGGAGGAGGACAAAGGAAGGAGGAGGAAGCGGTGGGGTGGGGAAGGATGGAGCAGCACAGACGGGGAGGAGGAAGGACGAAGCGGCGGGGTGGGGGAGGACGGAGCAGCACAGGCAGGGGGAGGACGGAGGGGAGGAGGACAAAGGAAGGAGGAGGAAGCGGTGGGATGGGGGAGGACGGAGCGGCAGGAGGAGGACGGAGCACAGCAGCAGGGGGGAGGAGGACGGAGGACGAAGCGGCGGGGTGGGGGAGGACGGAGCAGCATAGGCAGGGGGAGGATGGAGGATGAAGTGGCACAGGCAGGGGGAGGATGAAGCACAGAGCGGCGGGGGGAGGAGGACGGAGGACGAAGGGGTGGGAGAGGCTGAAGCAGCACAGGCAGGGGAGGACGGAGGATGGAGTGGTGGAGGGGGAGGAGGACAAAGGAACACACACATACACACACGCATACATACACACACAGACTCACACCCACACACATACACACACAGACTCATACCCACAGCCAGACACACGCACGCACACACACACCCATACACGGGCTCTCACCTCTCCGTCCCCTGGCTGTCCCAGTGCTGACCCTCATGCTGGCGTTGTCCTGCAGAGTAGGTGTGGAGGAGGCAGGCGCAGAGGCGGCGGTGTGCAGGATGATCCCGGCTGTCATGTGCTGCTGCCACCCAGCTGCACTGACAGAAGGCGGACACCCGGATCATTCCTAAGCCGCACAGTCCTGTGACAGACTGTGCGCCAAAGGAAGCAGGAGAGTGTGGATGGAGCCGCACTATGTGCTCTCCTGCACCTTGGGTAGCACCACCCCGGCAGTCCCCGGTGTCAGTGGGTCTTGTGCGGGGTTTAGTAACAGGATGCTGCGCAGGAGCTAGCGCTGCCATCATTTGTTCTCTTTCTGTCTGTGTACAGAATTTGCACGCTAGCGCTGATTGGTCCGCCCGGCCGGGCTCAAACCATCAGCGCCAGCGCGCAATTTACCGTGACAGACAAGGACATTGACGATTAGATAGTAGATGGAAGGCAATGTGTGCCCCATTGTATTATATGGAATGGAAGTGGTGCCCCATTATATTATATAGAAGGCAATGTGTGCCCCATTATATTATATGGACGGCAATGTGTGCCTGATTATATTATATGTAAGGACAGACAACACCACAGTATAGATATCCAGTACATTATGGTTATTTAATACCTTAGTAACATCGGTTTGTATATAACAACCGCAGTGAGACTGGAATAGGTAATAGACATAAATATCATGACCGATCGCTTAAATAGTTAAACTTTAAACACTTCCAACGGAAAAGAAACGATCATACAGTCATTTAATAAATGCATAATTTTTGATTTACTAAATAGTGCGGAAAAAGGAGGAAAGGAAGTGAGAGTACAAATAGAAACACCAGCATAAATACAGATAATATAGCCAATATGTATATGTCCACTCAAAATGTGATTATCACAGTATATCAACATTAACAATTAAATAGTGGTACACATATTCGCAATTCTGAGGTAAGGAAAAATTACTCAAGATTAATGGCTCCTATTTATGTAATGTTAAATAAAATATATTGCACAGGTCCCGAGAGATAAATTCATGTATATATGTGTTGGAAACAGACCTGCAGTTGAGGTTACTTATATACGGTTACAGGGAGTACACCGGGTGAGAAATTTGTTATAATCAAAATAGGACATAGCCAGGATGTCAAGATATATAGTATATCGCTGTAATGATGTATATTAGTCTGGCTGTGGTCCAAATAGCAAATATCTCCCGGACACCTAACACCTGTGTGCACAGGTTCCTTTTATAAGCCTCTATAATGCAGCAACATAGTGAGGCAGATTTACCCCTAGATAAGCCGTATTCAATCCATAATAAACTGCAGATTCATATACATAAACAACCCGTGACATTTCACTTGATTTTCATGCCTAACAATACATGGCTGCCGAGAGTAATAGTATATGTGAAATACCTGTAGTAAGCCTGAGGAAGGTGCGTGGACAGCACCGAAACGCGTAGGTGTGATGAAATAAAGGACTTTCTTATGTAATAACCGTCTTGTGAAATCCTTTGGAAAAAAGCAGCAGCGCAGGACGTGGACACCATTCCAGTTTTGTCTCCATTATATTATATGGAAGGGCAATGTGTGTGCCCCATTATATATATATGAAGCAATGTGTGCCCCATTATATTTTATATGTGTGCATTAAAAGAATTTGCCCATAATTTGCGCTGTGGTCCCACGGCAAGGTGCTATATAAGAATCATGGCCAGATATTAATGAAGGAATGTGGCCCCATTATATATATAGAAGGCAATGTGTGCCCCATTATATTATATGGAAGGCAATGTGTGCCCCATTATATTATATGGACGGCAATGTGTGCCCATTATATTATATGGACGGCAATGTGTGCCGATTATATTATATGGACGGCAATGTGTGCTGATTATATTATATGGAAGGCAATGTGTGCCCCATTATATTTTTTGAAAGGCAATGTGTGCCCCATTATATTATATGGACGGCAATGTGTGCTCCATTATATTATATGGAACGGCAATGTGTGCCATTATATTATATGAGGCAATGTGTGCCATTATATTATATGGAAGGCAATGTGTGCCCCATTATATTATATAGAAGGCAATGGTGGTCCATTATATTATATGGAAGGAATGTGTGCCCCATTATATTATATGGAAGGCAATGTGTGGCCATTATATTATATGAGGCAATGTGTGCCATTATATTATATGGAAGGCAATGTGTGTCCATTATATTATATGAAAGGCAATGTGTGGTCCATTATATTATATGAAGGCAATGTGTGCCCCATTATATTATATAGAAGCAATGTGTGCTCCATTATATTATATGGAAAGGCAATGTGTGCCCCATTATATTATATGGAAGGCAATGTGTGCTCCATTATATTATATGGAAGGCAATGTGTGCCATTATATTATATGCAAGGCAATGTGCTCCATTATTATATGGAGGCAATGTGTGCCCATTATATTCTAGGAAGGCAATGTGTGCCCATTACTATTATATGGAAGGCAATGTGTGCCATTAGTTTATGGAAGGCATGTGTGCCCAGATATTATATGGAAGCAATGTGTGCCCATTATATATACATGGAGGCAATGTGTGCACCATAACTATGATAGAGGCTGTGTGCGCCCCATATATTATAGGGAAGGCAATGTTGCCCCTTTTATATGAAGGCAGTGTGCCCATTTATATATGGAAGGCAATGTGGCCCCATTACTTATATAGAAGCAATGTGTGTTATATATATGGAAGGCATGTGGTCCCGCATTATATTTATGGAAGGCAATGTGTGCCCCATTATATTATTGGAGGCATGTATGCCCATTATACTCTATGGAAGGCAAGTGGGGCCCCATTATACTATATGGAAGGCAATGTATGCCCCAATATACTATATGGAAGGCAATGTGTGCCCCATGTACTATATAATTGTCTAATGTTCTCTGTCACGGAAATCGCGCGCCAGCTCTCATTGGCTGCCACCAGCTGCGGCACCAATGAGCGCCACGTATGCAAAAAGCCACGCGCATTCAAATTAGATGATTATATACAGCTGTAACCTGGTGACAGCGAAGCATAGCGTCGCTGTCGCCAGGCTACATGTACGGCCGCAGTGACCCCCAGCACCGTACCCCCCACCCCCCACTTCGCCACTCGCTGTTCTCACCCATCACCCGTCTTCTCCCTCCTTACCGAGGTCATGTGACAGGGCTGGCTGATGTGACATCACACAGCCCGCCCTGTCACATGACCTAAGTACACAGTAGCTGCAGAAGACACCGGGTGAGAACAGAGGGGGGTGAGGGGGATCCTGGCCCCTCGACTCCATCCTTCCCCCGCCCCTTCCGGCTCCATCCTGCCCCCCCGGAGAGGGTGCCAGAGAGCAGAGAGCTGGAGCAGTGGCTGAAGACAGCTCGTCCACTGCGCCCTCCGACCGGGCTCCGGGCTGTATTTCCTCACTGTGGGACATGAGTTCCCCCCAGGCAGAGTCACAGATGAGCGACACGGCTCCACTGACCGGTAACAGTGTTGGTGTTAGTTGTCGTGTGCTGTGTCTGTGTAGGCATGTGTATGTTGTGTGTGTCTGTAGGTTCCTGTGTGTGAGCGTGTGTAGTGTGTGTGTAAGTGTGATCCACTACCCGATACGTGTCCACTCCGCCGTATACTGTGCTGTCCACTAACCCGCCGTATACTGTGCTGTCCACTAACCCGCCGTATACTGTGCTGTCACTCACCGCCGTATCCTGCTGTCACTACCCGCCGTATACTGTGCTGTCCTCTTCCTGCCGTATACTGTGCTGTCCACTCACCACGCCGTATACTGTGCTGTCCACTCACCTGCCGTATACTGTGCTGTCCACTAACCCGCCATATACTGTGCTGTCCACTCACCTGCCGTATACTTGCTGTCCACTCACCCGCCGTATATTGTGCTGTCCACTCACCCGCCGTATACTGTGCTGTCCACTCACCCGCCGTATACTGTGCTAACCACTGAGCCCCCGCATACTCTGCTAACCACTGAGCCCCGCATACTCTGCTAGTCACTGAGCCGCCGCATACTCTGCTAGCATGACTGCCATATCTGACACTGAGCCACCGCAAAGTCTGCTAACCACTGAGCCCGCATACTTGCTAACACTAGCCGCCGCATACTCTGTAACCACTGAGCCGCCGCATACTCTGCTAACCACTGAGCCCCCGCATACTCTGCTAACCACTGAGCACCTGCATACTCTGCTAGCCACTGAGCCGCAGCATATTCTGCTAGCCACTGAGCCGCGCATACTCTGCTAACCACTGAGCCCCGCATACTCTGCTAACCACTGAGCTGCCGCATACTCTGCTAACCACTGAGCCACCGTAAGTCTGCTAACCACTGAGCCCCCATATACTCTGCTAACCACTGAGTCCTCGTATATTCTGCTAACCATAGTCTAGAATACCCGATGGTTAGAATTGGGCCACCATCTAGTACTATATAGAAGGCAATGTGGGGCCTATTATACTATATGAAAAACAGTCTCAGTTGCCCATAGCAACCATTCAAGAATTTTCTTTTATGAATTTTTTCTCAATTTCACTTTATACTTTACTAAACAGATTTTTTTAGCAAAACTACAAAGACTTAAAAATGAAAAATTGTGACAAATTCCTACTAAACAAAATAAAATACACAGTTACAGAATTGTCCGTGGGTAAATTGTGGAGGTAACAGATCTGTGGGATGGAAAACTGAATATAGGGTTAAGATCTGAGCCTAATTCTTTCTATAGGAAACAACAGCAGAGTCATTAATTACTGCAGGGACAAACCATCCGCCATTATAATAATAGAGAGGGACTCACCTGCAGCCCTTGGTAACGTATGGTGAAGAACAGGGAAGAGCTCATCAACGATATGAAAATCATTGTCTGTAGGGAGAATCTCAGCACCAAGATACGGCTAATGTGATACAAGCTCCTAGTGGGCGGAACCTCATTATATAGGGATGATGATATCACAAGGCCTTCAGAGACATCATCACCCACAACATTCCATCACAGGACATCTCCCAGCATCAACAATAACAGTCTGTTGCCCATAGCAACCATTCAAGTATATGGAAGGCAATGTGGGCCCATTATACTATATTGAAGCAATGTACTATTTGGAAAGCAATTAGGGGCCCATTACACTACATGGAAGGCAATGTGGAGTCCCTAATATTTTATGTAAGGGAATGTAGTACTCATTATATTATGGAAGGCAATGTGTGGACATTATTCTACGTGGAAGGCAATGTGTGGCCCATTATACTATATTGAAGGTAATATGGGGTTCATTATACTATTTGTGAGGCAATCGGGCCCATTATATTAACTAGAAGACAATGTGGGGCCCATTATACTACATGGAAGGCATTGTGAGGCCCATTATATTATATGGAAGGCAATGTGTGGCTCATTATACTATATTGAAGGTAATGTGGGGTTCATTATACTATTTGAAAGGCAATCATCGGCCCATTATATTATATGGAAGGCAATGTGGGGCCATTACACTACATGGAAGGCAATGTGGGGCCATTATATCATATGGAAAGGAATGTTGGTCCATTATACTATATGGAAGCCAATGTGGGGCCTATTATAATATATGAAAAACAGTCTCTGTTGCCCATTGCAACCATTCAAGAATTATCTTTTATGAATTTTTTCACAATTTCACTTTATACTTTTCTAAAACATTTTTTAGCAAAACTACAAAGACTTAAAAATAAAAAATTGTGACAAATTCCCTTTAAACAAAATAAAATTCACAGTTACAGTCATGGCCAAAAGTTTTGAGAATGACACCAAAATTATATTTTCACATGATCTGCTGCCCTCTGGATTTTATTTGTGTTTGTCTGATGTTTATATCACATACAGAAATATAATTGCAATCATATTATGAGTACCGAAAAGTTATATTGACAGTTAGAATGAGTTAATACAGCAAGTCAATATTTGCAGTGTTGACCCTTCTTCTTCAGGACCTCTGCAATTCTCCCTGGCATGCTCTCATCAACTTCTGGACCAAATCCTGACTGATAGCAGTCCATTCTTGCATAATCAATGCTTGCATTTTGCAGAATTTGTTGGTTTTTGTTTGTCCACCCGTCTCTTGATGATTGATCACAAGTTCTCAATGGGATTAAGATCTGGGGAGTTTCCAGGCCATGGACCCAAAATCTCTATGTTTTGATCCCTGAGCCATTTAGTTATCACCTTTGCTTTATGGCAAGGTGCTCCATCATGCTGGAAAAGGCATTGTTGGGCACCAAACTGCTCTTGGACGGTTGGGAGAAGTTGCTCTTGGAGGACATTCTAGTACCATTCTTTATTCATGGCTGTGTTTTTAGGCAAGACTGTGAGTGAGCCAATTCCCTTGGCTGAGAAGCAACCCCACACATGAATGGTTTCAGGATGCTTGACAGTTGGCATGAGACAAGACTGGTGGTAGCACTCACCTCTTCTTCTCCGAATAAGCTGTTTTCCAGATGTCCCAAACAATCGATAAAGGGATTCATCAGAGAAAATGACTTTACCCCAGTCCTCAGCAGTCCACTCCCTGTACCTTTTGCAGAATATCAGTCGGTTCCTGATGTTTTTTCTGGAGAGAAGTGGATTCTCTGCTGCCCTCCTTGAAACCAGGCCTTGCTCAAAGAGTCTCCGTCTCACAGTGCGTGCAGAAGTACTCACACAAGCCTGCTGCCATTCCTGAGCAAGCTCGGCACTGCTGGTAGTCCGATCCCGCAGCTGAAACAGTTTTAAGATACAGTCCTGGTGCTTCTGGTCTTTCTTGGGCACCCTGGAGCCTTTTTGACAATGGAAGCTCTCTTCTTGAAGTTCTTGATGATGCGATAGATTGTTGACTGAGGTGCAATCTTTGTAGCTGCGATACTCTTCCCTGTTAGGCCATTTTTGTGCAGTGCAATGATGGTTGCACGTGTTTCTTTAGAGATAACCATGGTTAATGAAGAGAAACAATGATACCAAGCACCAGCCTCCTTTTAAAGTGTCCATTGGTGTCATTCTTACTTAATCATGACTGATTGATCGCCAGCCCTGTCCTCATCAACACCCACACCTGTGTTAATGGAACAATCACTAAAACGATGTTAGATGCTCCTTTTAAGGCAGGACTGCAATGATGTTGAAATGTGCTTTGGGGGTTAAAGTTCATTTTCTAGGCAAATATTGACTTTGCAAGTAATTGCTGTTAAGCTGATCACTCTTTATGACATTCTGGAGTATATGCAAATTGCCATTAGAAAAACTGAAGCAGTAGACTTTGTAAAAATTAATAATTTTATTCTCAAAACTTTTGGCCATCACTGTACATAATGGTAAATTGTGGAGGGAACAGATCTGTGGGATGGAAAATTGAACATAGGGTTAGGGTCTGAACCTATTTGTTTCTATAGGGTGCTACAGCAAAGTCATTAATTACTACAGGGACAAACCATGAGAGAAGGAAATTTCACCATGTACTGTGGGTTGAAAATGGTGAAAAAACAGTATTCGCTGGTGGCCAAAATGTGTATCATGCGAGCGTCTTGGAAAAGACATGAACTGTTCCATGTGGGGCAAACAACAAACAGCCAAATGTTCTTTGTCCCCACCAGGATGAACAGTAACCATCCTCTCCTCCTCACGCTGCCTTGCCACCTTCTCCACCTCCTCTACAGGCCATCCATGCTAGATAGACACGGAACTGGGGTTGGGAGTCCCTCAGTAGCACAGAAAAACAAGTACTGCTCCTCGTCATCCTACTCCTCTTCTACCTCATCATCTCCCAATGTTAGCTGAGAATCTTGGCTGGGCTGGGTAATATCACCCATTGGAAAATCTTGCTCCATAACCACCTGCTGGGCAGTCAAAGCTTCCTCTTTCAGATTCTCCATTGAGTGTTTCAAGAGACAGGGCAGCAGGATGGTTATGCTCATAATAACCTCATCACTGTTCACAACCTTTGTACAGTATTCAAAGTTTCCAAGAACCTCACAAATGTCAGCGATCAACACCCACTTGAAAGTTATGTTTGGTGACTGGTTACTATTCTGAACGGCATGTTGAAGCTAGTATTCAGCTACTGCCCTCTGCTGCTCACTAATCTTTGCCAACGTATGATTTGTAGAGTTCCAGCATGTGGGTAGATCGCAAATGAGATGGTGACTAGGCAAATTCAAGCACTTTTGCAGCGCTGAAAGACTGTCAAAAGGAGTAGAGGACTTTTCTAAATGGGCGCTAATATGTTATACTTTCTCAAGTAGGTGTGGCAAGTCAGGGTATGTTTTTAGAAATTACTGTACAACTAGGTTCGGCACGAGAGCCTTGCATGGCACGTATACCAGCTTGCCAAGCTTTAAAGCCGTACCAGGTTACGCCTGTTATCGCACATGACCAGACCGGGTTGGAGGTTCAGCTGGGAGATCCACTGATCGGTCTATTCTTTTATTCCTAGCAACATTTCTGCTGCAGTGTGGGGTTTATGACCTAAACAGATGAGCTTCCGCAGAGCGTGTTGCCACTAAGTCGATGTGCTGCTGCACAGATCCCAGCTTGGGAGTGATGGGGAGGACAATTCAGCAGAGGATGAGGAGAGGAAATAGAAACTGGGAATACAAGGATACAGAACCCTGATGGAAGTTGGCCCGCTATTCTTGGTGTGGGTAGGATGTGTGATGTTCCAGATTGCGACACTGTCAAACCCTCCACCAGGTTCACCCAGTGTGCCTGAGAGAAATGTATTGTCCCTGTCCACAACAACTTGTCCATGTGTCTGTTGTCAGGTAGACCTTCCCGGTTACGGCGTTAATGAAAGCATGGTTGATATTGTTTAACACGTGGCTGTGTAAGGGACAATTCATACAGGTGAAGACCGCAGGAGAGGATCAGGGCCTAGCTTCAGACAGCCTGGGACCATAGCAAACAGAGCACAACACCCAGACTGTATCCTGGACTATACCTTCAGCATCAACATCGGTAAAAGGTACGGAAATAACAACCCTGTGTGTGACTGTTATTGGGGTCCCTGATCCTGCTCCCATCATAGGCTGTCCCATAACTCTTAACTTCCACTATTGCCCCAGGGAGCGTAACCATCTTGCTGCTCCATCATCACCCGGAGGTGTGTCCTGCAGCGCCGGTAACATTACCGGAACCGTAGCGTATCAGTTTTATTTCTACATTTTAAGTGACCCCCAGGGCCACGGGACCGGGCACAGACCGCCCATGACATCCCCCTTTAAACCAAACCCCGGGACCAGATACCCCACGGCCCTGGGGCGGGGCATTGGCAGCATAGATGTTGAGCCCCCACAGGAAGGGCTATTCACCAGGGCAACTGTGAAGTTCAGAAGCATGCAGGCTCATCATGGGTGCGGGACTCACATTCACTGGCAACCTCCTGCCAGATCGCAGAACAGTCTACCACCTCTCAGGCGCACAATCAAAGTCTCGCACAGTTCTGAGCTTTACCAGGTTACTCTCAGCTTGTCAGATGTTACAGGTTACAGGAGTTCAACATTGGCTCCAGTGTCTTCCAGCAGCTGTGTTAGGTCTTCTCCCGTCACTGTATCCTCACCCATCTCTTGTAGACCATGAGCTTTCGCTGGCAGGGTCCTCGCTCCTCTTCTAGTGTATCCTCATACATCCCTTGTAGACTATGATTAGTAGATTTGTTTTAATTATGGCCTTTATTCCAATTTTTGTAGGTTTTGCTTAACTGTACTATGTATATGTAATAAAGGCGTCTGTGACCATGTATTTCCACATTACTCAGTTTAGTTTTTCGACAAAACCTACTAATACATTTCGCTCTTAAGCCCTCACCGAGCAAATTGCAGTGTGCCCATTTTACCTGATTGCACCTTTTAAAGGACACTGGTAACTTCCTTTTGGCTCAAAAAGAGATCTCATGGCAAGAAAAATGTACTCACGTCTGTAGACGTGGAGAGTCTACATGAGAATACCTCAAGATAAGAGCATAGAAATTATCAAAGATCTATTGTTGTCCTCTGGAAAGGAAGCTGATTACATTGAGTTTTGTAGGATATGCTCTTGCTTTTGCCTTAGGTCACAACACGTTTCAATTCAATAAGACGTAGTACTCACAAGTCACAGTACCGCGATGCGTACCCCAGATCAATGATATGGATGAAGGGTTCGAAGCACAGGCTTCTGAACTAAAAAAGTTTTAAAAAACGTTTTTAAAAAAATATATACAAAAAATCTTTAGAGGAGGCCCATGAAAAAGTGAAAAAATTCTCACAAGACTCAGTCTCTCTAAAAAAAACAAAACCCCTAAACCCAAGAGATTCGTGTTCAATTTTAAATTTAATGCAGTGGATCAATTGATCAGGACAGCCATCAATAAAAATTGCTATATCCTAGGTAGGATGTGGATTTGGAAGAGGTTGTGGATCGGGGCCCTCTGATTTCCTATTGAAGTGGCACAACCTTCAAAGACTTTCTAGTGAAAAACTGTGTTAAATAAACAAAGGGGCTGTAATTGGCTCGAGCGTTTTGTGCCACTGGGATGTAGAAATTGCAACTTTTGCCAGCACCATTGCATAAAAAGTCCTGTACAATTGGTGGCATTAGTCATTTGTGACTGACTTTATCTCTTGCAGGACTAAATTCGTTGTGTACACCAAATTTTCGCCGTGCGGATTTTACTATATAGGTAAGACGATCCGGCCTTTGGTCACATTCGTGAACAATTACAATCCATTGTCACGCAAAAAGGTGCCCCAAAATTAATCAAGCATGTCTGGGTTATGCATGCAAGTAATGGGGATTGCCTCCAAAGTTTGCGATTTGAGGAAATCAAACCCCTGCAAATGGGGGCAGTAGGCACCTTAAGCTTCTGCAAAGATCCTAAAGGCAAATGCCCAGGGTCCTCTTTGATTTAATGATAAGAATGTCAGTTTTTATATGATTTTTTTTATGAAACAATGTTTATTATTCTGTATTCTGTTTTTGGAAGTTTCAAACACTCATGGAATGGTGCCTAGGACACCGGAACGTCGAGACGGTGCTCTTATACCTGGACGACGTTATCGTGTATTCCAAAACCTACGAAGAATATCTGGAACACCTGGCGGAGGTATTTACAGCTTTAGCAAAGAAGGGGATGAAGCTCAAACCATCTACAGTTGTGGCCAAAAGTATTGACACCCCTGCAATACTGTCAGAAAATACACAGTTTCTTCCTGAAAATGATTGCAATCACAAATTCTTTGGTATTATTATCTTCATTCAATTTGTATTCAATGAAAAAACACAAAAAGAATTGTCCTAAAGCCAAATTGGATATAATTCCACACCAAACATAAAAAAGGGGGTGGACAAAAGTAGTGGCACTGTTAGAAAAATCATGTGATGCTTCTCTAATTTGTGTAATTAACAGCACCTGTAACTTACCTGTGGCATCTAACAGGTGTTGGCAATAACTGAATCACACTTGCAGCCAGTTGACATGGATTAAAGTTGACTCAACCTCTGTCCTGTGTCCTTGTGTGCACCACATTGAGCATGGAGAAAAGAAAGAAGACCAAAGAACTGTCTGAGGACTTGAGAAACCAAATTGTGAGGAAGCATGAGCAATCTCAAGGCTACAAGTCCATCTTCAAAGACCTGAATGTTCCTGTGTCTACCGTGCGCAGTGTCATCAAGAAGTTTAAAGCCCATGGCACTGTGGCTAACCTCCATAAATGTGGACGGAAAAGAAAAATTGACGAGAGATTTCAACGCAAGATTGTGCGGATGGTGGATAGGAAACCTCGACTAACATTCAAACAAGTTCAAGCTGCCCTGCAGTCCGAGGGTACAACAGTGTCAACCCGTACTATCCGTCGGCGGCTGAATGAAAAAGGACTGTATGGTAGGATACCCAGGCAGACCCCACTTTTTACCCCGAGACATAAAAAAGCCAGGCTGGAGTTTGCCAAACTTACCTAAGAAAGCCTGAAACATTTTGGAAGAATGTTCTCTGGTCAGATGAGACAAAAGTAGAGCTTTTTGGGCAAAGGCATCAACACAGAGTTTACAGGAGAAAAAAAGAGGCATTCAAGAAAAGAACACGGACCCTACAGTCAAACATGGCGGAGGTTCCCTGATATTTTGGGGTCGCTTTGCTGCCTCTGGCACTGGACTGCTTGACCGTGTGCATGGCATTATGAAGTCTGAAGACTACCAACAAATTTTGCAGCATAATGTTGGGCCCAGTGTGAGAAAGCTGGGTCTCCCTCAGAGGTCATGGGTCTTCCAGCAGAACAATGCCCAAAACAACTTCAAAAAGCACTAGAAAATGGTTTGAGAGAAAGCACTGGAGACTTCTAAGGTGGTCAGCAATGAGTCCAGACCTGAATCCCATAGAACACCTGTGGAGAGATCTAAAAATGGCAGATAGGAGAAGGCACCTGGAGCAGGGACCTGGAGCAGTTTGCCAAAGAAGAATGATCTAAAATTCCAGCAGAGCATTGTAAGAAACTCATTGATGGTTACCGGAAGCGGTTGATCGTAGTTATTTTGGCTAAAGGTTGTGCAACCAAGTATTAGGCTGAGGGTACCAATACTTTTGTCTGGCCTATTTTTGGAGTTTTGTGTGAAATTATCAATGTTTTGCTTTTTGCTTGATTCTCTTTTGTGTTTTTTCATTGAAGACAAATTAAATGAAGATAATAATACCAAAGAATTTGTGATTGCAATTATTTTCAGGAAGAAACTGAGTATTATCTAACAGAATTGCAGGGGTGTCAATAATTTTGGCCACAACTGTAAATATCACCTGCTGAAACCAAAAGTCCAATACCTTGGGCATGTGGTCAGCACAGATAGAGTAGCACCAGACCCAGAAAAAGTGACAGCTATCCAGGACTGGCAGAGACCAACCACCGTCAGCGAGGTACGTCAATTCTTAGGTTTGGTTGGGTTCTACAGAAGATTCATAAAGGGCTACACAAAGATGGCAGCGCCCCTACAAGATCTTCTGTTAGGCCAATCTAAGAAGAGAAGGTCTTCAGAGCCACCATTAGAATGGGGAAAGGAACAAGAAGACTCCTTCCAACAGATGAAGCAGGCTCTGACTGGTGAGGAAATCCTGGCTCACCCCGATTATAACCTACCATTCGTCCTCTACAACGACACAAGTTAATGTAGGCCTGGTAGCAGTACTATCCCAGATACAAGATGGCAAGGAATGAGTAATTGCCTATGCCAGCAGAAAACTTTGACCCACCGAGAGGAACCTGGAAAACTACAGTTCCTTTAAGTTGGAGTTCCTGGCCTTGGTCTGGGCTATAACAGAGCGGTTCAAGCATTACCTGGCAGCTTCAAAATTTACCGTCTTCACGAACAATAACCTGTTAACACACTTGGATACTGCGAAGCTTGGTGCATTGGAGCAACGCTGGATGGCCCGACTATCAAACTATGACTTTATCATCAAGTACCGGGCAGGCCGTAACAATGCAAATGCTGATGACCTCTCCAGAAACCCTCAAGTACGCTTGCAAGGACTTGAAGAAGTGTTAGATAACTTGGAGGAAATAGAACTCCCTGCTTTCCATAAAAGTAGAAAATGGAAAATGACAGAAACCCATATCTACGAGAACCATCAGGATGTTGCACTAAACCCGTTGCCTCACTATGGATGGAAAGAGACACAAGACAGTGATCCGGCAGTGAGCCTAGTAAAGAAGCTAGTAACCCAACCGGATTCCCAAATTGAGAAGAATGCTCCACCAGAGGCCCAATACCTGTGGAAAGATAGAAGCAGGCTATTCATCTATCAAGGTCAATTGTGCAGATGGTATATCAACCGAAGAATGCATGAAATGGTATGGCAAGTTGTGGTTCCAAAGAGAGACGTCCAAATGGTGTTGGAAGCGTACCATAATGGAGCAGGACACTTTGGATGGAGAAAACTGGAGATATTGTTACCTGAGAGATTCTATTGGATTGGCATGAGGTCCTCCATAGAGAAATGATGTAAAAATTGTGGACCATGCTCATTGAGAAGAAAAGACAGTAACAGCCAGAAAGCACCACTCCAGCCTATCATCACTAAATGGCCATTAGAACGGGTAGCCTTAGATCACGTCAAACTTACACCCAGCAGATCGGGCTATACCTATGCTCTTACCATGGTGGACCACTACTCCAGATTCCTTGTGGTAGCTCCAGTAAAAGACTTAACAGCTTAAACAGCCGCCAGAACCTTTCAAGCATATTTCTGCAGACCATACAGTTATCCAGAACAGGTATTGAGAGACCAAGGTCCTTGTTTTGGAGCGGAAGTATTGCTTATACGTATGCAAGAAATTCGTACCACGCTTTACCATCCCCAAAGCAACAGATTGTGCGAAAAGATGAATCACGTGGTAATAGAATTGTTGAAAACTCTGCCCTTAGAAGAGCGAAACAGATGGTTAGAGAAGTTACCAGACCTTGTTGATATCTACAACAACATCCCAATGAGCTCAACAAATTGTACCCCTGCATACCTCATGAGAGCAAGACCAGGAAAATTGCCATCAGACTTTGAAATGGGCATTGTAGTTCCTGAAGAAGACACCTCAGATGCAGATTGGGATACCAGAAGAACAGAGCAATACAAGAAAATACAGGAATGTGTTGAGAGACGTCTGGTGAAATCCAGAGAAAAACAAGAGACCAACTTTAACAAAAGTGCACAAGGAACACCCTTAACACCAGGTGAATTGGTTTTGAAAAGGTAAAGAAGGATGCACAAATTAGATGATCAATGGGAAGAAGAACCATATACAGTATTACCATTCAGTTTTGACAACAAGAAAACCTCTCTGATCAGCAAAGACAACGGAGAAACAACAGCAACAGTGTCCAGACATCATTTAAAGAAGTGCCATAAACAGTTACAACCAAAAGAAGATGTACCTTGTCCAGGACCTGAACAAGAGGAGCCAAGGACAGTCCAAACACTGATAGGAGAATTACTCGCAGATTGGCCCCAATTGCAAGGTACCTACCTAATACCCATGTTGATGTTCTCACAACCAGTTGAAGAACCAAGATCAGAAGAATCACCCGTTGTAGCACAGCCAGAGAATCCTGCAATTGGTGCACCTGCCATTCCTGCTGTGAGATCAAGAGGTCGAGAGTATTACCCAGTTTACCTGTGACACATAGACCCACTGACACTAGTCATACACCAGAAGTACGTAGGTCAACATTTGTCAATTTGGGACATCCACCACTCAAATGCAGAGAATAAGCAGTAAAATGTGGGAAATGTAAATACGTTTAAAATGTAAATATATAACCAATGTCAGTGTACAGAAGGGTGAAGAGTAGGCTAGAACAACCCAGACCAGGTATACAACATCAGAGGGGTGAGAGGAGTTGGCGTAAGGAGCTGTCTAATGAGAGCAAAATCTTGGCCAATAGGTGACCCCAGGGCCAGGAGGCCTAAAGCGCTTATGACCGGTAGAGGCCCTATCAGTATCTAGGACTCCTATGCCGAGGAACCCGTAGTGTTTGTTATTGTGTTTTGAACTTTTAAGCCTACAGAGACTTTACCTGTTGGACTTTTGAATTTGCTTTTTATAATTTCAAAAATGGACCATAGCCACAGGACTGGTGGTGGCAAAAATACTTTAAGCAGCCTGCAGCAGATGGACTAGCGCAGTATGGACTGGTTACCTGTTTTTCCCATTTTTCCCTTGTTTTTGTAAATTTTATTTTGAGACTCTGTTCAAATTTCAAATGTAAATATTTATGCTATGTTATGTTTGTTGAAAAATGTTTCAGTCCCGGAGGACTGAAGTTAACTAGGGGGGAATGTGGCACCCCTGATGGGGTTTGCCACAGGACCACTGGTGCAAGGAGAGACATACATACACCTTGGTACACACAGCACACAACACCTTCCACCCCAAACCTGGAGAGGGAGCTCTACTTGCTGCCTTAAGCAAGTTCCCCTATAAGGATCCATGCCTGAGGGGAGGAGTCAGTTAGTCTGCCCAGTGCAGTGAAGAGAGCAGTTAGTTCCAGTCAGACAGCAAAAGAGGAAGGTACTGGAAGGAGCTGGTTGCTGGGACCAAGCCAGAACCAGGGAACACTGACCCAGCTGTGCTGCACCCTTGGGAGAGGGTCGGAGGCCAGTGGAGGAAGTAGGAGAAAAGAAGAAGGGAACAGACCTGGTTTCCTTTTAGCCCACCTGGACACCGGAGTACGATTCTGCTAATAATCTAAGTGTAGCAGAGAAGGCCCGGACAGACCAGGAGGATCTAATCCCCCTGAGGTAAAGTACAGAAGACACTCAAACCTGACCAAGTACAGGACCAGGGACCTAAGCAGAGAATAGGGATCCCACAGAAAGGTCCTCATTGTCAGTTATGAAGTAGTACCCTGAGAGGGAGAAGGAGCAGCAAGTTCAGTTTCAGGCAGGACTTGCCCCAATCACTGCACACAATAACAGAGGAGGCCTCACAACTTTCCAAGGTGAACGTCGCAAATTGCTGGACTGTACCTGTTACCGGATATCAGTAAACATGTACCGAAACAGAGACAATAGTGTGTGTGTGCCTGATTCCCCGCCTGCAGCGTTCACAGCAGAACTGCTGCTACTACTACTCCCCTCATCCACCCTGCTGCCCTGAGGTAAAGCTCCACCTGTGGGGAGCTGTACTACTCTGAGCTGCACCTCCATCACTTCAGCGGCCAGCTGCAGCGCTGGTATCCACATTACTAGGTACCACAGGTGGCGTCACGTTATCATTCCCCCATCATGACCCCCATCCCCGCCATTGAGGGTCCAGGGCACGGGACCGGGAACCAACCAGCTGTGATCCCCCATCGAAGTAACCATCAGTCCGTATCCGAGTACCTCCCCCCTTATAGACCGACTCATTATCATCAGCCCGACGCACGTTTGGTGAGGATTAAGATGTATTGATTACTTATATCCTCTTCTGCGGGCCTCCTCTGCCATTTCATTGTTGTTTACCCCTCACTTGACCTGTTTTTAATTAATAAAGTTCATCATTCTCAATTTTTATTGAATTTTGTTTGCATATTATCTTATTTGTTTGGTGTTTGTTACTTTGATGCTTCCTAACGATAGACATCTACTTCTACTCATTCCTCAATTTAGCTATACCTGCTCACACGTAACCTCCAGGTGAAATGGGGCGATTTCAGTGAGAAATTTTAATGAACTTAAAACAAAAGAATTATCTGCTTCATGGACATATCACACCTCTCATTGGGCACCACTACTTTAAAAATATAAAACCCAGACATTCACCAGTACTTTGAGTATGGTCCATGTGCAGGCAGATAAGTATGGTGGAACTCTATCCATGTTTGTAGATTCTGGAACTCTTTTTGCTCTCACTGATAATCTCGCTGGTGCGGTTTTAACTTTTGCATGTTTATTACTGTATTAGTCAAAATGTCACTTATTAATTATATAGTTTTACCTCTTAGTAGTTTAATAATATCTTTAGACCAAAGATTTTTACAATAGTCATCATTATATTGCAGCCCAAGAACCTGTGCTGAAGCCTGGATTTGCTTACTTTTGGTAGTAATACTTTCTTCTCACCACTAGGTGCCTCTGTTGAGCTCTTCAGCTCATACAGCCCCTCGCTTGGCAGGAAAATGCAATCTTTATCATTAAGTTTAGATGCTAAAGCCTCAAGCTGTGATTCCTTTTACAGCCAAAGTCTCAAGAGATTCGATGTCTTAGGATACAAATAAATCAATTGAGGTTGTTCATAAGTACAGAAGAGTAATTACATTTCAGATTTAAAAGATACTTGACACAAACACCTTGTTATAAGCACATCTTAGTTGTGGAGTTATTCCTTTGGCGAATCTTCAAATCAGTAATGTATTATCTCTAAAAGAGGACATATTGTGTTGCTACTAATGATAATGCTCATCAGAGCCACCAACTCAACGCTACTCTCAGCAAGACACGTGGACACTGATGAGAGTTTTCATCAATACCCAGCAAATGTGAACAGCTGTACCTTACTGCTATTCACAGTTACTAGAGCTGCATTTGTGAATCGGTGATGATGGCGGAACTTTGTGGGAACAATGAGAAAGTGAACCAAGGATAGTGTATGGGAGTCTTTATTCAAAAAAACTATTTTTTCCTGTGTATGTCTTTTTTTAACCTTTAACCTTTTTGGGTTAGTAAAGGGAGTGTTTGATAGACTTCTCTCCATTACTAACTCCTGGGCTTGATGCCAGCTGACATTACACAGCTGACATCAAACCCTTCAAAGTATTATCCCCATTATCAGCACACCCAGGCAATCGAGAAGACCTGGGCAAAGTGCCAGAATTGGCGCTAATGTGATGCAACACTTCTGGAGCTGTTACAGACTTGCATATTTTGGCTGTTAAGGACCAAAGGACCATGGACTTTCTACCAACCCACAGTTGTCTGCTTTACCTTGGCTGGTTATCAAAAATAAAGGGGAACTCATATTATTTTAAAAAATATATATATATTTATTAATTAGGTTAAACCAGTCTAAAGAAGGATTAGTGGCAAAAATTGTATTGATAGAAATCCTCTGGGATGAGTCTCTTCCAAGAAGATGGAAAGTATGCATATTTATGGTGAAATTGCAAATCTGCCCTGGATAAGTCCGGTCTTCTCAAAGAGGATTAGCTTGTTTCTTCTGTTTTCTGTTTCTTTTCTTTTTTTTTTAATAGAAAATACAGAACTTGTTTCTTCCTAAAAAAAAGGAAAATTGAAAGAAGCCACTAAAGTCACTGGCTAACAGATGTAAGTGGTCCTCCATTTGCATGTGTTATGTAATTGATCTGCCCTCAGTATGAATTCCAAGAATGGAAAAAAAGTGATGAAATTTAAAAACAGTTGTATGAAAATGCAGATACTGGCTATATAAGATCTGATATGTTTTAGAAACTAGTGCTTTGGGGAAGTGGGCTGCAAACTCATGGTGTTGGCTGCTTGATCTGAGAACTCCCGGAGGCATCGGCTCAAAAGCAGATTCAGTGGCAAACCTCGCTCCAAAACAGTCCTGGAGGGGTGGGAACATAGCAGGCACCAAGCAGAGGTCTTATCATGCAGAGGGGATCCACCAGAAGAGCGGGAGAGCTGCAGAAGGTGACTGACTTCTCATTAGACCAGTACTCTGCACCCTCCCACAGCATGGCACCTGCTTCCTTATGCTCCTCCCGGAGAAACTAGTGCTTTTAATAATTCAAAGATCTCTTTTCAGGCACATGAGTGATTTTTGCAGTTTGCAAACTGATAAATCTTTTTCAGCAGCTTGTTCCATTTAAGTAATTAGGATCTGTCATGATCCAATAATGATACTGTGGAAAATACCACTAACATTCCCTACATACAATACAGGTGTTGCTGAGGGCTATACTGGACTTTTACAGTTGTGGCCAAAAGTATTGACACCCCAGCAATTCTGTCAGATAATACTCAGTTTCTTCCTGAAAATGATTGCAATCACAAATTCTTTGGTATTACTATCTTCATTTAATTTGTTTTAGATGAAAAAACTCAAAAGAGAATGAAGCAAAAAGCAAAACATTGATCATTTCACGCAAAACTCCAAAAATGGGCCAGACAAAAGTATTGGCACCCTCAGCCTAATACTTGGTTGCACAACCTTTAGCCAAAATATCTGCGATCAACCGCTTCCGGTAACCATCAATGAGTTTCTTACAATGCTCTGCTGGAATTTTAGACCATTCTTCTTTGGCAAACTGCTCCAGGTCCCTGATATTTGAAGGGTGCCTTCTCCAAACTGCCAATTTTAGATCTCTCCACAGGTGTTCTATGGGATTCAGGTCTGGACTCATTGCTGGCCACCTTAGAAGTCTCCAGTGCTTTCTCTCAAACCATTTTCTAGTGCTTTTTGAAGTTGTTTTGGGTCATTGTCCTGCTGGAAGACCCATGACTTCTGAGGGAGACCCAGCTTTCTCACACTGGGCCCTACAATATGCTGCAAAATTTGTTGGTAGTGTTCAGACTTCATAATGCCATGCACACGGTCAAGCAGTCCAGTGCCAGAGGCAGCAAAGCAACCCCAAAACATCAGGGAATCTCCACCATGTTTGACTGTAGGGACCGTGCTCTTATCTTTGAATGCCTCTTTTTTTCTCCTGTAAACTCCATGTTGATGCCTTTGCCCAAAAAGCTCTACTTTTGTCTCATCTGACCAAAGAACATTCTTCCAAAACGTTTTAGGCTTTCTCAGGTAAGTTTTGGCAAACTCCAGCCTGGCTTTTTTATGTCTCGGGGTAAGAAGTGGGGTCTTCCTGGATATCCTACCATACAGTCCCTTTTCATTCAGACGCCGACGGATAGTACGGGTTGACACTGTTGTACCCTCGGACTGCTGGGCAGCTTGAACTTGTTTGGATGTTAATCGAGTGTCTTTGTCCACCATCTGCACAATCTTGCGTTGAAATCTCTCGTCAATTTTTCTTTTCCGTCCACATCTAGGGAGGTTAGCCACAGTGCCATGGGCTTTAAACTTCTTGATGACACTGCGCACGGTAGACACAGGAACATTCAGGTCTTTGAAGATGGACTTGTAGCCTTGATTGCTCATGCTTCCTCACAATTTGGTTTCTCAAGTCCTTAGACAGTACTTTCGTCTTCTTTCTTTTCTCCATGCTCAATGTGGTACACACAAGGACACAGGACAGAGGTTGAGTCAACTTTAATCCATGTCATCTGGCTGCAAGTGTGATTTAGTTATTGCCAACACCTGTTAGGTGCCACAGGTAAGTTACAGGTGCTGTTAATTACACAAATTAGAGAAGCATCACATGATTTTTCTAACAGTGCCAATACTTTTGTCCAACCCTTTTTTATGCTTGGTGTTGAATTAGATCCAATTTGGCTTTAGGACAATTCTTTTTGTGTTTTTTCATTGAAGACAAATTAAATGAAGATAATAATACTAAAGAATTTGCAATTGCAATCATTTTCAGGAAGAAACTGAGTTTTATCTGACAGAATTGCAGGGGTGTCAATACTTTTGGCCACAACTGTATCTAGGGCCCCAACTCTTCTGAGGGCCGCCTAGTGCCCACAGCAGGAGCTACACTGATCAGTGTGTTTTTCAATGTGGAGATTGCTTGAGGACTTATGGTGACATCACAACTATACAGGCCCCTTTCACATCTAAGCATTGGCTGCGTTTTGCCTCATTTGCGTTTCTATGCGCTTTTACCGCTAAAAACGTATCCAAACACATGCGTTTATGCCCCCATTGAATTTAATGGGAAACACATTGAAAACGCATGCAAAAACACAAGTGTTTTCAAAAACGCATGCGTTTTTCCAAACGCAGCCCTAGACGTAGCAGCCCACGTTTTCATATGCGTTTTTGCATGCGTTTTCAATGTGTTTTCCATTAAATTCAATGGGGGCAAAAACGCATGCGTTGGGATGCGTTTTTTGGGTTAAAACGCATAGAAATGTAAATAAGGCAAAACGCAGCCAATGCTTACATATGAAAGGGGCCGCAGTCAGTCGTGTGACCGTGATGTCACCATAGGTCTTGTGCTCTGTTGGACCTAGGGGCCCGTCACACCAGGTGATGTCACCAGAGATGTCGGCGGCGACGGGCGGGAGCGCGCATGTTCTTGGCACCCCGCCAGTGTCGCTGTCTCCCATTTACATGGGGAGTCACCTCTGGAGACGCACCGGCGATCTGACAGGCGGCATTACTGCTGGGGTGTCTACAAACCCCAGCGGCGATGTAGTACAATGGGAGCCTATGGCTCCCTTCGCCTGTCAGATCGCCGTCGGCCGTTTACATGGGGCGATGTGTACACATCGCCCCAGAGTGGTTGCACCGCTGTCCAGGGTCCTGAAATCTTTAACATTAGGTCTATGGGGGTGCGCTGCCCATAGACCTAATGTTAAAGGTTTCAGGACCAAGGACAGCGGCTGATACTATACCTACATTACGTACAGTATCTGCTCTAATGTGAGGAGCCGCGACTTCATTCACAAATTGGTACAAAGCCGACAATAGCCGCCTATACTGTAAATGGGTAATTTAACCCCTCACTTGCTGACAGAAGTGTCTCTAGGGAGGGTGGGCAACCCCTAGAGACATGTTGCCCACAGCTACTATTAATATTTAATGTTTTAATACACATTTAACACTTTGCTCATCCCTGCGGCAGCAGGGATGAACAAAGTAGATGGTAACTCCATTGCTCCGGATTACACATCGGGAGCAATCCAGTTACCGCATTGCGGTTGCCAGAACCGCTCCGAAAACTGCAGCCTGCATGATTACGGCAGGCTACAGATCCGGAGCCGGTAACCGAATTGCATGTAGAGCAATACGGTTACCATAATGGGCTCCTATGGGGAGCGGTTCCTGATAGGGTTTTGAGCTTTTTGACAGCTCAAAATCGGATCAGGTTTACAAAATTTAGCCGTAAGTGTGACCCCAGCCTTACATGAATGAAGCTGAGACTGTGTGGACATGTGTACTAGATGTCAGGCTTGGTAAAGTTTAGAACAGCAAAATGAAACTTAAAGGGTTAGTTCAGTACTAAAACAACCCCTTCTCATTCCCCATATTTGACCCCAATAAAAAGCTTATACTCACCTTCCATGCCAGTGGCATTCCAGTAGTTCTCGCTTTCCTGAGACTCATGTGAGGTTGTGACTTCATACAAGCCCTATACCCAATCACTGCTGGCATTTCAATCCTGCCTTAGGATGCATAAGGATAGGGTCACACTTGAGTAGTGCCATCCGCTAAAAGGATGCATTAAAAGGATGGGTTTGTCTCCTTGGCATTCACATGACATGTGTGTATATATTGTTAACGCATGGTACATGTATATATCCCAAAACGGGCCAAAAAATGCTCCAGACCACGTTATGATGTGCGCTAAAAAAAAATGCATAGTGCAAAACGCATAGCAATTTGGCCATATGTTTTTTTATTGGAGTCTAACGCACCCGTTTGCAGACATTTTTAGATGACAAAAACGCATCCTTTAGGTGGATGCATGGCGCTAGTGTGACCCTAGCCTAATTTACAGGAAGTGAACAGCCACAGCAGATCTCACTTCATGTTGATTACTTATATGTCTCAAAGCCGAGAGAGAGAAGTTGGCAGTTATAAGGCGCAGGGATTGCATGAAGTCTCAGTCTCATGCAAGCTCTGGGAATGCAAGCTCCAACACTACTGAAAAAACACTAGAACAAGTTGTGAGTGTAAGCCTTTTAACTTTAATAGGGCAAAACATGAAGAATATATATTTATATTTGTTCACTTATATAGCGCCATTATTTCCACAGCACTTTACATATATCAGCAGCACTGTGTTGGTGCTCACAATCTAAATTCTCTTTCAGTAGATCTTTGGAGTATGAGAGGAAACCGGAGAACCAATCTGGAAGAACATATTATATAACTCTATGAAGATGTTTCAAGGAAGTCCGACCTCTGGGCACTGGGGTCTGGGTCGTGGGGGAGATAGAAAGAGAGGGCGCAAATCTAAGTGCAGATTATAAAGTATGGTGATAGATAATAGGTTTTGTGCTCACCCTTTTGATGTCTTTATTTTCTCATTAAACAATTCCTTGTGGTTGATCCACTCTTTAGTGTGCTTGCCTCCTGGTTTGCAGCTACGTCCCAGAAATGACAGAGCTCCCAGCCCGGGGTCTGTTAGGTGTGTCCACGGAAAGAGATTATCTGGTGTATAGACGAGCCCTCCCAGGTCCAGAAAGACACAATCCAAATTCTTCTTATTTTCCAAAGTAGTAGTTTATTCCATAAGTAATATAGTGGAGAACATACAACGCGTTTCGGCTTTACAGTAGGGATAAGCCTTCCTCAGGTATACTAATATTTTGTCTTTATATTAGGACAAGAGCCTATATAAAGACAAAATATTAGTACACATGTATACCTGAGGAAGGCTTATCCCTACTGTAAAGCCGAAACGCGTTGTAAATAAGAAGAATTTGGATTGTGTCTTTCTGGACCTGGGAGCGCTCGTCTATACACCAGATAATCTCTTTCTTTGAAGATGTAGTCCTTGGTGGGATTTGAAGCCAGGACACAGTGCTGCAATCCAAGTAGTGGACAACCTCTCTTTTTGAATGAAAGCTCAGGGTTGCCAACTGTCCAGGCATTCCAGAGCAGTCCATAAAAATATGGCACTTTTTTGCTGTGTTCATAAAAAATAATCTAAGGTGTCCATGATGAAATGAAGAAATGTATACAGATCATTTTGAATAATTATCATTTTAGGCCGGTTACACACTGCGGTGTGATCAGGTTCACACCGGACAGCCCCGGACCCGATTTGCAAACAGAACCAGAGGACAAATATACCCTCCGGCCCAGTTTGGAGCCGGATTCCTCTAATCACAGCTGCAGCTGCTGAAATTTCAAGATCCGTGGTCCTGAAATTGCTGCAGGGGGACAGCTCATGGTGCTGAAGTTTAGCAGCGCTAGCTGCTAAACTCCTGCACCTGGCGTCCGGCTCTCGGATCCGATTTTGTCGGATCCAGGATGATCCGGCGCCATAGACCCCCATGTTTCCATCTGTCTGGGAGGATCCGATCTTATCCGAATTGTCCCGGATCCTCCCAGACAGAGGGAAGTCGGATGGCACATAGCTGCAATCCGACTCCATCCGGCCACATAGTGCTGCATTACTGCAAAATCGGGTACGGGGCTGTCTGGTTTACACCGGACAGCCCCGGACCTGATTTTCCCGTGGTGTGAAACTGGCCTTACAGTTTACAATGTGCATCTGATGTCTTCTGATCAGAATTATGGGCAGTAGATATATATCAATTATAAGCCTAATGATTTATTATGCTTTTCCAATGTGTCTGTAATAAATATTGTCTGATTGTGGTTTATGATAAGCTCTAAAAAAAAAAAAAAAGTCAAGTTGTCAACCCTGAAGGGTACTATGAGATATCTCAGAGGAAGTGTGCAAAATCAAAATCCTTTATTGACACCATCATAGCTTTGGGCTCTGATGTTTTCTAACAGTCCAGGGTCGAGTTGAATTTATCCAAATGAAATTGCAATAGAATGTAATGATAATGTACAAGCTGCACATCTTTATAATGCATCATAGTGCGGCCATTCATTACGGGCTCTCCATTTCTTTCCAAGGACGCTCTCCCCTAAGAGTAATGTGTTTTGTTGTTCGGAAAGAATGTATGTCTCTGAGAAATCTCACCTGTGATTATCAAGATTTAAATGTAAGGAATGTCCCAATATAGAAAAATAAAGAGTATGCAGTAAGGCCATTAGATTAGTGATTCATGTCACCTGTCCTTTCTGATGACAAATAAAAAATGAGGAGTTTCATCTATACATCCTTCATGATGGGTGTTTTCTTGATTTTTTTTTTTTTTTTTTCAGTTTAATTTGATTTTCTGAGTTAAGCTGTCAGTTTAGAGCAAAAGGATCCAGTCACCTATTAATTAAATCTGGAACTTTGTCATTATTATTATTATTTATTTATAGAGCACCATTGATTCCATGGTGCTGTATATGAGAAGGGGTTACATACAAACAAGTTAAAAATACAATGAACAAACTAATAGTGACAGACCGATACAGAGGAGAGAGAGGACCCTGCCCTCGCGGGCTTACATCCTACAGGGCAATGGGAAGGGGAACAGTAGGTTGGGTCTGCTCGGGTGGTGGGGCGCCGGGTCTAATGGTGGTGGAGCGCCAGGTCCAGTGGTGGGGAGGTGGCATTGTTTCATTGCAGGCTGTAGGCTGTTCTGAAGAGATGGGTTTTCAGTTTTCGCTTGAAGGTTCCGAGTGTAGGGGACAGTCGGATGTTTTGGGGTGCAGAATTCCAGAGAATGGCGGATGCTCGGGTGAAGTCTTGCAGGCGGTTAGATGAGGAACATACAAATGTGGAGGAAAGAAGGAGGTCTTGGGAGGAGCGAAGATTATGACTTGGATGATATCGGGAGATTAGTTCAGAGACATATGGGGGGACAGATTGTAGACGGCTTAGTAAGTCAGTGTTAGTAGTTTGAATTGGATACGTTGGTGAATTGGGAGCCAGTGGAGTGGTTTGCAGAGGGGAGAAGTATAGGAATAGCGAGGAGCAAGGTGGATTAGTCAAGCAGCAGAGTTATGGACAGATTAGAGAGGTGCAAGAGTGTTAGCAGGGAGGCCGCAGAGGAGGATGTTGCAGTAGTCGAGGTGGGAGATTATGAAGGCATGCACTAGTGGTTTAGTAGATTGAGGGTTGAGGAAGGGAAAGATTCTGGAAATATTTTTGAGTTGGAGGCGGCAGGAGGTGGCAATGGCTTGGATGTGCGGTTTAAAGGACAGGGCAGAGTCAAGGGTTACTCCAAGGCAACGGACTTTAGGTACAGGGCAAAGTGTGATGTCATTTATTGTGATAGATAGGTCTGGTAAGGAAGGTGTGTGAGATGGAGGAAAGATGATGAGTTCGGTTTTGGTACATTGAGTTTTAGGAAGCGAGAGGAGAAGGAGGATACGGCTGATAGACACTCTGGGATTCTGGACAGGAGAGAGGTGACATATAAGCCAGAGAGATAGATCTGAGTGTCATCAGTGTACAGGTGATACTTGAAGCAATGGGATTTTATGAATTGTCCCAGACCAAGGGTATGGTTTGAAAAAAGGAGGGGCCCCAGGACAGAGCCTTGAGGGACCCCAACAGAGAGGGGATGGGGTGAGGAGGTTGTCATCAGAACACAGATAACTTATCATGGTTTCTTATAAATATGTAGCAAAAAACGTTTTTGTTTTCTAACACATTGGACAAGTAGGTCATGTTCAGTCTTTGAAATCAGTATTAAATCTGCCAATAGAAAGCCTTTTGTTGATTTAAAGGTGTGTCGCCCAGGGCAGTGGGGACTCGGGTATTCGGGCCCTTTTCCACTGTGGTCGGGGGGATGTCACTGGTGGCCTGCCTTGACCAGTGGCCCCGGAGACCAAACTTTTGAAAAAGGGGGGTATATGTACAGGGGAATAAAGTTTATAATGTAGTTCTCGTGATGCCACCCGCAGCTTCTGGTGATTGAGCACAAGTGCCGCTTCAGTCCTCCAGAGAGTGGTGGTATATCGACCTTGATGGTACAGCTCCCTGCAGGTGGAACTATCCCCCTGGGGCAGGGATGCAACGGTGATGGTAAGGGTGCTGGTAATGAATGGATGAGCAGGGTGCAGCAATGAAACAAATAAGCAGAGACTTGAGCACTCTACCCGAGTACTTTACTGGAATGGTGCAGATGGTAATACAGTTCACAGCAGGTAAAAGTCTCTGGACGAAATAGCTGGCCGGGTAGTCACAACGGGCTGCAAAGGCTCTGGGAGTCTCCCGTGGAATGCCTGCTTGGATCTGCCCTGTATCCTGCACTCAATGCCTGTCTTGAGGTGCCCATTTCGTACCAGGCCTGTTGTAGATGGGAATCCTGGTGTGACAATTCCTCTGGACAGGGTGTTGAGACCGGTAAATGGTCTGCGACCTCCGGTGTTCTTGGTGAGGGGGTGAACTCCCTCGCCAACTTCAGAACCAGTGCTTCTGTAAAACAGACAAGGGTTTCCTCCTGAGTATGGGCGCTCGGGTGGTTCCCTCCTTCTGCCTGGGCTGCCCGCTTCACTCTCTATGGGCCCCCTCCCTGGGATTCCTCCTTCACTCTCTCGGAGGATCCCCGTTCTCTGTCTTCCCTCAGTGCCAACTGGATCTCACTGTGCGTCCTCCTCTAAACCCCCCACCCCCCAGGGTATGGGACCTCAGCCATCTGCCTAAGTGGTGCGTGTGGG
Source organism: Allobates femoralis (assembly GCA_033576535.1). Classification (NCBI taxonomy): domain Eukaryota; kingdom Metazoa; phylum Chordata; class Amphibia; order Anura; family Aromobatidae; genus Allobates; species Allobates femoralis. The sequence goes on from JARQOC010000006.1 coordinate 143,599,127, forward strand.
AGTGCTAGGATGGGAGCCTCCTGAAGAACATTTGCATTCCTTTGTGACAGGGGTAACCGCACACTCATTTATGAGTGCAGTACCCCAACTGTGACGCCTGACCAGGTGGAGCGCCACAAAGGCAATCTGTAACCAGGTTTTTGCCACCTATAACAGCAGCAAAATGTAGAGACAAAGGTTCTGATTCCAGGGACATGTCTTTTACAGGACTGCTTGCTGTAGTTTTGATAACATCAATGTTTAATCAGAAGGAAATTGTCACTAGAGCACTAGTAAACTTGGTGCCAGATAGTCCTCCATATTCATGAGCGCTGCATAACCCCGCCCCCACCACTCAGTTTTCTGTCTATGCACAGTGCACACAGATAGCCACCAATCAGTGGTAAGGGTGGGGTTATAAAGAGCTCAGGATTCAGCAAATTAGAAGATGTGCAGCAGATAAAGCATTGATTTCATCAAAACTGCAAGAAGCAGCCTAATAAGAGATACATTGCTGGAATCAGGATATCTACTACCACATCATATTAGCCCTCCGGTTCTGTGTGCTGACCCAGTCCGCAGCTGTCAGGGTTATCCCGGACCGGATCGTGCCACAGTGTGGAGGCACCCTAAGAGAAGGGTATGTGCACACAAGATCTTTTAGGTCACGTGCACACGCTGGGTATTTGATGAGTTTTTTACCTCAGGATTTGACAAAACCAGGAGTGGAGCAATCAGAGGAAATGTCTAATAGAAACACCTGCATTACTTCTGTATTTATCACCCACTCCTGGTTTTGGCTACAAATCCTGAAGAAAAAAACTCACCAAATACTCAACGTGTGCACGTGGTCTTAGGGTGTGTGCACATGATCAGTGTACGCAGCATTTTGGACGCAGCGGCAAGACGCTGCGTCCAAAACGCTGCATAGTACAGTACTAGCATAGTGGATGGGATTTCAAGAAATCCCATCCTCACTATGCTTAACCCGCCAGCAGCGTGTATGGAGCTGCGGTGCGGGTTGCTGCCAGCCTGCTCCTCCGCAGCATGCTCATTTCATGCTGCGGAGTCGGAAGCGGCTCCCATCGGGTAACTGCAGGGAGAAGCCACCCCGCACCCTCCGCACACGGTGAGTACAGGACGGCTGCGGTCATCCTGCGGCCACTCGCGGCTTCACTCAGGTCCCTAGGACCTAGGTCCAACACGCAGCTCCTCCGGACCGTGTGCATGCACCCTTAACATTTTTTCAAACAGACTTGTGTAGTGGCCCAGTCCAGATTATGTTTGTCCCTTTAAGTACCCCTGGACCGTGAGTAGCTCCTGCACACTACAGCTTACTCCCTAGTTACCTTTCTACAGTTATTAGTGAGTTATAGATATGCAGTTTCAGTTAAGTCCATTTATACTTAATGTGGTTCTTGTGCATTTTTCATGCCTTTCTCAGGTATTTCTCATTTGTTGTGTTCCAGCACCATCTGCTCGTGAAAATGTAAAGTTTATAGTACTTTGCATTGTTAGAATCTGACATGTAAATTGACTGTTGTCCTATTGGTTAGTGATGCAGACTCAGGGTTCAATAGATGGAGATATTTCCAGTCTCTGTCTGTTTAGATCTGTTTTGAGCTGAAAATCCCCAGTTCTGGACAAGATGCCACACAGAGCACAGCACATGTGGAGACTCCCTTTACCACAAGATTTCCAGCCGGGCCCTAAGGCAAGGCCTAGAATCCTTCTCTGTCTTCCACATACAGTATGCTAAAAGCTTTCTACCCTGGATCCTCGATGTAAGGACCTACATGTGCTTCGCCAAACGTATTTTTGCACGTGCCGTGAGTACCTGTGAAATTACCCAGGACTCCTACGTCTGTACACCTCTCTTACTATATATAATCTTCTGATTTAAGCCACACAAAGACTCTGAACCATCCTATAACAACTTACAAGCACTACATCAACAGAATCCATGCTCTTAAAGCTCCAGGACCTCAATTCCATGTCAGTATTCAACTTCAAACTGTATTGATTGTAGCTTACCCCACATGAGACTGTGTAAAATACAGTTGTGCTCAAAAGTTTACATACCCCGACAGATTTTTTTGCTTTCTTGGTCTTTTTTCAGAGAATATGAATGATAACACAAACCTTTTTACCACTCATGGTTAGTGGTTGGGTGAAGCCAGTTATTGTCAAAATACTGTATTCTCACATTTTAAATCATAATGACATCAAAAACATCCAAATAACCCTGATCAAAAGTTCACATACCCTGGTTATTTTGGCCAAATAAGATGCACAGAATTTGACACAACTGGGTTTCAATGGCAAATAAAGGTAACATCCTCACCTGTGACCTGTTTGCATGTAATCGGTGTCTGTGCAAAACAACTGAGTGAGTTTCTGGGATCTAGACAGACTCTTGCATCTTTCATCGGCATTGTTCACACACAATTTGCGTTTTTTTTAGCACTCCTAAAACCACTTGCGTTTTTTTAAGAGTGCCAAAAAATGTGCCTTGTGTGTGTGAAAGCATTGAAAACGTTTTTGCAAATAGTCATTTTTTCACCAAATAACAAAAAACGCATGGCATATAAATTTGTGAATTTGCTGATGGAATTTTTTTTTTTCGTTTTCCTGCCGACCAAGGGGGGGGGGTGGGGTTGTGCTATCATAAAATTTTTTATTTCATTTTCCTACTTATATGGGGGGGGGGTGCTATTGGAAAAAGAAATTTTTTATCTTTTGATGTCCACCTCTCAAAAACGCTCCGTTAACGCAGGTGTCTGCATGTGCCCTGCGTTTCCGTCTGCGTTTCCCATAGGAGCCCATGCTGCGTTGTTTGGGCTATGGGAAAAAAACGCAAGTGGCCATGAAAGACGCATGTACACTCAAATATACCCTGCGTTTTAACAGCCCAAAAGCGCAGGGGTGGTCAAAAAAACTGCATGTGTGTGAACATGGCCATCCAGCCACTGATTGTGATTCTGGATTGTGAGTCATAGGGAAAGCAAATAAATGGTCAATGGATCTACAGGAAGAGATAGTTGAACTGAATAAAACAAGAAAGGGATACAAAAAGATATCCAACAAATTGATAATGCCAGTCAGCAGTGTTCAAACTGTGATTAACAAACGGAAAATCAGGGGCTCTGTAAAAAACAAACCATGATCAGGTAGACCAACAAAAATTTCAGCCACAACTGACAGAAAAATTGTTTGGGAAGCAAAGAAAAACCCACATATAACATCAGATGAAATACTGGACTCACTGAAAACTAGCGGTGTGTGCTGTTTCAAGATGCACAATATGGAGGAACTTGAAGAAAAATGAGCTGCATGGTTGAGTCGCCAGAAGAAAGCCAATACTGCACAAATGACACAAAGTATCTTGCCTACAACATGCCAAACAGCACAGAGACAAGCCTCCAAACTTCTGGAACAAGGTAATTTGGAGTGTTGAGACCAAAATCGAACTTTTTGGCCACAACCACTAACGTTACACTTGGAGAAGTGTCAACAAGGCCAATGATCCAATGATGAAAGGAGCACCATTCCTACTGTAAAGCATGAAGATGTATTGCTGATGATGTGCAGATGTGTGAGCTACAAAGGCAGAGGAAACTGGGTCAAAGTTGAAGGAAAGATGAATGCAGCACATTATCAGCAAATAGTGGAGGCAACTTTGCACTCATCAGTCTGGAAGCTGCCACATGGGACGTACTTGAACGTTCCAATGTGGCAACAATCCAATGCACAAGGCCAATAGACCTGTCATTGGCTACACCAGAACAAAGTGAAGGTTCTTGAGTGACCATCACAGTCTCCTGACCTCAGTATCATTGAGCCACTCTGGGGAGAACTCAAGTGTGCAGTTTTTTGGTTTTTGTCAAGAAGACTTGGCAGCTATACTATCTGAGAAAACAAAGAGACCCATCCACAACTACAACAAAAGACTTCAAGCTGTCAATGATGTTAGAGAGAGCAATGCACGGTATTCAGAACTGGGGTATGTGAACTTTTGATCAGGGTTATTTGGATGTTTTGGATTCATTATGATTTAAAAAGAGAAAACACAGTAGTTTGACAATAAATGGCCTCACTCAACCACTGACCATGTGTGGAAAAAAAGTTTTTGTGTTATCATTTATATTCTCTGAAAAAAGGCCAAGAAAGCAAAAAATCTGCTGGGGTATGTAAACTTCCCTCGTGTTCCTGCTGAAGTAAAGGCAACAGTTATCCCCAAGATTGGTGTTTGTGGTCAGATGCTGCATGGGGGTGGATAGAAGGGACCGAAAAGCCCCATTACACTTGCTTCAGGAAAATGCCAGCAGTCATTTTCTTCATACAGTTTTCTGTCAGCGTAATTTACTCTTTACTGCCAAGTATAGAGAGCGGGTAGCTTTGTAGTGAAAGCTGACCAAAAAATAAGCACATTCTTTCTTTTAACCTCCTTCAGTGTTTCCGAAGCGCTGATGTGGTTCAAAGAAGTGACTTAAAAAAGAAAATGTTTACAGCAATGTCGCTTTGATATTGCTGGGCATTATGTTCATTATATGAGACATTTTAGCAATACTTTAAGATAGATTCAAGAGAAATTGTCACGTTTTCTTTTGGACATCTATATGGCCATCCGGGTGTCCATGTGTGTCATCCGTGTGCTATCCATGTGTCCATGTGTGATGTCCGTGTGACATCCATGTGACATGTACAGAAGAAAAACGTATATCACAAAAATTAATGGTTTTTATGTGTAATAGATGTACAAAGATAGATAACTGATGATGATAGATCAAGAGAGACAGATAGTTGGCTTAATAAATAGATTTATAGATAGAATGGTGAATAGATAAATAAATAGTGAGATAGATAGATAGATTTATAAACAGGTAGATGAATAGATAGATGTCAAACAATTCTATAATATCCCACCCCCTACATCTGGAGGGGACAGCTCATGGTGCTGAAGTTTAGCAGTGCTCGCTGCTAAATTTGAGCACCCGTCATTCGGCTCCCAGATCCGATTTTTTGTCGGATCTGCGGCGATCTGGCGCCCATAGACTTCCATGTTATGGTGCGTCGGATCCGGGAGGATCCGATTTTGAGTGGTTTTGGCCTCGGACATAGGGCCAAAAAATGAAAGCTGCCGTATCCTCCCGGACAGCACAAAACCGGATGGCAACACAATGCCATCTGGAGCAATCCAGCCCCATAGGAATACTATGGGGCCGAAACCGGATACAGGGCTGTCCGGTTCACACCAGACAGCCCCGGATCCCGAAAAACGTGGTGTGAAGGGGGCCTTAAGTGAAGGGTTGTCATTATTTTTGCTTTAATTATTGTATTAACTATAACTATGTTACTTATGACCGTTTGTATATGAAACTCTGAATTGTAAAGCGCTGTGAAATATGTTGGCGCTATATACACCAGACACCGGACAGCCCCGGTCCCGATTTTCAAACAGAACCAGAGGGAGAATATGCCCTCCGGTCTGGTTTGCAGCCGGATGCAGCTGATAGCAGCTGCAGCTGCTGAAATTTGAAGATCGCGGCTAGCGGGGAGCTAGCTGCGGTCCTGAAATCTCTGGAGGGGACAGCTCATGGTCCTGAAGTTTAGCAGGGCTCGCTGCTAAATTTCAGCACCTGGCGTTTGGCTCCCGGATCCGATTTTTTGTCGGATCCGTGGCGATCCGACGCCCATCGACTCCCATGTTATGGTGCGTCGGATCCGATTTTGAGTGGCTTTGGCCCCGGACACAGGGCCAAAAAACAAAAGCTGCCGGATCCTCCCAGACAGCACAAAACCGGATGGCAAAACAATGCCATCCAGTGCAATCCGGATCCCGAAAAACGTGGTGTGAAGGAGGCCTTAGTGAAGGGTTGTCATTATTTTTGCTTTAATTATTATATTCTCTATAACTATGTTACTTATGACCGTTTGTATATGAACCTCTGAATTGTAAAGCGCTGCGGAATATGTTGGCGCTATATAAATAAAGATTATTAATTTAGAGCAAAGTCTAGAGCTACTTCTTGTCATTGGTTTGCAGGGGTAAGTGTACCATAACACATATGACGTACCATACTTAATATGCACAAATTGTTTACAGTGCACATTCAGAAGGCAGCAATGTCTATTGTGTTTGTTCCATGCTGGAATTGCTGTAGTTAGAATAAGCCTTTTAGAAAAATATTGAACACATGTAAACAATATCATTCCAGCATACAGGAATATTCCCTCCTTTGGGCTTCTGCGGGGCTGCAGCAATACTTCATTATTTTCCTGTTGCATAGATATGGGCTAATCTTAAAGAAATGTAGCCCTTTGGAAAAATCCCATTTTGATGATGTGCAGGTATAGCACACAATCTCACACACATTAGGGTGAAGTAGACTTTTTACCATCTGGTAAATATGTAACTGACAGATGCAAAAGAAAGAATACATTTTGTAAGTGCCCTAGAAGAATAATATAAATGATTTAACTGGATAGAGAATCTTAATGCTGTGCGGAGCATGTGTCCCTTATCCCTCTCTTCCCTATCTGAGCCACAAATCATGGCTGAACTACCTGTCGCAGGCGGTTAATTTTGGGCACTTTTCTTTAGCGTGCAGGTGGGGCGGCGTGTATATTTCACCCATAGAACACACAGGAGATTTTGGCAGTTGTGCACCTGTCCCCATGAAATTAAATTGCCGAAGATAAACCTTCCTTTACTTTTATTGTAGTAAAATAGGAATATGACATGATTGGAATATGTAATTGAACCAGTTGGAGTTAAATGGTATTCTTAATGTCAGAAAAGAAAATGCAGCTGTGGTTTGTGCCTTGTAAGAACCTCTATCTATGATTAAGAAGGCCATTCTTTCTTGGATGAGCAGTAGGATATTTATCTAAATGTTTAACAATGTAATACACAATAAAGAGTACTAATGTTTTACTGTGCCTGGAAATGATTCACGCTTCTTTGTATAACTTTTTTTTTACAAGAGCGATTTTACAATGCGCTCTATCAGGAGAATAAAAAACTATCCGCACAGGTAATCTATTATTGCTGTATCTAAAACTGTATGAGATTAGAGAAAAAACAAATATTTGTTTTTTTTTCCCAGAAATTGCACCACTCTAGTCCATGGACAGTATTTGGTACTGCAGATCAGCTTTGTTAGGCTAGAGTCACATCTCCGTTTTTTTTTCAGAATCCTGATCCGGTTTTGAGCTTTCAAAAAGCTCAAAACCGGACCAGGAAACGCTCCTCATAGGAGCCAATGCTTCACAAGCCATCCGGTGGCCGTGTCCGGCACTGCTGCCTGCGTTAAAAATCATGCAGGCAGCAGTTTTCGCAGCGGTTCCCTGTACCGCACAGCAGTAACCGGATGGCTCAGGATGTGTAATCCTGAGCCATCCGGCAACTGCATAGTTTGCTGATCCCGGCTATTGCCGGGATGAGCAAACTGTCCTATGCCTATTAAAGAGTTAAATTTACTACCTAAAGTAATGTTTGAGGTCTCTAGGGGGGGCTTAGACCCCCCTAGAGACCGGCCGCCCACTCCGGTGGGCTTCTTCTACAATATCCCCAATGGCACGGGCTCCTCCGAGCTCCGTTCCAGTCCCCAAAACTCCCGCCCCCCCGTATCACTACAAAGGGGTGCCTGCACCCCTCTTGTATAGTAATTCCTGTATGTGGGCACAATGATTTATTAAAGTATAGATGTTAGGTCATATTTACTTGTTCTCGTCGGCACTCGGGAGTGGTGTTGGAAATCCATGGGCGGGTCTGTTTGCTGCAGCCTCCGCCCCCTCATTCCTCATGGCCGCCCCCTCTGTGCTTCATCCAGTGTTGTCACACCGTTCGCCCCGCCCCTTTCATGACGCGGCCGCCCTCACAACACTGGATGAAGCACAGAGGGGGCGGCCATGAGGAATGAGGGGGCGGAGGCTGCAGCAAACAGCCCCGCCCATGGATTTCCAACACCACTCCCGAGTGATACGGGGGGCGGGAGTTTTGGGGACTGGAACGGAGCTCGGAGGAGCCCGTGCCATTGGGGATATTGTAGAAGAAGCCCACCGGAGTGGGCGGCCGGTCTCTAGGGGGGTCTATGCCCCCTAGAGACCTCAAACATTACTTTAGGTAGTAAATTTAACTCTTTAATAGGCATAGGACAGTTTGCTCATCCCGGCAATAGCCGGGATCAGCAAACTATGCAGTTGCCGGATGGCTCAGGATTACACATCCTGAGCCATCCGGTTACTGCTGTGCGGTATTCAGCACACATTTTTGGAGAAAAATGTGTGTGACCGGCATTGCGTTCACCGCATCCGAATCCGGATGCGGTGAATGCAATTCATGTTTGAAATGTGACCCTGGCCTTACAGGGAAGTTGCCATCAAAATAAATATTTTTCAACTATTGAAAAAATGTAAAGTATTAGGCTACATTCACACACAGCGTGACTGTTACGTTTTGTGAAGATCCATTTTTTGGTGCAAAACTGCATCAAGCATGGATCCTCACAAAGCACAGCCTTGTGTGTGTGAATGTGCTGCGTTATTCTCACCTCGCCGCGCTCCCCCAGTGATCTCCAGCAGTGTCCTCTCATCCACGAAGGCCGCAGTGACCCTGCCTCCAGGACCCTGCGGCCTGTGCATGTGACCGGGTGACATCGCTTGGTCACATGGTGCTTGGTCCTCTCGCAGGTCCTGTGGCAACGGTATGAGGAGACATTGCTGGAGAGCACCGGGGGAGCGCGGTGAGGTGAGTAGTAGCGCAGAAAAATAGCACCAAGAAATGAGCATGTCACTTCTTTTAACTAATCCGCTTTTCAGCCCAATAGCAAGTCCATAAAAAGCGCAGTGTCTGAATGCAAAATAGTGAAATTCATTAACTTGGCTGGGACAGCCAACGTCAATGCGTTTTACCACATTCCACTGCAATTAGCGAATCCGTACAAAGCGGACCAATAGCGCAGCGTGTGAACGTAGCCTTAATGTTTTCATTTTTTTTCGAAATTATCATTTGTTTTTATTGGACTAAAATTTGAAAACTAATTTAGAAAGTTTGATATTTACCACTTTTAAGCACGAAAGGGATCAGCTGCTGAAATTTGTCATGAAAACCTAATGTACAACAATCCTGAATTACAACTGAAGTAAATGTGGGCCGAATCTGCTCCATGTGTCTGATGTTACCCCTCCTTTTCGTGGTGTTTGCAAAAGCGTAAGGCTGCATTCATACAAATTCACACCATTTACGCAGCGCTATTTAACGCTAGTGTAAATTCAGTGAAATCCAGTGGCATAACGCATCCCAGAAAAAGCAATGGCTTTTGCCGAATTGCGTTCACACGATCCGTATTTTTGCGGACGCGCTTTCACTGCAAAGCACATCTGCAAAAAGAATCAATATTTTAATTCTTTGTACCTTTTTCGGCATGCTTTTTCTATAGTGCACATTATAAAATGGGCTCGGGAAAAGCGCAGTGTGTTAATGCAGTTGCGCTTTTTTGCCATATACACTGCAAAAACACGCAACAGCATAAAAGCGCTGCGTACAAAAAAATATGCTATGTGTGAACATAGCCTAAGAATGGATGAAGTTTAGGATCACAGTGTGGAGCCATTTAACTGGTGACTGCAAACTAAGGTCCCTTTCACATCTAATGCTGGGCTGCGTTTTGCTTCATTTGCGTTTACATGCATTTTTACCGCAAAAACGCATCAAAACACATGCATTTTTGTTCCCATTGATTTTAATGGAAACAAATGCAAAAGTGCATGTAAAAACGCATGTGCATTTGCAAAAACGCAAAACGCATATGTTTTTGCAAACGCAGCCCAAAACTTTGTTTGCCACGTTTTGGGCTGCGTTTGCATGCGTTTCCATTTAAATCAATGGGAACAAAAACGCATGTGTTTTGATGCGTTTTTGCGGTAAAAATGCATGTAAACGCGAATGAAGCAAAACGCAGCCCAGCATTATATGTGAAAGGGGCCTAAAACTGTCAAGTAGACAGTGTCACAGGGACACGCTTTTATGGCATTTTTGGTGCAATTTTGTGATAAAACCGCATGCAAATCCTTATGCCAGCAAAATCAAGGAGAATCCTGAAGTTTTGGTCACATGTTGCTTTTTTCTCCTTCAGATTTGGTGCAGAAATAAATCAGCAGAATATAAATCATTGCAGTGTTTTTGCAGCATTCCTCCACCCCAAATGCAAGTAAAAAATACATGAACAAAACAGATCAAAAGAAGATGTAGACATTTGTGCAACCAAAGGGTATGTGTGCATATTGAGTATTTGGTTGCAGAGATTTCTGCTCCAAATCTGCATCTCCTGGCAAGAAAAACAGACCAAAAAACAATGCATTTTTAACGCATTTTTTCCATCTGGGGTGGAAAAAACACAACAAGAATAGACATGCTGCAGATTTATTTCTGCATCAAGTCTGCAGGGGAAAAAAGGGGATTTTTGGTACTCACCGTAAAATCCTTTTCTTGGAGCTTCAATTGGGGGACACAGGAAGACCTTGGGTGTATGCTTGCTGCCATCAGGAGGCTGACACTATGCAAAATAACAGAAAAGCAACTCCTCCCCAGCAGTATACACCCCCTACTGGCACAAGTGCAACTCAGTTAGTGAGAATAGCAATAGGAGCAACCATAAAACCATCAAGTTGCTCAACTATATACACAGTTGAGGGAACTGTGTCCCCCAATTGAAGCTCCAAGAAAATGATTTTATGGTGAATACCAAAAATCCCCTTTTCTTAATCACTTCATTGGCGGACACAGGAAGACCTTGGGACGTACAAAAGCAGTCCCGTTGGGTGGTGTAATAACAGAAGTATTCGGGCGAACTCAGACCACAGCGGCCTGAAGAATCTTGCGCCCCAGAACGGCATCTGCAGATGCTTGAGTTATGAAAATAACTGCCTGACATGCCCAGGAAGCTCCCACTGCTCTAGTGGAATGTGCCCTTAGTCTGTATGGACAAGGAACCTGTTTAATGCAGTATGCCTCCAAGATAGTGGAGCGAATCCATCGGGCAATTGTAGCCTTAGAGGCTGCCAAACCCTTGCGAGGACCATGAGGGACCACAAAGAGGGAGTCCACTCGTCGAAAGTAAGCGGTTCTTGAAAGGTAGATATGGAGAGCCCTGACTAAATCTAGATTGTGCAATCTCTTCTCTCAAGAATGAGATGGGGCTGGGCAAAGGGAGGGTAGGACGATCTCCTCATTGATGTGGAAAGAGGAGACAACCTTTGGTAGAAACGTTTCCATGGGAAGAAGTACCACTTTGTCCTGATGGAAGATCAAGTAAGGGGACCGACATGAGAGGGCTGCAAGTTCCAACATCCTCCGAATGGAGGTGATTGCCACAAGGAAGGCGACCTTCCACGTTAGGAGAGTAGACTAATCTTTTGTAGGGGTTATAATGGAAGATTTGGAGTACGTCCAGTACCAAATTCAGATCCCAGGGATCAAGGGAGGGACGAAACGGAGGTGACACGTGAGCCACTCCTTGAAGGAACGTCTTGACTTGTGGAAGTGAGGTGAGCTGCCTCTGTAAAAGTACCGAAAGGGCGGATACTTGGCCTTTCAGGGAGCTGAGGGTAGGTGTGCATCAAGGCCAGACTGGAGAAAAGCTAGGAGAGATGGAAGAGAAAAAACCATGGGAAACGATTGCGGTCCTCACACCATCGGCAGAAAGCCTTACCACGTGCGGTGAGAAGCGTGTGATGAGGATAGTTTCCTGGCTTTTAACATAGTCTGGATGACTTGTTCAGAAAGATCTCAGTACCGCGCATTAACAGCCAAGCCGTTAAATTGAACGACTGAGAATTCGGGTGTTGAAAAGGACCCTGAGTCAAGAGGTCCGGGAGATTGGGAAGTGGCCATGGAGAGTCCGCGAGGTGGTGACTCTCGTCAATTTTTCTTTTCCGTCCACATCTAGGGAGGTTAGCCACAGTGCCATGGGCTTTAAACTTCTTGATGACACTGCGCACGGTAGACACAGGAACATTCAGGTCTTTGGAGATGGACTTGTAGACTTGAGATTGCTCATGCTTCCTCACAATTTAGTTTCTCAGGTCCTCAGACAGTTCTTTGGTCTTCTTTTTTTTCTCCATGCTCATGTAGTACACACAAGGACACAGGTTGAGTCAACTTTAATCATGTCAACTGGCTGCAAGTGTGATTTAGTTATTGCCAACACCTGTTAGGTGCCACAGGTAAGTTACAGGTGTTGTTAATTACACAAATTAGAGAAGCATCACATGATTTTTCTAACAGTGCCAATACTTTTGTCCACCCCCTTTTTATGTTTGGTGTGGAATTAGATCCAATTTGGCTTTAGGACAATTCTTTTTGTGTTTTTTCATTGAAGACAAATTAAATGAAGATAATAATACAAAATAATTTGTGATTGCAATCATTTTCAGGAAGAAACTGAGTATTATCTGACAGAATTGCAGGGGTGTCAATACTTTTGGCCACAACTGTAAGTTGTATCTATTACACATGTGTCATGAGTGAGTGATGTTTGTAAGAAATTGGTAAAGATAGTATAGGTGTGTTCCTGACAAATTGGTGGCAGTGGTTGGATGATTTTCTTTATGAGTCTTAAACATTATGAAACATGTTGTAGAGCAAGTAAAGAAAGCAATAAAGCAGCCAATTACAGAAGTCCACATGGTACTAAACTATTAAGGGTGAAAGCAAAATTTGTGGGGTCATTAGATAATTATCAGTGTGTAAAGAATTCAACAAGGAATGGTTAAATGTCCACCCATATAAAAAGGACTTTGGGGAAAAATTTCTAGTTAAAGGGGTACTCCAGGAGTAGAAAAAAATAAAGACCTTGATTCATCAAAGCAATTGCCAGATTTGTGGACTAAATTGTTTTAAAAATTTGCGACATTTTTCATGCCAGTTTCTCCCCGCTGCACTAAAATGGTCAAATCTGAGGCGTTCCAGGCGTATAGCAACGGGCGTGAAGCCATGGCTCCTCTAATTTATCAGATATCACCAATAATGTCGATAAATGGAGTTATCTAAAAATTAGATTAAAAACCTACAGGAAAAACTCACAAGAACTATAGGTTAATTTATGTTACTAAAAATCATGAAGAGATGAAAACTATGTGAAAGTCAAAAAAACAAATAAGCCTAAGAAACTCAATTCCCATACGAAACAAGACATAAATACACATACAAATGAAACCAATGTACAGTGTGCAGAATTATTAGGCAAATGAGTATTTTGATCACATGATACTTTTTATACATGTATAGGCTTGAGAGCCAATTATCAATTAAGTAAATCAGGCGATGTGCATCTCTGTAATGAGGAGGGGTGTGGTCTAATGACATCAAGACCCTATATAAGGTGTCTTAATTATTAGGCAAATGCCTTTCCTTAGTAACAATGGGTCAGAAGAGAGATTTGACGGGCTCTGAAAAGTCCAAAATTGTGAGATGTCTTGCAGAGGGATGCAGCAGTCTTGAAATTGCCAAACTTTTGAAGCTTGATCACCGAACAATCAAGCGTTTCATGGCAAATAGCCAACAGGGTCGCAAGAAGTGTGTTGGGCAAAAAAGGCGCAAAATAACTGCCCACGAATTAAGGAAAGTCAAGCGTGAAGCTGGCAAGATTCCATTTGCCACCAGTTTTGCAATATTTCATAGCTGCAACATTACTGGAGTATCAAAAAGCACAAGGTGTGCTATACTCAGGGACATGGCCAAGGTAAGGAAGGCTGAAAAACGACCACCTTTGAACAAGAAACATAAGATAAAATGTTAAGACTGGGCCAAGAAATATCTTAAGACTGATTTTTCAAAGGTTTTATGGACTGATCAAATAAGAGTGACTCTTGATGGGCCAGATGGATGGGCTAGAGGCTGGATCAGTAAAGGGCAGAGAGCTCCACTCCGATTCAGATGCCAGCAAGGTGGAGGTGGGGTACTGGTATGGGCTGGTATCATCAAAGATGAACTTGTGGGACCTTTTCGGGTTGAGGATGGAGTGAAGCTCAACTCCCGGACCTACTGCCAGTTTCTGGAAGACAACTTCTTCAAGCACAGGAAGAAGTCGGTTTCATTCAAGAAAAACATGATTTTCATGCAGGACAATGCTCCATCACATGCATCCAACTACTCCACAGTGTGGCTGGCCAGTAAAGGTCTAAAAGAAGAAATAATAATGACATGGCCCCCTTGTTCACCTGATCTGAACCCCATAGAGAACCTGTGGTCCCTCCTAAAATGTGAGATCTACAGGGAGGGAAAACAGTACACCTCTGGGAACACTGTCTGGGATGCTGTGGTGGCTGCTGCACGCAATGTTGATCGTAAACAGATGAAGCAACTGACAGAATCTATGGATGGAAGGCTGTTAAGTGTCATCATAAAGAAAGGTGGCTATATTGGTCACTAATTGTTTTGTGTTTTGTTTTTGCCTGTCAGAATGTTTTTTTCTAAGTTTTGTGCAGTTATATTGGTTTGCCTGCTGAAAATAAACAAGTGAGATGGGAATATATTTGGTTTTTATTAAGTTGCCTAATAATTCTGCACAGTAATAGTTACCTGCACAAACAGATATCCTCCTAAGATAGCCAAATCTAAAAAAAAAACACTCCAACTTCCAAAAATATTAAGCTTTGATATTTATGAGTCTTTTGGGTTGATTGAGAACATAGTTGTTGATCAATAATAAAAATAATCCTCTAAAATACAACTTGCCTAATAATTCTGCACACAGTGTAATCTTCCTTGAAGCTAGACCTCTGATGTAAAAGACAAAAGAAATATAGGGGGCGCACTAGTGCATTACCATTATTACCAAGTGGGAAGATTCAATTAAGTAATCACTAACCTATTCCTGTTGTGCAATCCCCGCACAACAATGGTGTAGATTTAGAAAGTAGTCGGGGTCTCCTTTCTGCTGGTTCAAGTTCTAAGTCTGCAGGTCCTCAAGTCTCTGCGAGCTGCTCCAGCCATGCTCTTCAATAAGATAGGATATGTGAATTCAATTTGCACGGTCTCGTGCTGAGCGCTCCAAAACAAAGCTGAGGACTCTGCTGACTGGAAAGTCCTTTTATTGAAAATCCTCCATCCGCCACGACATGTTTCGACGGTGTAGTACCGCCTTTCTCAAGTGGATTCCAGACCTCTGATGTACACTGTTTATGCTCAGATTATTGTCCAATGCGCCAATGTATCTGTCAGTGGTCAGTTTCCAAGGTCGTCAATCCTCAAGTTAGAGTTTCCACCTCACCCAAGGAAGAATTAAATGACATACAGTATAGCAATATATTAACAAAGAAATTACCCTACGCGTTTCACCACCTCTATTTAGAGAGGCTCATCAGGGTAGTCATACATAAAAATATCATCTTATGGTTTATACAGAAAAACCACACGCCGATGGCTAGTGATCAAATTTAAATGATGTCTTTTCTGGATTCACTGATAGGACGTAGTAGAACATTCGTCTGGGTGATGCCTCACAGATTTTGAAGGCTTTTAAGTGCTCTGTGATGCTTTCTGAAGTATCTCCAAGATTATTCTATGTTACCACATTTGCAAGTAGAGGTATATACCTATCTGTCTGATGTTCCAGTAAGGAAATAAGTCTGGAATAAGACAAACGTCCACAGGAAAAATGATGATGACTTGATAATGAAATACTCAGATACACTGTTTTCTCTATTATAAGAAATGCTAATCTCAGAGTCCAGGGAGGGAGGTAACCACCACTCACATGTCTAGATTTCTTCTATGGATACAGTACAGTATAGCGCCTTCCTCATATTCATTTTGCCAATTCACTGATGGTTAGTATAAATAGATGAACACTCTATGGCCTTCAGTTTAATGCCTATGAAACTAGCCAAATTAAGCCAAAGTCTCTGTATGTACTGTCCTTAGCATGAGGGGTCCAGATCGACATTCACCATGCAAGAAATCTGGCAAAAGTACCTTCATGAATTGGGGTCATGTTCTTTATATTCATTGTGGCTTTCTAATTTGTAAGAAATATAGTAATGCGCCACGTGTATAGCTCAGAATAATAATACCTATAAATACAATTTATTGTGAAGTTTGAAATAATAATTACTATCATGGTAATCTGTACAGGCCCCTATTAATTGGAAAAAAATAAGAATTTATAGGTAATATGGGGTGAACATGCAACAACACCTTTCATGGATTATCATAGGGAAAATGGTACAGTGCAGCCAGTAACACTGAAGCCATATAAATGAGAGGTTAGTACCTACAACAATGTTTACATCCCAGCGTACCTGCAAAACATTCTGTGGCGACAAACTGCTCTGCTTCATCCGAAGATTCATGGCAATAAAGTAGCTGTGCCGCCATGTTTTCTTATTACAATTGTTATTGTTATACAAAAAGCTGAATTGACAAATGTATATTAGTTTATGCCACTGAGTACAGAGCTCCGTTTGCTTTGGTGGAATGTGCTGTGTATTCATTTGGCATCATTACATACAATACAATGGAGCTATTATCAAAGAGACTATATTAACTGAATATGGTATTATAAGTCTGATAAAAGCGAATACAGAAGCATAGCATGGTGTAATTACTGGGTGCAGAGAAAAAGCAATAAATTCATTCAAAACCTAGCTGTATCTTCAATTAGCATGGAAAGCAAACACTTCAGCTAAATCGGTGTTTAAAAGGGCAGCAATTCTGCCGGAATGAGCTCCAACACACGATGATACAAGTCAATCAGAACTCATTTCTAGGAACTTTAATGGTGTTGCAGCATTTGTGGCCTTTCAGAAAAGGTGTGTATATACTGAATGACCATGAGTCACTGAGGCTATGTGCCGATGAGAAAACTGTGGTGCTGATTTTTGTCATCAGAAATCTGCACTTTCTTGTTGAAAAATGCACTAAGAACATGTTTGTGTCCACCGTATACTTTTTGTGCGTTACTGTATGGGGAAAATGTGTGGATATTTGAAGTCACTTCCAGAGAACTTCATGTCAGGAAGGAGAGAGACATAGAATGTGAGAGAGAGAGAGAGGACTTTTTTCAGAAAGCATGAGACTTATGAAGGTAATTGCTTGCACCAGAAATTTTTAGGGGCTTCATAGCAAAAGGGGTGAATACATATGCACGTGGCAATTTTTATTTTATTCCCTACATTTAATTTTTGCCTAAATTTTTTTCACCTCCCCAACTCAGATTGTTTACTGCTGATACATAACAAGGAATATATGTTCACTAGGTTGCCGTAATGGTAGTGATCATGATGGGGCTGTATTATTTTAGCCTAGTATCGTAATGTTATTGGTACTAATAAGCTTTATATTGTATGTCTTGTTCATAACAGTATGTAGGTAATATTACCGTATTTGGTGGACTACAAGACACGGTTTTTTCCCCAAAATTTGGGTGGAAAATGGGGATGCGTCTTATAGTCCAAATGTAGCTTACCAGGTGGAACAAGGTTGAAGGAGGCAGAGTAGCCACTGCAGGATGCCGCCAGATGTGGCAGAAGTGGAGCTATGCCACAGGGCATGGGATGGCACAAGGGGCTGCAAGGCAGGAGCCATTGATCTCGCAACAGTGGGTACAGGTAAATGGAGGCGGATGCAGCACACATGCAGATTGAGATCTTGGCTAAATGATGAACTAAAATCTCAGTCTGAGCATGAGCTGCCTCTGGCGGAATTTTCTTGAAGCCTAGTGCAGGGAGATCAATGGCTTCTGTCTTACAGTGCCAACAGAGGACTTCAGGCAAATTTTACCAGAGTCGACACATGCACAGATTTAGATCTTGGATCAATGAATGCTGAGATCTCAATCTGGCACAATATCTTTGAAGCCCAGTGCCTCGCATAGCCAACATTTCCCTGAAGCCCAATGCCCAGAAATCAATGGCTCCTGCCCCGCACCACCGGGTCCTCCCTTCCTCCCAGCTCAGAGCCTGCAGCATCTCCCCAATCCTGCCTTCAGTGATCCTGCTTCACCGCCCCCCACAGTAAGCTAAACTCATATTTTAAGAAAGACCCAAATTTTCACATAAAAAAATGTTTTTGTTCTTTTTTCCTCATCCAAATTTGAAGTGCGTATTATGGTCTGGTGCATCTTACAGTCCACAAAAGTATGGTGAGTCTTGATATAACAGCTAGGGATGGGCAAATCCTAAATTACTCGGAATCGCTAGACTCTGACGAGTCCAAGTCCAGGACTCGCTACTCGTTGCGAGTCTAGCGAGTCCAATGTTAATGGATGGGGAAGCGAGTATTGCAGCGATTCCTGTGCTGCCGGACCCTATAAGGGGTCTGGCAGCAGAGGAAAAACCTACAATTCCCCATTTTATTCTTTTAAAGCCAGCGGCAAAAAGCCGCTGGCATATAAAGAATAGTAAAAAAAAAAAATGGATTGAACCGGGGGAGCAGGAGCAGGGACGCAGGACCCAGGCGGGGAAGCCGGCAGTGAAATTTTCTCTCTGTCGCTTCCTCCTCTGAGTCCTGACCAGGAGTGGGCTTGGGGGGGGTATGAGTGCACCATACCGGCCGGCTACTTACCGCTGCCTCCGCTGCTGCCGTCGCAGACTCGCTCCCCGCCTCTCTGCTTCTGCCTCCGGAGATTCCCGAGCGGTGACAGAGCAGTGAATACATTAACTTCCTCAAAATGTAAGAAAAACGGCACTCACCAGGTCAGCAAGTAACGGGGTCTTTATTGCGGGAACATACAAAGTGCAGGGAGGGGGCGCCGAGGTGACAACAGGTCCGTTTCGGGCAAAGGCCCTTCTACCGGTCACCGGTAGAAGGGCCTTTGCCCGAAACGGACCCGTTGTCACCTCGGAGCCCCCTCCCTGCACTTTGTATGTTCCCGCAATAAAGACCCCGTTACTTGCTGACCTGGTGAGTGCCGTTTTTCTTACATTTTGATGATGAATTGTTGTGCTATACTGGCACCACCGGTCGCACTAGTGCTTCCCGTCTCACATGCATATTCCACTGCCTGAGAAGGATTACTGGTCATAGTGGTGCCCCTTTTTCGTTTCTGTTGGATTTTATTATACATTAACTTCCGTCACCGCTCGGGAATCTCTGGAGGCAGAGAGAGTCGGGCTGACAGCAGGGTTCAGCTCAGGTCATAATGACCTGAGCTGAACCCTGACTGTTTAGTCAGTTCTCAGCCTGCTCTCCCTGTATGTCTAAGCACAGGGATGTAGCAGAGCTGAGATTGCGTTTCGCACTACGTCGGACGGAAGAGGATTTTTTAAATAAATATGGAGTCCCTAATTGTGTTCTGTTTTATTTCTAATAAAATTATTTTTCTCTGTGTTGCGTTTTTTTTTCTATTGATTACTGGAAATTCATGGCGGTCATGTCTAATATTGGCGTGACCGCCATAAATTTCGGGCTTAGGGCCAGCTGATAATACAAATCTGGCCCTAACCTCTTTATTACCCAGAGTGCCACCGCCACCAGGGCCGCTGGAAGAGCAGGGTTCAGCGCCAGAGGATGGCGCTTCAATGAACGCGCCATCTTCTGGGGCGGCTGCGGGCTGCAATTTGCAGCGGGGTGTGCCCAGAAAGCTTGGGCCTCCCTGCGCTGCGGATTCCAGCCCCCAGCTGCTTAGCTGTACCTGGCTGGACATAGAAATTGCGTGGAGCCCCACGCATTTTTTTTTTATTATTTCATGAAATTCATGAAATAATAAAAAAAAAGGGCTCCCCTATATTCTTGTGTCTGGCCAGGTGCAAATAGGCACCTGGGGGTTGGGGGCAGCCCGTCGCTGCCTGCTGGATCCGGCTGGTTCCAGAAATACCGCGAAGCCCATGTAATTTTTTTTCTGAAAAATCAATAAAACAATCCTAAAAAAGGGACTGCATCTTTATTAACCCCTCGCCCATGGTCCAGGGGTTAATAAAGATGCAGTCCCTTTTATTTACACTTTTTATGGATTTGTCAGAAAAAAATTTCACGTGGGCTTCGCCGTATTTCTGTAACCAGCCGAATCCAGCAGGCAGCGACGGGCTGCCCCCAACCCCCAGGTGCCTATTTGTACCTGGCCGGACATTGAAGCGCCATCCTCTGGCGCTGAACCCCGCTCTTCCAGCGGCCCTGGTGGTGGTGGCACGCTAGGTAATAAAGGGGTTAATACCAGCTTTGTTATACAAGCTGGTATTAAGCTCGAGATTCTTAATGTCAGGCCACGTTTGACCCGGCCACTAAGAATCTCCAATAAAGGGTTAAAAAAACACAACATAGAGAAAAAATGTTATTAGAAATAAAAAAAAAAGCCATTAGGGACTCCATCTTTAATTAAAAAAATCCTCTTCCGTCCGACATAGTCCAAAATGCGATGTCCTCTCTGCTACATCCCTGTGCATAGATATAGATGTCTATGCACAGGGAATGAGCAGACTGAGAACAATCTCAGCTCTGCTACATCATCTCTGTGAGCAGGCGGGCTCTAGGACCCTGGAGCTGCGGCAGCCTGCACAGAGCAGACAGCTGGACTCGACTCGCAAAGTAACAGCAGTTACTTTGCGAGTTTCCCTGCGATTACTTGCACAGTAATCAGACCAATGCAAGTCAATGGCAATCCTAGTTTTGTCAGAGTTTGTGACAAAACTAGGATTGATATTGATTTGCATTGGACTCGTTGCTGTGTGAGTAATCGCTGGGAAACTAGCAGAGTACAGAGTCCTGCGAGTCCCTTACTACTCGGCGAGTAACGAGTCCTAGCGAGTAGACTCGCCCATCCCTACCTAAGATAAGTCTCCAAATTTTGATTTGTGCACTCAGTCTGCCCATTAGACTGAGGATGGAAAGCAGAAAAATAGGACAACTTTACCCCTAATCGAGTACAAAGGGCTTTCCAAAATTTGGAAACAAACTGCATATCGCGATCTGAGACCACATTGGAGGGAACCCCATGACGTCTCACGATCTCACTGACAAACTCCTGTGCCAGTGTCTTGGCATTAGGAAGTGCTGGTAGAGCCACAAAGTGTACCATCTTGCTGAACCTATCAACCACTACCAAAACCACCATCTTGCCCGCAGACATAGGGAGATCCATGATAAAATCCATAGACAGATGTGTCCATGGTCTATCAGGAATGGACAATGGCATGAGAGATCCAGACGGATGGGTATGCAGAACCTTAGCGCGTTCGGAAACACTACACGCAGACACGAAATTAGTCACGTCCTTCTGCAACCCTGGCCACCAAAAACGATGAGACAAAAGATCCAAGGTGGCTCTATTACTCGGATGACCTGCCAGTACAGAGTCATGATGTTCTTTATTTACCTCGAGGCGCAAATCAGGTGGTACAAAAAATCTCCCCAAAGGGCAGGAGACAGGAGCGCCCCTCTGAGCCTTAAACACCTTCCCCTCCAAATCCGGGTAAAGAGCCGAAACAACCACCCCCTCCTGTAACATGGGAACGGGATTACTACCACCCGGGAAACTACGCGATAATGCATCCGCCTTCACATTCTCAACCCCTGGACGGTAGGTGACGGTGAAATGAAATCTTGGAAAAAACAAGGACCATGTGGCTTGTCTGGGGTTGAGACGCTTGGCGGATTCAAGGTATGATAAGTTCTTATGGTCAGTGATAACAGTGATGGGATGGATAGCCCCTTCCAACCAGTGACGCGATTCCTCAAAATCCAACTTAATAGCCAAAAGTTCTCAATTACCGACATCATAATTTCTTTCGACCGAAAATAATTTTTTGGCGAAAAAGGCGCACGGCAACCATTTACCGGGAGACAGCCCTTGTGACAACACTGCCCCTACCCCCACCTCGGATGCATCCACCTTAGCAATAAAGGGCTGAGAAAGATCGGGTTGACAGAGGATAGGTGCTGTAGCAAAGCATCTCTTCAGGGAGGAGAAAGCCTGCTGAGCAGAGTCTGACCACTTAGAAAAATCTGACCTTTTCTTAGTCATGTCCGTGTAGGGTTTCACAATTACAGAATAATTCTTAATAAATTTAAATTGGCAGCTAGATCTGCAGGACACTCTAATACAGTCCATAGATTACTGTGGTTGAAAGAGTGGAAAGGGGATGCACATGCTAAGAGTAAATTGTGTGCTATTCGTGTGCTATGTGTAGATCTGTAGGACAAAGTGCCGTTGTGTCCACGCTGCCGTCAAAAGGATTACCAGAGACAAGATAGAATCTGGGCTGAATTGTGTCTTTATTCCTCCGACGCGTTTCGGAACCTTCACCAGGCTCCTTCCTCAGGGACAATCAAGATGCAACTGACAATGCTTCTATTTATACAGAACCTAAAACCATGTTTCTGCTGTGTCACAGTGACATCACACTCAAGGAGGAGACTGAGTCATGTGATCATTCTTTTGTAAACAAACAATTACCACCAAATGCATTTAGTTACAATACATGAAAAATATTTTGATAATGAACATAAAACAAAAATGTATGGTCATTATCAAAATATAATGCTCACCATTTGCGGCCAAAAACAAAAATGCACTAGCAGAGAGCAGCCAGACCCCACTGGATGGAGCAGACACAGGTGTGGACGATAAAGCCACCCCAACCTGTCAAAGCATGGGGGATGTGGTTTGCCAAGCACTCAAAGTCTGCAACCATAGGACGCAATTCACATTGATACAAATAGTGCAGATATCTGCAGGCTCCCACTGGTCCCTGCCACCAGACCAAATGAGCAGCCCAGATCAATTTTTCTGCACCACTGAATGAATGACACCCCATGGAGCCCAGCAACCCCCTGCAAAATGATAACAAAAAAACTATTTAGTGAGGTATTGGTTAGATGCATTGGCCAAGACACTGTAAGCTCGTAACCCATATCACGGGTCCTCACCCTTACGAGTCCTATCAAAATACATTAACTTAGAGTTATGGACAACCCTGATCTGTCCCTGAGGCAGGCTATGTCCCTGATGGGGACTTTGTCTTCCTGTATCCTGGCAGTACCATAGGTGCCGTTCCACTCTAGCTGTCTCCATCAAGAAGTAATCAGGGCAGGAGACTCCCTGCAGGGTCTCTTGGAAGCCTGCCTTCTTCTATATGCTTCCCCAATAGACTCTCTGTCCTGGTGGATGAACCTACTTCACTTGGCCCAAGGGGTACCCTGGCTCATTGCTCCGGACTCTATAGTGACGACCGATGGTGGGGGGCCCATTTGGGGACTCACCTGGCCCATGGTCGGTGAACTCTAGAGGAAGAATTGGGTTCTTCCAATCTGAAGGAGTTGCGGGAGGTCAAGTATGCTTTCCTCCGATTCTTGCCCTACCTCAGCAACACGCACGTCAGAATTCAGACAGACAACACCACAGTAGTGGCATACATAAATCGCCAGGGGGGACCCAGTCACCCTCTCTGCAGTCCACCACGATCGATATCTTTCACCTGGCAGAAGTGCATTTTTCTCCCTTACAGCCCTGCATATCAGAGGTGTAGACAATGTCAGAGCTGACTTTCTCAGCCATCGCTCTCTCAGAGGGACAGAGGGAGGGGTTCTGAACAGGGGAGTGTTCAGCCAGATAGTGCACCTGTGGGGGATACCGGAAATAGACCTGTTTGCGACCAGGAGGAACAGACAGGTTCAGTGCTTTGCTTCCTTGCACCATTTGGACCTTCTGGAGGTGGTGGATGCTCTGCGGGTGCCATGGGATTATTGGCTGGATTATGCTTTTCCTCCATTACGTCTGATCCCTCTGGTTCTTCACAAAATCCGGGAGGAGGGGGAGAGAGTCATCCTGTTCACCCCCTTCTGGCCCAGGAGACCCTGGTTTCCCTGGCTGAGAGCCATGTCAGTGTCTGACACTTGGGTTTTCCCGGTGGATCGGAAGCTTTTCTCTCAAGGTCCATTTTATCACCCCCAGGCGGAAAGGCAGCTTCTGAGATGGCAAGGGTTCTCAGACTCATTCATTTCTACCCTCCTCCACAGTAGAAAGAAGGTGACCACTAACCTTTATTGCAAGGTTTGGAGGAAATTTTTATATTTTTATTCTGGGGACCTCACTGATCGGGCCCCGATTACGGCCATTCTGGAATTTTTACAGAGGGGCCGTGAGTTGGGCCTGGCCGTCAGTACCTTAAGGTTCCAAGTTTCTGCATTAGGGGCCCTGTTTACTTGTAATGTGGCAAGTGACCAGTGGATCTCCCATTTTTTCCAGGTTTGTGAACTCAGTGAACAGGTGCACATCCCTAGACTAGCACCCTGGGACTTGAACTTAGTACTGGACTCTTTGAATGGTCTTCCGTTTTAAACCCTTGGCTACAGCTTCAACTAAGCATTTAACCTTGAAGACAGCTTTATTGGTAGCTTTGACGTCTGCTAGGCGGGTGGGTGACCTACAGGCTGTTTCGGTAAACCCCCCCCTTCCTGCTGGTGTTCCGAGATAGGTTAGTGCTCAAAAGGAACTCTTCATATCTCCTCTAAATTTCATACGAGCAAGAAATAGTCCTGGCCTCCTTCTATGATAATCCATCTACCCTTGAAGAGCTGAAGTTTCAGACCCTAAATGTGAGGAGGACAGTGCTTGAGTATATTGCTAGGACTCAGCCCTGGAGGAAGAGTAGGGTCTTGTTTGTCTCATTCCAGGGTCATCGGAAGGGAGCTAGCACCACAAAAAGCACCATGGATTCGGGAGGCTATCTGCTCTGCCTATTCTGCAAAAGGTGAGCGGCCTCCTGACGGCATTAAAGCCCATTCAGCTCGGGCTTTGTCTGCTTCATGGGCAGAACGTGTTAGTATTTCTATTGAGTTAATCTGTAAGGCGGCTACCTGGGCCTCTCCTTCTACCTTTTTTTGGCACTATCGCCTTGACTTGTCCTGTTCGTCTGACCTCGACTTCAAAAGGGCAGTTCTTAATACTGTGGTCCCTCCCAGGTGATGGTCTCCGCAAGTCTCTCGATGGGTGCTGTCATGGCGATAGGAAAATCTGAGATTACTTACCGGTAATTGTATTTGATGAAGTCCATGACAGCACCCACTCACTTCCCACTCTTTAAGATTGCTTATTGGCATTATTATTATTATTATTGCTATTCTCATTATTCACAGATTGACACTTATTACCAGAGGGTTTTGAGTGCCCTTTTTCACACCTTATGGTGATGGTCTTCTGATGTTATTAATCATTGTGTTTGTGTATTTATGCGATTATGGCGGTTCCTCCAAATTTTCTGTAAACCAACTGAGGAGGCGAGGGGGACTGCCCCTTTTATCTGTACATTTCCTGTCCTTGGGGGGCGGATCCCCTCTCTCGGTGGGTGCTGTCATGGACTCTGTAAAATACGATTACCGGTAAGTAATCTCAGATTTTTTTAGCACAATTGACATCTTCTTGTTGACAAGTTGAAGATTGGTTTGATGTTAGCAGAAATAACAGCGATCAGACATTTGTGGGAGAAACAAGGCACTGTACATATGCTTAATGGAAAAAATGACTTAACCTAACCCCTTAGTGACGGCCATATCATCTAAATAAGATAGCAGTTAAAGGTACTTCTTCCTTTCTGTCGATTAAATACAGCATAAAGGAAAAAGGCTGTAGCACTCTCCAGTGTCGAAAAATCTCCAGGGTTTCAGGGGTAGCTAAGACTCTGGAGGTTTGAAATCAGGCTGTTTTTTTCATTACCGGTCATGTGATCGCCGTTATACACCGTATTCCAGTGTTATACCAGTGATCATATGAAAATTGTATCGCCGATAAAAAAGAAGTATTTCTTTGTCATCTGACGTGATCTGATGTGATCAAATGTCGGATGACAAAAAAAAAATATCCTCCCATAGTGATCCCCCAGTACTCCAGTACCATTCAAAGCCCTCCAACCCCCTCCCTGCCTCCTGATCCTCTAATAAGGCACTGGCGCACGGCGGAAGCTGTCAGTGCCTGTGTATTTGTCTCCGATGTGACAAGAGCACACATGTCACATCGGAAAGAATTGTCAGTTCCCCTCAGTTTCCCCAGTCAGCACCAGTGTTCTCCGCGTGCTCCCTGCCGATACCGCCATCATCATCATCATTTCCTGAGGAAGGAGCTCGGGAGGAGGCTCCGAAACGCGTCGGAAAATAAAGGCTGTAGCTGTACCAGACATTCCGTGTCTGTGTTTCTTTGGTCTCGGAGCAGCAGCGCGGACACCGAAGCCCTTTGTCCAAGAATCTGCTCATAAAATGACAGGTCGTGATCTAGTGAAATCATGCCAGGTCACAATTTTCGAAGGTTAAAAAAACTGTAAGCGGTCTAATTGGAGGCGCTCAGGCACAAAAGCACAACCCGATAAGGTGAGTGGCCACCTATTAGTACGCCACGCTAAATAAAGCCCCCCTGGTAACCGCACTATTGCGCCCCTTTCTCTCTCTTTTCTCTTGCAGGTCACAATTTTCGGTTCACACATGGTTAATTGTGATCCCATAATGGGATCACAATTGACTCCTGTATGAACTGAGGATTGTGACCTGCTATGACCTCAATGACATCATGACCTGTCATTCTTCTGGCAGGGTGCCTGCTCTCATAGCACGTAGGGGTCCCCCATATGCTGTAAAAGACTGAAAACCGGGGCCATGCAGATTAGGGACACAGGTGGCTGCGTTCACCCACGGAGAACCCCAGTGTCCTTGCAGGAGAGGAGACACTGAATCCAGGATGCAGTGTTTCTGGATCATTTGCACATACTCTAAGGGCCCCTTTACACACGGCTACATTTCTTGGGTGGCTACAGGTAACTTACTGGTTGCAGTGAAATCATGGAGAGATTATTCCATTTGTACACAGCAACAAGATAGAACCTTGTCTCCATGATTTCACTGCAACCAGTAAGTTACCTGTAGCCACCCAAGAAATGTAGCCGTGTGTAAAGGGGCCCTAAAAGTGAGAAATGTAGTATGAAAAAAATTTTTCAATATGGTGGCCTATTTATATAAAAGTCTGTGAAGTGCCTGTGGGTTCAAAATACTCACTATACCCTGGATAAAATCTTTGAGGGGTCTAATTTCCAAAATGTGGTCACTTGTGGGGAGTTTCTGCTATTTAGGCCCCCTAACAGTCTTGCAAATGTGACATGGTGCCCACCTTGTATTTCAGCCAAATTTGCATACCAAAATTTAAACACTGCTCCATCTGTTATGAGTCCAACTGTTTGTCCAAACAGAACTTTTTGACTACATTCAGGGTATCAACGCACCAAGAAAATGGGTAATAAACTGTGTCTACTTTTTGTTGCTACCTCATGTAAAAGTGAAAAATTTGGTGCTAAAGCAACACTTTTGTGAAAAAAAAGATTTTCTATATAATGACCTATTGTTATCAAATTCTATGAAGTACATGTGGGTTCAAAATGCTCACTATACCCCTGGATAAAATCCTTGAAGGGTCTAGTTTCAAAAATGGGGTCACTTGTGGGGGATATCTGCTGTTTAAGTACTGTTTAGGCACTTTTGCAGACAGCGTTTTCCTGTGCGCTCAGCTACAGCGCACGTCCTGCAGCTTGGTGTGTACCACTACTAAGGTAGACATCGAGTTGCTATGGGGCTGCATTCCACAGGCAGCGCTATAGCATTACCGCTATGTGCTGCAGCAGAATTTCAAAGATTTTAGCGGGTTCGGCAGCCTCAAGTGTGACCCTAGCCTAAGGCTAGGATCAGACTTGCATCGGGCCCTAGCCTGGCACATCCATTAAAAACTTAGTGCCAGGCAGACAGAGCACATAGCGTTAACGGCAGGCAATGCAACGCTATGCGCCGCCTGCCTGTGCATTGCTATGGTAACATGAAGCTTCCCACACCCGCCGGCTCCACTGAGAAGACCCGGATATGCGCTTTTGCAGAGCGCGCAGGAAAACGCTGCTTCCAGCATTTTCCTGTGCACTCTGCAAAAGCGCATATCCGAGTCTTTTCAGTGGAGGCGGCGTGTGCGGGAAGTTTCACGTTACCATAGGAATGCACAGGCAGACAGCGTATAGAGTTTCCTGCTGTTAACGCTATGCGCTCTGCCTGCCTGGCACTACGTTTTTAACGGATGTGCCAGGCTAGGGCCAGACGCAAGTTTGACCCTAGCCTAAGACAACTGTATCTGTTGGCATAAACGAGGGGACAAAGAAGAAGATTGTGTAATAGATGCCACACAAAAATGGGTATTATAACATCTGAGTTGGCTCTGTTAGATGGTCAAATATTCCTCTATAAATCAGTAATGGGAAATATCTATTCATTATATTTATTAAATCTACTTTAGCAAGATAAAGCATATTCTTTTACAATGGATTGTCTCATAGGAGACGATAGGAGAGGATCGTTGTTGATAAAGCTTGAGGTAAATGATGACAGCTCACTAGTGCTCATTATAAAGTAGCTGCATTCCTAATGAGGAAAGAATGCTCGTTTACATAAAATATCACCTTACCTTCACTGTATATTATTCTATGCATACGGAATGAGGCCATTACTTTCAGCTTTTACTAGATTGTCAGTGTTTATCATCGCTAATATTCTACTACTCTGTTTTTTTTTAGGATTTCTACTCTGCATATTGCTTGCTCTTCGTGACTATTATTGCACATTGTCTACATAAACAGTGAACTTCCATAATCTCCAAGAATCTTAAAGACACCGGTTCCTTACTACACACTGAGCCAGGCTAGTGAGCACTGCAGTCATATTTATCTCACTGCATTCTTTTGTAGACTTTATTGAAGCTATATAAACCACATACAATGAAGATGTATGGGTTCATAATACCAATAACATTTTATGATTTTAGGAACAAATTTAATGCAAATGAATATATAATTAGCAAACTGCTGAATGATTAATATTTTAACAATACATTTTCCAATGTTCTGACTGTAAACTTTTATTTAAAAATATATATATTTTATGGACTGAGATTTAATAGGCCGTGTCACCAATTTAAACATATGATGTCCCTCAAAAAATTTTGCAGTGAAGCAGGTCTTTTTCGCTTTTTGAAAAAAAACACCGACATTAGGGCTTTATTACTATTAAGGTACCGTTACACACTGCAATGTCGTTAAGATATCACCAACGATGTCACAAGTCTAGACATCGTGGACAACGCACCAATGATGTAGCGAGCAGCTATCGTTCGTTCAACCCTGCGAATGATACTTGTTCACTGTTGTGAATAGGCAAAGTCGTTAACGACATCGTTATCGTGGTGTCACACACAACAATGCAGCAGGTTGGCTGATCGAAGATCGTTTGATTTGAGAACATGTTCTCAAATCGGCGATCAACGATCCAACGATTTATCGTAGTCGTATCTCGGTGTCACACGAAACGACGTCCTAACGATGTTGTTTCAACGCCTCCAAACCCGTGACATTTCAGCGATATCATTCACGATATCGTACAGTGTAATGGGGCCTTTAGAGGTGTACTTGTTCTGTTTAGACACAATTTTTAGGTTGGTGGTACATATGAAAGTAACATCAATATTGACCTCAGGATTGCAAGTCAAGACCCAAGCAGAGCATTGACCAAAGCATCATAATGCCCACCTTCATCTAAGGTCGGGGTCAGACGGCCATATAACACAGACAATGATTGCATTGTAAAGCATGGAGTGGCTGAGCATGACAGCTTCATGAATTAGGCTATGTTCACATGTTAAGTGTTTTGTCAGTTTTTTGCATCAGTTTTTCTAAGCCAAAACCAGGAGTGGATGAAAAATACAGAACCGGTGACTTGTTTCTATTGTACTTTATCTCTGATTGTTCCACTCCTGAGTTTGGCTTGTAAGTACTAATGTAAAACACTGACCAAATACTGAACATGTTGAACATGGCCTAATAGAAATATGTCACCACTTCTGTATTTTCCATCCACTACTGGTTTTGGTTTACAAAATGTGAACATGTGAACTTAGCCTAACTGTGCAGCTGTATTAGTTGTGTGTGGGAAGCCTTCATCCCCTCCATGCATAACAATGTGATCGTTGCCCATGTTATACGGCCGTCTTTCCCCGGCCTAATACTATGGGTAGGGTCACATTTAAAACAAGAATTGCATTCACCGCATCCGGATCCGGATGCGGTGAACGCAATGCCGGGCACACACATTTTTATTCAAAAATGTGTGCAGAATACCGCACTGCGGTAACCGGATGGCTCAGGATGTGTAATCCTGAGCCATCCGGTAACTGCATAGGTTGCGGATCCCGGCTATTGCCGGGATCAGCAAACTTATTAAAGAGTTAAATTGATTACCTAAAGGACTGTTTGAGGTCTGTAGGGGGGCTTAGACCCCCCTACAGACCGGCCGGCCACTTCAATAGCCTTCTTCTACAATTTCCCACCTGGCACGGGCTCCTCGGAGCTCCGTGCATGTAAACCAAAGTCCCCCGTGCCCCCCCGTATCACTATAGAGGGGTGCTTACACCCTCTAGTATAGTTATGCTTTAATTATGTGTACTACATAAAGGATTATTACATTCGCCATGTAAGTTCATACTTACATGCTCTGGTAGGCAGAGCCCAGGGATTTCCATGGGCAGGGCTGTGTGCAGCAGCCTCCGCCCACTCATTCTTGATGGCCGCCCCCTCTGGCCTTAATCCAGTGTTGTGAGGGCGGCCGCGTCATGAAAGGGGCGTGGCTAACCGCGGCACATAGTCTAAGCCCCCCTACAGACCTCAAACAGTCCTTTAGGTAATCAATTTAACTCTTTAATAAGTTTGCTGATCCCGGCAATAGCCGGGATCCGCAACCTATGCAGTTACCGGATGGCTCAGGATTACACATCCTGAGCCATCCGGTTACCGCAGTGCGGTACAGGGAAACGCTGCGAAAACTGCTGCCTGCATGATTTTTAACACAGGCAGCAGTGCCGGATACGGCCACCGGATGGCTTGTGAAGCCATCCGGTGTTTTGCATTGGCTCCTATGAGGAGCGTTTCCTGGTCCGGTTTTGAGCTTTTTGAAAGCTCAAAACCGGATCAGGATTCTAAAAAAAAAACCTGAAATGTGACCCTAGCCTATATCTCTTCTACAGGTAAGTGATACACCTGCCAATCCACATGATGTAAAATAAAACTATTTTAGGTGAGAACAATTGTTAGCAGGGCGCATTCTGACAAGTCTGTGACTTTACCAGGAAGGTAGAGAAAGAGACAAATGCATATAGGGTCTTATCTATTCACAGCAAAGGAGTACTAATATGAAGAGTACTCACCTTATATGGTTGTGTAAGACACAATCACTATCCCAACAAAAAAGAAGAGGCTGCAGTGAATCACCCAAGGAAGTATCATTGCCACATGTAAATAGAGTGGGGGAGGGTGGATGCACAGTTCCACTGCCTTCTATGGTCCCAAATACAAGCCAAATCCAAGGTATTTAGATTGCCAGTGAATTTTATTAAAATTTAAAATTTTATTATTCGGGAAACAGAAAGAAGCCGCACACAGGACTTATCGATTCAAATCAGTGGTTTTATTGTGTCCAAGTGCACATAGCAGGGTGTGGGTAGCGGGTGAGAGGACGGGGGATGGTGGTACAACGGCGTTTCATGCCGCTAATGGCGCTTCAGCGGGTACAATCCTCCTGGTACTACACTGTAGTACAAGTACTACAATGGCCACCAGAACTATCACCAGAATGCATGTTAACCAGAGTGGGACACCTGAAACAGCATACAGCGGCGGCGGTGGCAGGATGCGGCTGTGTGGCGGGTAAAGCAGTTTTATATAGATTTGACTGCAAGCCAGATGCTGCCATAAAGAGAGCCATATCTGGCTTGCGAGCCATAGGTTCCCACCTCTGGTGTAGAGATTGTGCATGCAGCAGCAGGCAAGTAGTCGAGTTTCAGCTGCAGCACACACAGTAGGGTTTTACCACCAACAAGTGGGCCTCTATGCACGACCTGTGTGCTGTATTGTGCTACTTTGAAAAGTTTACCAACATTGCTAGCGCTGATGATGCCACAATCAGCATCACTTTACCGATTTTATGCCTTCTGTAAAAAACACTGGAGGCCATGATTAATGAGGTGCAGGAGCAGGAGGAAGAGGAGACATTGACCCATTTATCTGTGCTGGCATCCACATAGGGGTCCAATGTTGGATTCCTGACCTGACATTGTCCATATTATTATTATTGATTTTTATAGTGCCATTTATCCCATGGCGCTTTACATGTGAAAAGGGGCATACATAGAAAATTACAATACACATGTGCAACTCAAGGCACAAACAAGTACAGAAGGAGAGGGGACCCTGCCCGCGAGAACTCACATATCACCAATTTTCAAGCCAGGGGACAGATTCAAAGGATGAGGTGGAGGAGGACCATCGGATCAGCAGGGTGGTCAGGACCATCAGGTTTTGTTAGGATCATCACTGCAGCATGACTGAGAAAGCTCATCATTGACTCTGGGCAGCCTTGCACATATTAGTCAATACATACTGTTTTGCCTGCGCAGTGACCATCGAGCCACATAGCCACTGGAGCAGGATTAAAAAATGTGCAAATATATGTCCAAGCTGTGTAACGCTCTACTCATGGCATTTTCACTAGAAAACGTGGGCTCGGTGGAACGACACAGCATAGAAGGGGTAGAAAAAGAAAAATACAGCTGTTGCCCTGGACACATTTCAAAAGGGAGGGTTATGATGAGCGCAATGTGGCAACAATTCATGGGCAGCCTGACACTCCTTGCAGCAAAACCATCTACTACGGTATTACCAGAAGGCAGAGTTTATCAAACATGGTGGAGAAGTATGTGTCCACCATGTTAGTGCTAGCTGATCATTCAGCAACATTCTGGGTGGCGAAACTGAATACATGGCCTGAGCTAGCACAATTTGTCTTGGAGGTGCTGGCCTCATCTGCCGTGAGTTTACTGTATCAACGTGTGTGGAGTCCAGCAGGTGGGGTCATCTGAGACAGGTGTGTGGCACCCCTGCAGACTGGTAGCCACAGAAAAGAGCAGCAGCTGGGATGGTAAGTCATTCACCTCAACCCCAAACACCTAACACGCTCCCGAATTTCTATACCTAGGACTTTATGCCAGGCAAGGGAGAGGTGGGAGAGAGCTATGGTGGGTGGAGCTTAGAGTAGACAACTGTGGAAGGGGGAGGAGCAACAGTAGTTGCCTCAGGGAGAGAGTGACAGCTAGTTCAGCTTAGTTGGAGCTGGAGCAGAGGACAGGAGTGACAGAGGAGAAAGACAGTAACAAGTGAGGAAAACCAGGACCCGGCGGCCGGTGTAATCTTATGGCTGACCGGGTCCGAGGCTACTGACCAGGTGTAGTGGAGAAGGAGTCCAAGGTGGAAGACCGGCTTTACAGAGACACTGAGGGACTGGGTCAACGGATAGGGTACCGGCCCTGAATAAGTGGTTGGCAGCTTCAAGCCCCGGCCACAGATTTACCGGTGTGGTGAAGACCGTCAAACAGACCGTCACACCAAGGAAAAGCCTCAATGACAAACTTTAATTTTATTTTTATCCCCTTTTTACATCCCTTCCCATTTTAATTGCAATCCCTCCAGGGCAATGGAACCGGTCCACGGCCACTACCGTGACATTCCCCCTGTGACCAGAGAGCAGGGACCGGTCCCGAGTAACCCACGGCCCTGGTGGGCGATGCAGGTGCATCAACCTATCTTCAGCTAACGTGGTTAAGATGACTTTTATTAAAATGAATAAATTGTGGATTACGCTGTCTCTACCTTTGATAGAGTAGACAACATTACCTACTGCAACTAAACATTAATATGCTCTATTTGTCATGCCCGATGTTTTGAAGAGTCCCAAAATACAGTAACTTCACAAAAGAAAAAGCATTCAAAAAGCACAAAATATATGCTTGGTTTTCCCCTCCTCTGCCATCTCTTATGGCCACTTTACACGTCCCGATATCGGCATCCAAATCCGATAAAAAGTCACGTGGTTCGTGCGTTGGCCCCGATATCGTTCGTGCGTTGTATGGTTTAAATGTCCAATGCGATGCAAGAACGATGCCAAAACGATATCGGGGATCAAATGAGCCTGATCTCCAACGGCCCGATATTGGATGGACGATGTGGCAGGATCGTGCTGTGTGAAAGCCCAACAACGATTTTGAGTACAACGTCCCCTATTCTCTCCCATGTTAAATGGTCGTTCCTGGGTCGGCCGTACAAGGGGGCGTACACATCGTAGTAGCGTTGCCTGCCGATATCGCGCTGTGTAACATCTCCTATGCGATCTTGGAATTCTGCCCAAAGAATGCGCCCTCCTGCGTCGTTGTATCCAACATCGGACCGATGTTGGGACGTGTAAAGTGGCCATTAGACTGACACTGTCACGTCTACGTGAAGCTACTCCACTTCCACCTCCTCATGTGTTTTTTTGTTTTGATTGATAGAGCTAATTGTAAGTCACGCTCATAAAAAAAGTAGAAACAATTTTTTTATAAAGAAATGATAAAATGTAAAAAATATTGCAAAAATAGTAACAGTTGGCTAACCCATTCAGTCAACACTGCCACGTCCACATGAACCTACTCCACTTCCACCTGCTGCTCCTCTGTGTTCTGTTTTCTCTTTTGGGGGGTTAGAGCTTTTTTAAATCATGTTTAAAAATAAAGTAGAAAACAAAAAATATACATATTGCCATTTGTCGATTTCTTTATCACAAAATAAATGTAAGCTGTAGCGACTGTGCACCAGGATGGATCCATGAAATTGTGCCCCAAAACGTAGTTCTCACCACTGTGCAGCCGTCTCTGTGCCTTCATTTAGAAAAACAACAAAAATCCTCTGAACACCTATTAGCAAGGTCTATGGCCCTCATTCTTCTCAAAATTCCACTTCTTGCAACTGTGCATTTAAGTCTGTGGCTTTCCTTAATCTGCCAAAAATGTAGATGTAGATGTTGTGTTATCAGCGGCCCTAAGCCCCAAATTCTTGGGGTCACGCCCATATTAGACATGACCTACATGAATTTCTTTAAGTGTAAGTCTCTAAGTGTTTTTTTGTTTTATTTCTAATATAATATTTTTTTTCTCTGTGTTGTGTTTTTTTTTAATACTTTACTAGAAATTCATGGCGGTCATGTCTAATATTGGTCCCCATGAATTTCGGGCTTAGGGACAGCTGATAGTACAAAGCTGATCCTAACCCCTTTATTCAAATATTTAGAAGAAAAGACGGCACTCACCATTGATAGAAGGTCTCTTTAACCCTTCATGACCTTGCCATTTTTTGCAATTCTGACCAGTGTCCTTTTATGAGGTTATAACTCGGGAACGCTTCAACGGATCCTAGTGATTCTGAGATTGTTTTTTCGTGACATATTGGGCTTCATCTTAGTATTAAATTTAGGTCGATAATTTTTGCGTTTATTTGTGAAAAAAATCCAAAATATGGCAAAAATTTTGAAAATTTTGCAATTTTCAAATTTTGAATTTTTCTTCTGGTAAACCAGAGAGTTCTGTGACACAAAATAGTTATGAAATAATATTTCCCACATGTCTACTTTACATCAGCACAATTTTGGAAAAAAAAAAAAAATTTTGTTAGGAAGTTATAAGGGTTCAAAGTTCATGAGCAATTTTTCATTTTTCCACCAAAATTTACAAAACCATTTTTTTTAGTGACCACATCCCATTTGAAGTCCCTTTGAGGGGTTTACATGACAGAAAACACCCAAAAGTGACACCATTCCAAAATCTGCACCCCTCAAGCTACTCAAAACTACATTCAAGAAGATTATTAACCCTTCAGGTGCTTCACAGGAACTAAGCAAATTGGAAACAAAAAAATGGATATTTTAATTTTTCTAACAAAAATGTTCTTTTATCCTCAATTTTTTCATTTTCACATGGGCAACAAGATAAAATGGATCCTAAAATTTGTTGGGCAATTTCTCCTGAGTATATCGATACCACATATGTGATCATAAACCACGGTTTGGGCGCACGGCAGGGCTCTGAAGGGAAAGAGCGCAATTTGACTTTTGGAGCTAATTTTCCATTCAAAAAGTGAAATGGCGCTCCTTCACTTCTGAGCCCTGCCGCGCGCCAAAACAGTGGTTTATGACCACATATGAGGTATCGGTGTACTCAGGAGAAATTGCCCAACAAATTTTAGGATGAATTTTATCCTGTTACCCATGTGAAAATGAAAGAATTGAGGCTAAAAGAACATTTTTGTGAAAAAAAAGTACTTTTTCCATATTCACAGATCAATTTGTAAAGCATGTGGGGGTTCAATATGCTCACCACTCATCTAGATAAGTTCCCTGGGGGGTCTAGTTTCCAAAATGGGGTCACTTGTGGGGGAGCTCCAAAGTTTAGGCACACAGGGGCTCTCCAAACGCGACATGGTGTCCGCTAACAATTTGAATGGAAAATCACCTCAAATTGTTAGCAGACACCATATCGCATTTGGAGAGCCCCTGTGTGCCTAAACATTGGGGCTCCACCACAAGTGACCCCATTTTGTAAACTAGACCCCCCAGGGAACATATCTAGATGCATTGTGAGCACTTTGAACCCGCAGGTGCTTCACAAATTGATCCGTAAAAATTAAAAAGTACGGTACTTTTTTTCCACAAAAAGTATTTTTTTTCATTTTCATGAATTAATTTGTGAAGAACCTGGGGGTTCACTATGCTCACCACCCATCTAGATATGTTCCCTGGGGGGGTCTAGTTTCCAAAATGGGGTCACTTGTGGGGGAGCTCCAAAGTTTAGGCACACAGGGGCTCACCAAACGCGACATGGTGTCCGCTAACAATTTGAATGGAAAATCAGCTCAAATTGTTAGCGGACACCATGTCGCATTTGGAGAGCTCCTGTGTGCCTAACCATTTGAGCTCCCCACAAGTGACCCCATTTTGGAAACTAGACACCCCAGGGAACATATCTAGATGCATAGTGAGCACTTTGAACCCCCAGGTGCTTCACAAATTGATCCGTACAAATTAAAAAAGAAAATTTGTGTGAAAAAAAAGTATTTTTACCTTATTACGGATCAGTTTGTGAAGCACCTGGGGATTCAATGTGCTCACTATGCATCTAGATAGGTTCCTTGGGGGGGTCTAGTTTCCAAAATGGGGTCACATGTGGGGGAGCTCCAATGTTTA
Organism: Allobates femoralis; assembly: GCA_033576535.1. Taxonomy (NCBI): domain Eukaryota; kingdom Metazoa; phylum Chordata; class Amphibia; order Anura; family Aromobatidae; genus Allobates; species Allobates femoralis. The sequence continues at coordinate 143,636,208 of JARQOC010000006.1, forward strand.
GGCACACAGGGGCTCTCCATACGCAACCTGGTGTTTGCCAACAATTGGAATGGTTAGCGGACACCAGGTCGCGTATGGAGAGCCCCTGTGTGCCTAAACATTTGAGCTCCCCCACAAGTGACCCCATTTTGGAAACTAGACCCCCCAGGGAACATATCTAGATGCACAGTGAGCACTTTGAACCCCCATGTGCTTCACAAATTGAGACGTATAAATGAATAAAGAAACTTTTTGTGAAAAAACATACTAGTCTAGTAGTTAAAATTCGCAGCATAGGGGACCCAATACATTTGGGTCTCTCCATGCTAAGGATTCCAGCCCCCTAGCTGCCATGTTGTATCTGGCTGGCAACCAAAAATACGGCAAAGCTCCATGTCATTTTATTTGTAGAATTTAAAAAAAAAAATGACATGGGGCTCTGCCATATTTGTGGTCCAGCCAGGTACAACTTGGCAGCTACGGACTGCCACCAGCCCCCAGCTACCTCATTGTACCTGGCTGGAACCAAAAATACAGCGAAGCCTATTTTTTTATTTATTTCTAGAATTATTTCTAGAAAAAAAATGACATAGGGCTCCGCCATATTTTTGGTCCAGCCAGGTACAACTTGGCAGCTACGGACTGCCACCAGCCACCAGCTGCCTCGTCATACCTGGCTGGAACCAAAAATACAGCCAGGTACAACTAGGCAGCTGGGGGCTGGAATCCTCAGCATAGAGAGGCCCAAGCGTTCTGGGCCCCCCATGCTGCGAATTGCAGCCCGCAGCCGCCCCAGAAAATGGCGCATTCATTGAAGCACCATTTTCTGGCGCTGTACCCACGCTCTTCCAGTTGCCCTGGTACCGGTGGCTAACTGGGTAATAAAGGGGTTAATGCCAGCTTTTTATTGGCAGCTGGCACTAAGCCCGAGATTCATAATATAGGGCCAATTTTAGACCCGCCATTAGGAATCTCTAGTACGGTAAATAGTCAATAAATACACACAGAGAAAAATCTTTTTATTTGAAAAAAAAACAGACACAATTCGGACTCCATCTTTATTATAAAAAGATCCGACGTAGTCCGCAACGAAGGTCCCACGACGCCCGATCGCTCCGACGTAGTCCACAACGAAGGTCCTACGCCGCTCGATCGCCTTTGCTTTCAGATCGCTACTCTGGAGCCCAACCCGCCAGCATGGTGATCGAGCTGCAGAAAGTGATCTGACACCCCGGGCGCAGTGACCCACTATGTGCATCACTGCACCTGGGCTGCCAGATCGCTTTCCGCAGCTCGATCCCCATGCATGGGGATCGAGCTGCGGAAAGCGATCTGGCAGCACAGGCGCATTGACCCACTATGTGCATCACTGCGTCCGGGCTGTCAGATCGCTTTTTGCAGCTCGATGCCCATGCAGGGAGATCGGGATCCTCAGGATCTAGCTGTAGAAAGTGATCTGGCAGCTCCAGCACAGAGCTGTCAGATCCGGAGGCGGTGAAGTGGAGGAGGAGGAGCGGGACGCAGTGGAGACAGAGCGGCCGCCGGAGGGGTGAGTGGGAGAGGCGATCGCCACTCCGGTGATCGGGGGGGCAGGAAGGGGGAAGAGGGGGGTTGACAGGAGAAGTAGGGGGGCACTTAGGAGGAAGCGGGGGCAGGCAGGAGGAAGCGGGGGCAGGCAGGAGGAAGTGGGGGCAGGCAGGAGGAGGCGGGCGGCAGGAAGAGGAAGCGGGCGGCAGGGACAGGAAGCAGGCGGCAGGAAAAGGAAGGGGGGGGTAATAAAGATGAAGAGGGGCAGGAAAGAGGTGGGGGGCAGGGGGGCAGTTAGAGGATGACAGGGGAGAAGATTGGAGGGTAGGGATAGCAGCGGCAGGCAGGGAAGCATTACAGGCGCGGTGATTTTCACTTTCACTTTTGAGTGCCAATCACCGCGCCTGTAGCCGGGGGGGTGGGGGTGGGGGCAAATCGACCCCCCCTGGGGTGTTGTACAACTCCCCATGTACCTGCAGGCCGAGTGACAGGTCAGTGACACCCTCACTCGACCTGCAGGAGCCCGATCATTCCATGGCCCAGGGGGTGGGCCAAGGGTCTGGAAGGGGTTAATCCATTTCTTTCCACCCGTGGAAGCCTAACCAGGCGAAATGTGCGCCCGTCGTCCACCCCGCACCTCCCTCCCCACCACTTAAAACGTATGTAACCTACACTTTCTAAGAAAGAAATGGATTAAAGGGATCCTGTCACCTCCAGAACGCCTCCTAAGCTAGCAAAACATGTCCCTGCAGCATAGTATCACTAATACCACACTTCTTTTGTCTCCTAAAAGCATCCTGTGAAAGTGCATAAAAACGTTTTAATACTTACTCATTAGTGATTATAATTAGCAGGGGCTATATTCTTTAGTCACCAGGGCATGTTGTTTTGCAGCCGCGAGAATCTACCCCCTCTATGTCTGTGCTGCTGTGATGTGCAGCTGAAGGCAGGACTAATGATTTGCTTTCTGTGAGTGATAGAGAGGGGGAGGGTAAAGCCTGCACAAGTGAAGCAAACAGACAGAGAAAGGGTGGATCCTGGAGCATGCAAAACAGCCCGCCCTGGTGACTAAAGAATATAGCTCCTGCTAATTATAATCACTAATGAGTAAGTATTAAAACGTTTTTATGCACTTTCACAGGATGCTTTTAGGAGACAAAAGGAGTGTGGCATTAGTGATACTATGCTGCAGGAACATGTTTTGCTAGCTTAGGAGGCGTTTTGGAGGTGACAGGATCCCTTTAAAGAAACCTTCTATCAATGATGAGTGCCATCTTTTCTTCTAAATATTTGACTAAAGCTCTGCTCAGACTTGTGCAACACCTTACTGCAGGGAGCTGAGACCAGCAACCAGCCTAAAATTAAATCCAGCCTTCTAGTGCCCAGATTCTTCCCTTTTGATTGCTAACCCTTTTATTACCCAGTGAGCCACCACACTAGGGCCCTGGATGAGTCGGGTACAGCGCCAGTAGATGGCACTGCTATGAACGTGCCATTTTCTGGAGTGGCTGCGGACTGCAATTCGCAGCTGGGGGGCCCAGAAAGCTTGGGCCTCCCTGCGCTGCGGATTCCAGCCCCCAGCTGCATAGTTGTACCTGGCTGGACACCAAAATAGTGCGAAGCCCCACATATTTTTGAAATTCATGAAATAATTTTAAAAAAAAGGCTTCCCAATATTGTTGTGTCTGGCCAGGTACAAATAGGCAGCTGGGGAATGGGGGCAGCCCGTTCCTGCCTGCTGTACCTGGCTGGCATACAAAAATATGGCAAAGCCCTCGTCAAACATTTTTGAAAAATTCATGAAAAAAAAAATAAAAACTAATTTAGGGACTGCATGTTTATTAACCCCTCAAGTGGAGGGGTTAATAAAGTTGCAGTCCCTAAAGGTTTTTTTTTTTTAATGAATTTTTCACCAAAAATTTGATGTGAGCTTCGCCATAATTTTGTATGCCAGCCAGGTACAGCAGGTAGGAACGGGCTGCCCCTAACCCCCAGCTGCCTATTTGTACCTGCTGGAATTTCATGAAATAAATGTAAAAAATTTGACGTGGGGCTTTGCCCTATTTTTGTGTCCAGCCAGGTAGAACTAGGCAGCTGGGGGCTGGAATCCACAGCGCAGGGAGGCCCAAGCTTTCTGGACTCCCCCGCCCCACTGCGAATTGCAATCCGCAGCCTCCCCAGAAAATGGCGCGTTCATAGAAGCACCATTTTCTGGCGCTGTACCCAACTCATCCAGGGCCCTGGTGCGGAGGCTCACTGGATAATAAAAGGGTTAGGGCCAGCTTTGTACTATCAGCTGGCCCTAAGCCCGAAATTCATGGGGTCATGCCAATATTAGACATGACCACCATGAATTTCTAGTAAAGTGTTAAAAAAAAAACACAACACAGAGAAAAATCTTTTATTAGAAAAAAAAAACAAAATAATACTTATAGACTCCATCTTTATTAAAAAAATAATCTTCTGTCTGACGTACTCTAATCCAGTCTTCTTCTTTAGCTCAGCTACATCTCTGGTAGAGAATCTCTACCAGAGATGTTGCTGAGCTGTGCAACTGTGGGAAAGTTCATGTGAGTTCATGCAGTCAAGCATGAACTCACATGAACCCTCTGACAGCACTGTGCGGCTACTTCAAATGAACAGCTAATCAACATGAGCTGATACCTCAGCTGTTCATTTGAAATAATCAGCGGAAAAGACTTCACCGCCGGCTTTCCCGTTCAGTGCTGCACTCCCCGCTCCCTGATGTAACCCTCCCCGCCCGATCCTAAGTTAGGACCGGGCTGGGAGCGAAGCACCAGGCCACTTTGTAGGGTCCAGCAGAGACATTACTCAGCTTACTCGCCTTTCCCATTGACTTACATTGGACTCGTAATGAGTACCCGAGTATTGGGACCTACTCGTTACGAGTATAGCATGTCTGATTATTTCACTGCTCGCTCATCCCCAGTCATTGGTGATTTTGGATAAGGCTGTTTGGGTGGAGTGGTGCAGTTGGAAGCGCGATTGGAGGCAGTCAAAGAGAGAATAGGAGGAGAGTTGGGAGGATAGCTCAAGATGGACGTGGTGTTCCAGTAGTTTTCTCTTTAATAATTTTTATTGAAAAGAATTTTAGTTTACAAAATTAAAGCATCAGAACAATAGCATAAGGAAAGGAGGGGAAAAAGAAGGGATCATGATGTATCAAGTGATCTCAATAGGAGAGCCAGGGAGAAGGGAGTACGCTTCCCTGTAGAGGGGGATCAGGAGAAGTAGTGTCCAGAACATGTCCTGTAAACCCTGAACAGCCGTGCCTCGCAGTCCAAAACGTCCTTAGTGGGCAGGTAGACATAAAACCACGGCAACTCATTGGGTCAGTTGTGGGCATGTAAGCATTATACAATGCACTGAGTACAGTCCCAAAAACGTGCTCATCACAAAAGCAAGGCTCTCCATACTCCAATATCAGGTACTTTGTCCCAACATGGGCTTGTTCTCCAGCTTTAGGCAGGAGAAGCTTAGGGAAAGAAGGGGAGGGTAGGGGAGAGCAAAAAAAGGGGGGGGGAATGTGTAGAGGAATAGAAGGAGGGAAAAAGGGTTGAGGGTAAAAGGGGAAGGAAGGGGGGAGAGAGATGGGAGGGAGGTGGTAGGGGGGAGCAAAAGGAGGGGGGAGATGGGGGGGAAGGTAAAGAGGTTTGGGGGGGTGAGGGGGAGGGGGAGGGAAACCCTCCCGGATCCCGCCACTATCACCAGTGTTACAGTAGTTTTGATGCGAAGGGGAGAAGTGTTATTGGGCAATAGCTAGAGGCAGATGATGGGTCAAAGGAGGGTTTTTTGAGAATGGGTGTGATCAAGGCATGTTTGAAGGGTGAGGGGAAGAAGCCAAAGTAAGTGATAGGTTGAAGAAGTGGATTAGGGTTGGGATGAAGAATGAGGTGGTGCTGGGAATGAGGTGGGGCTGTCACTGACATTGTTGGATGCTGCTGTGTATGTTGTTTGTCTTTAAGAGGTATTGGTGTGAAGGTCTTTGCCTAATGTGTTGGGCTCTAGAGCTGCATTCACTATTATGTTCAGCTGCTGGTTGAGGGGTTGATTTGTGACTTACCTGGAATCCCTTCCCCTGTCTTTAAATAGCCTTCCCTCTCCTCTGTCAGATGCTGCTGATAGAGTTATTTGCTCTAAGTCTTGGTGCTGTGCTGTTGCTTAGCTGCTTGGCTGAAGTCTTTCCATGGGAGTAGCTGTGATCCCGGATCCATGGACAGAGGTAGGGGCCCTCAGCCTAGAGCTATTCAGGAGCCAGGGAATAGGGCGGAGACTCGGACCTCCTCACCGTTAAAGGTAGCTCCGAGAGCAGGGCGAGCTAGGGACCCCCAGGGTAAAGGTCAGATTAGCTCCTCCTGATCCCTTTGCCCATTACACCTACCTGTTACCTGATTCCCTTACCTCCCAAGGATTAGGGGATATGTTACCAGCAAGTAGCAGGAGCAGGGAGAGGATTAGAAGGTGGGAGCAGGAGAGTTTATGTGGTCGGCGTGCATGTCTGTAGACAAAGGATTGTATGTGAAGTAACAATTCAGTGGAGATGGAGAGATGGCTGGGTAGGATGGAGGGAGAGAGCACTTCTTTGTTGCAGGGTGGAGGGATAAGTGGAGTTAGTAGGAAGGGAAGTAGGATGGGAGTGAAAATGAAAAGAAGTAGAAACATTGTATTCGGTAACTATGGAGCAGCACATAGAGGTGGGATGCAGCAGGGAATGAGAGGCAGCCAGGGGTCAGATGCAGCTGGAAGGTCAGCAATAATGATGGAGTCGAACCAAGTCACGACCAAGTGCACAACACATAGGGATGAGAAGCAGTAGGAGATGAGATGCAGCCAGGGATCAGATGCAGCCAGGGATCAGGTGTAGCAAAAAGATGTGTAATAATGGTGAAGTCATACCAAGACAAGACCAAAAGCACTACACATTAGGGTTGAGATGCAGCAGGAGATGACAAGCAGCCAGGGGTTGGATGCAGTGAGAGATGTGTAGTAATGATGAAGACGTACCAAGTCTAAGATCAAGTGCACAACACTTAGGGATAAGATGCAGCCAGGGATCAGATGCAGCGAAGAGTCGGATGCAGCAGGGAGATGTGCGTAATGATGAAGTCAGACCAAGTCCAGAAAAATGTACTACACGTAAGCATGAGATGGCGCAGTGGGAATCAGATGCAGCCAAGGATTAGATGCAGCGAGTGGTCAATGTAGCGAGGGTGTGTAATAATGATAAAGTCATACCAGGTCAGGACAAATGCACATCACGTATGAAGGAGACGCAGCGAGAAGATGGTGTCATTGATGGCACATGGTAGGTCCGCCGCCCTGATTTGCTTGAAGCAACACAGGGCCTGGGTCTGCAATGTAGGGTGGCGATCCAGGAGATGGAAGGGGTCCTGGTCAGAAATGAGGAGCACCAAGATGCTGGGGTAGCAGGTGGAGGCGCCCCGTCCCTCCATTCAACCCTCAGGCCAGGGAGAGTTAACCGGGACTGGGGAGGAGGTGAAGGCGGCAGTGGAGCGAGCCACTTGCAGAAGAGCATAGGGGCTACACGCCAGACTGAGGATCAGACGAGAAGCAAGACCTCACAGGCAGCGCCATCAGCCCCACACTCCACCAACAGATCTCCAATGCTGTGGTGCAGGCCAGGTAGAGGGCGTCCCGGGAGCCAAGGAAGGGGCAAGGTCAGGCCACTGGTGTGCGCTCTCGGTGACGGTGCAGCGAGGGGGAGGAGGAGGAACGAACGGCCCTGCTCCACCGCAGGTGTCGGTTAGTGGTGCACGGAAGGATTGCTCAGAGGGTCTTGCTCCCAGGGAAGCTGTCGTGGTCTCATGTACCCCCGCGGTCATTCAGCCAATGGATGCAGTGTGCTGTGGAGTGCTGGGAGCAATCAGGCTTTAGGGGCAGGTACAGGCCCAGCTGTGTCCCGATCTCATAGGGGATTTGGGTGTGGAACAGTCAGGGAGCATTGTAAGAGTCCACCGGAGGATTCCCCTATGTGCCCTAAGGCATCGATAGTGCAGGTGAGAGGGACTTCTAGTGAAGGATTGTGTGGATTGCTTCAGTGGGCCAAGGAGCAGCCCAGCATACGTCTCGCACCATCAGCACTATCTTGGATTTCTTGGGGCCTTCTGGTCAATCGGGTGCTCTGTTTTGGATCTCAGTTAATTTAGACTGTGAAAATCAACCAGGTAAAGAGGCTGTTTTAGCCCCTAGTTAAAATTAGGTACCCTGTGTTGGATCATGGCCAATCTTAGCTGTGAGGGTGAATTGTAGCAACAAGCCATGCAAGGGCCTTTGATGGGTGATGGGTCTGCCCCATGTAAGGCTAGGGTCACACTTGGCTGCGTTTTTTAAGGTTGTTTTTGACAGGCTAGGGTGAAACTTGCGTTGTGGATGAGTTTTTCCCATGAGTTTTTCACACTTGTATTTTGTGAAAAACGCATGTAAAAACTCATCCATTGGCCCCAATACAAAAAAACACATGCCCCAATGCCAAAAAAGAATGGCTAAAGTGCCATTAGTTTTTTCCATGTGTTTTTGGCTCAGCACCAAAAAATGCATCATGATGAGTTTTTCAGTGCTTTTTCAAAAGCGCATGCATTTTTATAACATGGGGTCCTATGGGAACCACATGTGAATCCGCATGGCACTAAATGGTACCATGAGTTTTCGCATGAGTTTTAAGGCTGCTCCAGACCTAACAGCAAAAACGCAGCCCAAAAATGCAGGCTGTCAAAAACAATCATAAAAAACGCAGCCAAGTGTGAACCTAGCCACAGCCTGCATTTTTGGGCTGCATTTTTGCTGTTGGGTCTGGAGCAGCCTTAAAAAACTCATGCGAAAACTCATGGTACCATTTAGTGCCATGCGGATTCGCATGCGATTCCCATAGGGCCCCATGTTAACTAAGAGATCAGTTTTTTTTACTGCACCCACTGCAGTCACACCATTGCAGTCACACTTGAGTGCAGCATCAGTTTTTGGCATCAGGTTTTGGACTTAGAAAAAAAATGCAAAAAATGATGCAAAAACCTGATCCAAGGCTCAAGTGTGACCCTAGCCTCATAATGGTTCAGATGGTTTGTCTTGCACCTAGTAGACTCTTAATAATGGCATCATTGACGACAAGAAATTATTTATTGCTAGGGTATTCAGATGAGGCTAGGGTTAAATAACATTTTAGTGGTTGAAAATGTATTTATTTTTCTTCATCGCACAATAATATAAAATTTTGCGACACACCTATAGTGTCAATTTGCTCACTGCACTCCTAGATGAATTCATTGAGGGGTGCAGTATGTAAAATGGATCACTTTTGGGAGATTTCTGCTATTCTGCCACCTCAGTGGCACCCCAAACCATTACAGCCAAATCTGAAACGCAATATGACGCTTCTTCCCTTCTGAACTTTGCACTATACCTCAAAAGTAGTTCTTAATCACATATGAGGTATCAGTGTGCTCAAGAGATGTTGAACAACAAATTGCATGGTGGGGCTAATAGAACCTTTTTATATTAAAAGTGTTTTCTTTTCATGGCTCAATGTTCCAAAATCTTGTGAAGCACTTTGGAATGCAAGATGCTCATCACACATCTAAATACGTTCTTTGAAGGGACCAGTTTCTAAAATGGGGTTATTTATGAGGGTTTCCACTGTTTAGCTAAATTAGGAGCTCTGCAAATGTGATATGGTGTCTGCTAATGATTCCAGTCAATTTTAAATTTGAAAGGCGCCCAAACAGTATTTTTCCACCATATATGGTGTAACGGCGTACTCAGCAGAAGTTGCACAACAAATTGTATGGTGCAATTTTTTCTGTTACCCTTGTGATAATACAAAATTTGGAGATAAAATAACATTTTTGTGGGAAAAATGTAATTGATTTATTTTCATTTCTCAATGTTCTAAAATTCTGTGAAGCACCTGGGGGTTCAAGGTGCTCACCCCATATACGTACTTGAAGGGTCTAGTTTCCAAAATAGGTCACATTTTGGGGGTTTATAGTGATTAGACACATCAGGGATTCTCCAAATGCAACATAGTGTCTACAAATGATTCCAGCCAATCTTGCATTTCAAAAGTTAAATGGCGCTTCTTCCCTTCCGAGCCCTGCCGTGCACACAACCAGTAGTTTTTCACCACAACAAATTTGATATACATTTTATCCTGTTACCATTGTAAAAATGCTAAAGTTTGGGATACAGTAACATTTTTGAGAAAAAAATGTTAAATTTTCATATTTTTTTATTCCATGTTGCTTTACTACCTGTGAAGCACCTGAAAGGTTAATAAACTTCATTAGTATAGTTTTATGCAGTGTGAGGTGTGCAGTTTTTAGAATGATATCCTGGACTCTTCCTTTCTAAGGTAAATTCCCTCTTCTCTAAATATATTTGGCGGAGGAGTAAGCCCCGCATTAACTTTCAGACCCTGACATTGCCCAGAATTAAGGGGGAATAGGAGCCTCGGATATCAAAAAATACTACCAGGCAGCATTACTCTCCAGGACACTAGACTGGGTGAGAATCACAGATGATAAACTCTGGGTTAAAATAGAAGATTCGATGTCGCCATCGCCCTTGAGATCTGTTCTACTACTCCCCTCCCCAAAAAATCTTTCTGACAAATATCCCAATATCCACACACAAGCCACTCTGAGCCTCTGGAAAAAACTCTCGAAAACACTTGCCTCTCCTATCTCACCACTAGTTAAACTCCCAGATTTTATACCCATCACCCTACCTAAGGGGAATCAGAACACGAATGTTGCACTAGACCAATTACTAATTGATGGTGCCCTACTTCCACTACGAGACCTGTGCCACCTGTTGCCGGGACTTGCGGGCCTCAATTTCCTGCACTACTCCTCCATACGAGACACTTTGAGACAGCATGTGCAAAACGTATACCTGAATAGATCACTTACTGAGTATGAGATTTTGCTCTCTTTGTTGTATCAGATACTGCTCTACTTGAACTTATGCCTGAAGACAGCATATCTAGCACAATGGGAGAAAGAGCTAGTTATTACTTTCAATGAGCAGAAACACGCCACATATATAGTGACTCTCATGGCCCATTGCAGTGAGTGAGAATACAAGAAAATTCCTTTAAGATTGTATCCAGGTGGCACCATACCCCAGTACGCACACACAGATGGCACACAGATACTTTGGACATATGCTGGTGATGTAATAAAGATAGGGGCACTTACCTCCACTTCTGGTGGACCTGTTCAACCTTGCAGGGCTTTAGGAGTTTTGTCACTAAACAATATCTGAGGTTCTAAACATACATATTAGCTTGTCTCCAGAAACTGCCCTACTAAACTCTCCGCTATGCCTGATCAATAAAACTGCATCATACCTATTGAGCCACATCATTGCTGCAGGCAATACACTAATTCCTACACTTTGGCGCACAACGTATGTACCCACGTTATCCCAGCTATAGTGTAAGGTGGAACTGGCGGTGATGGTGAATTTTACAATGGCCTCTCTCCATGAAACATGGCAGCCATGGATTACTTTCAGATCAAGCCCCAAATACATATCTGTAATTGCATCTTAGGTATATCTTGGGACCCCACAGCCCCCAAAACCTACCCCCACCACCATTTCTTCCCTCTCACTTCCCTTCCCCCTCACGATCTACACCCCATTCCTCCCCCCCCCCCCCCGCCTCCTCTTATTCTATTTTTTTTCCATCACTATATTGCTATTACTCTTTCTATACTCTCTCTTTCCTGTTAAAAGCTTCATCTTTCTTTAGATAGAATCTGTTCTTACTAGTATTGCTGTTAGTGGATTTCTTAATCTTCTAAGACTTTTAGATTTGAACTTAGAAAGACTATATGTTATCTGAGCACAAGCAACGCTGTTGCCACTCAGGCATTTAATTGGAACTTGAGCAGGATTTCAACTTTCCATCCGATAAATCAGACTTCCGAATTTCCAGAGTCCTGTTTTGTACTTATCATTTGAGAGGTCATTAGACCCGCCCACCCCATTTGCTTCATGCAAGATATTCCTTCTGCATATTACTTGTTGTAACCATTTCAACTCTATAATTTTTTCACATTATCTGTTCTATCACATTATCTGTTTGTAAACTATTTAATAAGCAAAACATTGAAAAGAAAATAATGATGTCACTTTGGGGTATTTTCTGTCATATAGGCCTTTCAAAATCACTTCGAATGTGAGGTGGTCCCTAAAAGATGGTTTTATTTTTTTAGAAAAAATTAAAAATTGCTGTTTATGTTTGAATCCTTCTAACTGCCTAACGAAAAAAAGTTATGTTTTAAAAATTATGCTCATGTAAAGGAGACATGTAAAAATGTTATTTATTAACAATATTGTGTGACATAATTCTGGTTCAAAGGACATAAAAATGTAAAGTTTGAAAATTGAGAAATGTTTTACATTTTCGTCAAATTTATGATATTTTTACAAATAAACACAAAAAAATTCATCCTGCGTTTACCACTAACATAAAGTACAATATGTCTCGAACAAAAATTCTTAGAATGACTGAATCTGTTGAATTGTTCCAAAGTTATTACTTCATAAAGTGACACTGGTCAAAAAATGGCCTGGTCATTAAGGTGAAAACCAGGCTCTGGGGTAAAGGAGTCAAAGCACCACTCCAGTGGTGGAATTAAAAAAAGTATCAGAGTGGTGCTTTAAAGAAGTAATATAATATGGAACATATGTTTAGCGATGTCTTTTTGACATTGATGTTCACTATGTTCATTTCTTGGGGAGCTTTTTCAGGAGGAATCAGCTCGAAATCAGTCTGAAAAAGATGCATGTGCACATAACCTAAATCGAATTGAGATCTCTATTTAGGGTGTCTTTGCCATATCCATAGCTTGAATCTTGGTGAAGCTCGTACTTTATGAGCTTCGACTGGCAATGGTTTATAGCCTGCCTAGCATTTACTGCTGAAAGGTATTTACCATTTAATAAAGAGCCTGCCTAGAATGCTATCATTTGAGCTACATTAGTACAGCACTATCGCGAAAACAGCAGATCTGACAATGTGTGATGATGCATGTTTCCCCATGGCAGAGGCCTCAGGCTAATCTCTGCTTTGTTTTACGTACAGTCTCTTTTAGATTCTGCAGCCAGCTTAGAGTTAAAATTCACCATGTCTAACAGTTTGCTGTGCTAATGTGATATGTTACTGTACTGTCACCGGAGAACATCCATATGTAGCGGCTGAATAATAGATGAACCAGAACCTCATCAGGAATGAGTACACTTGCACAATGGAGGTTTGTTATGCCTAAGAGATGGCACAGTTGATTGTTTTGTAAATGAAGACTGCAGTTATTTTGTATCTATATTATTCTGAATCACCTCATTTAAAAAGTTGACTTTGGGGAAAGTGGAGCTCAGCTCATTTCTTACTAAGACGTTTCTTTGTCTGATCTTCCAGTACATTGTGTAGTTTGCACTGCATTGCAGTATGAGTCCATTACTATAAGCCTGTGACGGTCGCATTCAGTGTCCTGGATCTATCCACAAAACGTATTATAGGACAGTTAAGATAAAATGACAGATTAAAATAAGGTATGAAATAGTCATTTTCAAAATTCGGATTTTTGTTTGCTGGGAAGTACAGACTGTAGCATCTAGGGCTATTGTAACTGCGCATTATCTGTCTGGACCATGGGCTCATGTTTAAATAAGACTTATTGGTAGACACAAAATATATTATTTTTTATTGTTCATATCAATACAGATCTTCTAGATTTACCAGCCTCTGCATCAATATATATTTAAAGTTTACATTTATTCGGATTGTAAATGAGCTTTTTGAAGACATTCTAATTTTGTGCAATAATGAGTATACTCTCATACTCTTGCATTATGGATTTTGGAATGTGTGTCCCCCATGACTTTTCATTGTGTATTTAACAGCCTTGAGCTTGATCTTGAGCCATTGCGACTTGATGGATGAACATGCTGTAGGAAGATCAATCTTGTGTAAGCCTAGATAGATCCACCAGGGTCTTCTTCATTGTTATCTTGATTTTAAAACCATTGGGTTGCTGGTCTTCCTCTTTGTCTTTTTCCTCCTCTTCTTCCTACCATAATGTCCTTTTCCAGTGATTGCTCTCTTCGTATGATATGTCCAATGTAGTTAAGTCATAGCTTGTTGATTCTTGCGTTGAGTGACAGTTCTGGCATGATTTGTTCCAAAATTGATTTGTTTCTTCTTCTTGCCCTCCATGCTATTGATAACTTCCTTTTCCAGCACCTTATTTCAAAGGTGTTGATTACTCTGTCTTATCTCTTTATCATCCAGGTTTGGCATACATCTGTTGCTACAGAAAAGACCATACTGAGTACATGCAATAAATAAAACCAGGGCTGGCGCTAAGGTGATACTCTGAAGTGGCAACAAATGCAACAAATGAGCAAAATACCCCAAAAATGGAAAAGTAAAAATGCTATAGTTCAAAAAAAAAAATCAGGGTACTTACTGAACATAGATATGATCATATAAATGCGTAAGCTGTCCCATCACAACAAGGTGACTCCATCGGGACAGTCCTGCCTAACATTAGTACTAATACCTTGCCATCTGTCAGCGACGTGAATTGACAAGGACTGAATCAAGCAGAATCAGGCCCCAATAGAGAACACCGTGCCATGGGATGCTACACATTATATCATGTCCAGCTCCAAGGTAGGCCACACCTATATATGCAATGTCTTCATTACTAGTGAAAAGTTCCTTCATTTGAAGTCCTTGTCCAGTAACTTCATTGTTGATATGCCCATAGCTCTTCTATTGATTTTCATTGTCATTGCTGCATTTTAAGTGATTCTTGATCACTACCCTACACTTCTGACAGCATACAGAAAGTAATTGGCAAATCTTTGTATTTCCCCTAAAAAGGCTGTGTTTTACCTCAAATCAGTGATTGACAAATCCTACAGTTTGTACTAAAAAGGCATTTTTGCTTCAAAGCAGTGATTGAAAATCCTTCAATTTCTCCTAAAAAGGCATTTTTTGCCTCTAACCAGTGATTGTCAAATCATTCAGTTTCCCATAAAAAGGCTGTGTTTGGCCTCAAAGCAGTGGTTGCAAAATTATTCAGTTTCCCATAAAAAGGCTGTGTTTGGCTTCAAAGCAGTGATTGGAAAATCCTTCAGTTTCCACTAAAAACGCTATGTTTGACCTCAAAGCAGTGATTGCCAAATCCTTCAGTTTCCTCTAAAAGGTCTGTGTTTAGCCTTTAACCAGAGATTGTCAAATCATTCAGTTTGAACTAGAAAGGCGTTTTATGCCCCAAGCAGTTGAAAATCTCAGTTTCCACTAAAAGACGTGATTGGCAAAAGCGTATTGCATTCTTCAGTTTTCCCTAAAAAGGCTGTGTTTGGCTTCAAAGCAGTGGTGGTAAAATACTTCAGCTTCCCCTAAAAAGGCGGTGTTTGGCCTCAAAGCAGTGATTGCCAAATCATTCAGTTTCTCCTAAAAAGTCTGTTTGGTCTCTAACCAGTGATTGCCAAATCGTTCATTTTCCCCTAAAAAGGCTGTGTTTAGCCTCTAATCAGTGATTGTCAAATCCCATAGTTTCCCCTAAAAAGGCTTTGTTTGGCGTCTAACCAGTGATTGACAAATCCTTCAGTGTCCCATAAAAAAGCCGTGTTTGGCTGGGGTCACACTTGGCATGAGTTTTTTTTAGTGCCTTAAAAAAAGCATGCGTTTCTGCATGCATTTTTTAATTTCCTGCATGCGTTTTTTAAGGTGTCTGATGGCACCCTGCGTTTTTGCATGCGTTTTTAAATCAGCACCCAAACATAGTGCATGCACTATTTTTTGGTGCTGTTTTAAAAACGCATGCGTTTTTTTAACATGGGCCCCTATGGAAAACGCATGCGTTTTTGGATGGTACTAAATGGTACTAATGTACCATGCGTTTTTGCATGCGTTTTTGATGTCAGCTAATTACATAAGTGCAAAAACGCACACAAAAATGCATGGTACTGTCACACATGCATTTTTGCTATTAACACATGCGTTTTTGCTATTAGGGCGTGCGTTTTTTAACATGGGGGCCTATGGGTGCGTTTTTACATGCTTTTTCAACAATGCAGGTCTCAAAAAAAGCATGAAAAAAACGCAAGTGTGACCCCAGCCTTTCACCTATAACCAGTGATTGTCAAATCCTTCAGTTTGTACTAAAAAGGCATTTTTGCCTCAAAGCAGTGATTGCAAAATCATTCAATTTCCTCTAAAAAAAGCTGTTTGGCCTCTAAACAGTGATTGGCAAATCCTCTAGTTCCCTCTAAAAAGGCTGCGTTTGGCCTCTAATCAATGATTGCAAAATCCTTCAGTTTGCATTAAAAAGGCTATGTTAGGCCTCAAAGGATTGATTGCCAGATCTTTCAGTTTGAACTAAAAGGCATTTTATGCCTCAAAGCAGTGATTGTAAAATCCTTGAGTTTCCAATAAAAAGGGGGTGTTTTTGGTTTTAAAACAGTGATTGCAAAATCCTTTAGTTTCCTCTAAAAAAGTTGTTTGGCCTCAAAGCAGTGATTGCAAAATTGTTCAGTTTCCCCTAAAAAGGCGGTGCCTGGTCTCAAAGCAGCGATTGCAAAATCCTTTCGTTTCCTCTAAAAAGGCTGTTTACCTCAAAGCAGTGATTGCAAAATCCTTTAGTTACCCTAAAAAAGTTGTGTGTTCGCCTCTAACCAGAGATTGTCAAATCCTTCAGTGTGTACTAAAAATGCATTTTTTGCCTCAAAGCAGTGATTATGAAACCCTTTAGTTCCCCTAAAAAGGCTGTGTTTGGCCTCAAAGCAGTTATTATTGCAAAATCCTTTAAGTTTCCACTAAAAAGTCTGTTTGGCCTCAAAGCAGTGATTGCAAAATCCTTCAGTTTCCATTAAAAAAGCTGTGTTTGTCCTCCAACCACTGATTGCCAAATCCTTCAGTTTCCACTAAAAGGGCTGTGTTTGGCCTCTAACCAGTGATTGTCAAATCCTTCAGTTTGTACTAAAAAGGCATGTTTTGCCTCAAAGCAGTGATTGCAAAATTGTTCAATTTCCCTAAAAAGGCTGTGTTTGGCCTTAAAGCAGTGATTGCTAAATCCTCTAGTTTTCCCTAAAAAGACTTTTTGGTCTCAAAGCAGTGATTGCAAAATCATTTCGTTTTTTCTAAAATGGCTGTGTTTGGCCTCAAAGCAGTGATTGCCCAATCCTTCAATTTCAGTAAAGTAGCTGTGTTTCGCTTCTAACCAGTGATTGTCAAATCCTTCAGTTTGTGCAAAAAATATTTTTTTTTGCCTCAAAGTAATGATTGCAAAATCATTCAGTTTCTTCTAAAAAGGCTGTGTTTGCCCTCAAAGCAGTGATTGCCAAATCTCTCAGTTTTCCCCCAAAACCGCTGAGTTTGGCCTCTAACCAGTGATTGTGCAATCCTTCAGTTTGTACTGTAAAGGCTGTGTTTGACTTCAAACAAGGGCTTTCCAAATCTGTATGCATAAAATATGAGTGGGAAATCCCGAGGCTGTGGTGGAAAGGTGAAGGGGAAAATGTTGTTAGAAAGGGGAGTATGCTTGGTTTTCGAGGTGTACATGGAGTAGGTGCTACTGCTAATATTATTAAAAGCTGTACTGACCAAACATTGGATCGTCATATCCCAAGGGAAGTGACAACTTCTGTTACTGGACAGCATCCTCCAGTCTTTTGTTTGCCAGCAGCTGAGTGATACGAGTTGTGAATGAGACCCAGAAAGAGGTTTTGCTACAGTTCATGGTAAGCAATTCATCAAGTGGCCTTTCCTCTTGTTCCTACACCTCAATATCACAAACAGTTCAGTCCTCAGAGGTGGTGCCCCAATTACCCTGTGTCACAACATGTCTCAACTCTCTAACCACACAATGGATTATGGGAAACACAGATGGGCAATTCTGCAGAGATGTTCACACATTGTTTTCCATTAGAGATCTGCTCCAAAGATTCACATACTCCAGAGAATTAAAGCATCTGCACTGATGCCCAAAATCTTTTGGAGTTGACTCTGGGGATAGACAAAGTATGGTGCCAGCAGAATCCTGACATTAGCCCCCAGGACAGGAGGTGATAATGATGATGATGAGACTCAGCTACCGGAGGAGCAACTGCACTGTATTGTGCATTCAGGACAGGAAGAGGTGAAGGATGACTCTCATGGCGAGGAGTGGGACTGCATCCTCAGTCATAACTTTGGCTCTGAATAACAGCAGTTGTGGGTCTTCAGTTGTCCGAGGCAGCAAGGATTGCGAAGTCTGGACCTTTTTTGACACCGGAAAGGATGACCCATCTCATTTTCTTTGCAAAGGTTTGTGAAAAAAACTTCAGTACAGGCAAAAAAAACAAACTCACTGTACCTGTCTTCCATGTCCTCCCCACGACCCATAAAGCCACCTTCCCCCTCCTCTGAGGCCAATTGTGGCAGGGATTGGATCCCTCCATGAGAGACTTTCAGAGTGGGTGGACGGCAGGCTCCAGGTCTTGATGAAGGGCATGCCAGGCAGGATTAGGGATTCAAAGCATCTCTTACAGGCGTTAGAACATATGATATGGACGAAGGGATCTAGTTGGGTTAGATGTGATGTGAACCAGCTGTACTCCTCAATCCCCATGAAAGATCGCTATAGGTGGTGGAACATTTTTTGAGAGATACAGAAGCATTTGATAATCCCACAAAAGAGTTCCTACTCATGTGCTTGTGATTTCTTTTGAAGAGTAATTACTTCATCTTTAATGGTGAATATTACATTCAGTTGTGTGGATGTCCAATGGAGGCAAAATTCTTGCCCTCATTGGCAAATTTGTACATGAAAAAATGGGAGAAAGAATTTGTGTATGCGGAAAATAATCCTTTCAGGACTTCAATTCGCTGGTACGGGAGATACATAGACGATATGGTCCTGATTTAGACTGTACCGTCTATAGTGTCTCCCGTGCCAGACCCCCTCTCATTGTTGGAATGGTTTCATGGAAATACCTATAATCTCAAAATCACCATGGAAGTGAATTCGAATTCTGCCCCCTTCCTAGAAATGTATATTACGGGTTGTGGGAGAACAGGCAGAATTCTATCTAAAGTTTACCGCAAGCATATTAGTGGGAACTCCGTATTAAGAGCTGACAGCTGTCATCCAAACCATATTATTATGAATCTCCCTGTAGGAGAACTCTTCCGTGCAAAACGAAACTACACTGGAGAAGAAGAATTTAATAGGGAAAAAGCTGTCATAACTGAGCGATTGAAAAACAGGGGATACCGAACCTGGATGGTAGATCGTGATAAAATTATAGTTCAGGGTAAGGATAGGAATATACTGCTGAGGGATTATACAAAAACAGTATCAAATCATAACAATAGTGGGTTGGCATTTTCTACCCCTTACAGCAGCAATTTCTATGAAATTAAGATGATCCTCACAAAAAATGTTCCCATCCTATATCAGGATGAATCCCTTTGTAACATACTCGCTTCAGGTTTGAGAATAATACCTAGAAAGTATATTGCCAGCAGTATCTCACCAAGTGTGTTTTCTGATCGAGAGACTTCCCATACCTGTCTAACACACATGGGAATGTATAAGTGCGGCTGCACAAAATGTGGTATGTGCAAATATGTGACTTCTGGTTCGGAATTTAAGAATTTGCGCACTGAAAAACGATACCTTATTAAATCTTATGTGAATTGCAACACCACACATGTGGTCTATATGGCCACATGTGTGGAGTGCATGAAATGTTATGTGGGTTGCACCACACGGCGACTTAAAATTAGGATTTCTGAACATTTAACTGCGGCAAACCCCAACACAAAAACAATGAGAACTGGAATGTCTGGGCTTTCCAGACATTTCAGAGATGTACATGCGGGAAAGTTGGAGTCCCTTAAAATGATGGGTATAGAGAGAGTGTCCCGACCATATCGTAATGGTAACTGGGAAAAGAAACTCCATGATAGAGAAAAGATATGGATTCTACAAATAGATGCACGAATACCAAATGGTCTGAATTTTAAGAATGATTTGTTCTATTTCTAATAAATATTGACAAAGTGTTTATATATTAATTTACATAACAAAATGAATGAAATAATAACACATGTTAAGTAGGGATGGGCGAATCTACTCGCTAGGACTCGTTACTCGGCGAGTAGTAAGGGACTCGCAGGACTCGGTACTCTGCGAGTTTCCCAGTGATTACTCGCACGAGTCCAATGCAAATCAATATCAATCCTAGTTTTGTCAGAAACGCTGACAAAACTAGGATTGTCATTGTTTGCATTAGACTCTGCGAGTAATCACTGGCTACTGTGCCAGGGATAGCAGGGAAACTCGCAGATAACTGCTGTTTCTTTGCGAGCCGAGTCCAGCTGTCTTCTCTGTGCAGCTCCAGGGTCCTAGAGCCCGCCTGCTCACAGACATTATGTAGCAGTGCTGAGATTGTTCTCAGTCTGCTCATTCCCTGTGTACAGACATGAATGTCTGTGCACAGAGATGATGTAGCAGTGCTGAGATTGTTCTCAGTCTGTTCATTCCCTGTGTACAGACATGAATGTCTGTGCACAGAGATGATGTAGCAGAGCTGAGATTGTTCTCAGTCTGCTCATTCCCTGTGTACAGACATGAATGTCTGTGCACAGAGATGATGTAGCAGAGCTGAGATTGTTCTCAGTCTGCTCATTCCCTGTGTACAGACATGAATGTCTGTGCACAGAGATGATGTAGCAGTGCTGAGATTGTTCTCAGTCTGCTCATTCCCTGTGTACAGACATGAATGTCTGTGCACAGAGATGATGTAGCAGAGCTGAGATTGTTCTCAGTCTGCTTATTCCCTGTGCATAGAAATCTATATTTATGCACAGGGGATGTAGCAGAGAGGACATCGCGTTTTGGACTGCGTCGGACGGAAGAGGATTTTTTTAATTAAAGATGGAGTCCCTAATGGCTTTTTTTTTTATTTCTAATAAAAAATTTTCCTTGTGTTGTGTTTTTTTTAAAACAATTTAATAGAAATTCATGGCGGTCATGTCTAATATTGGCGTGACCGCCATAAATTTCGGGCTTAGGGCCAGCTGATAATACAAAGCTGGCCCTAACCTCTTTATTACCCAGCGTGCCACCGCTACCAGGGCCGCTGGAAGAGCGGGGTTCAGCGCCAGAGGATGGCGCTTCAATGAACGCGCCATCTTCTGGGGCGGCTGCGGGCTGCAATTTGCAGCGGGGGGTGCCCAGAAAGCTTGGGCATCCCTGCGCTGCGGATTCCAGCCCCCAGCTGCTTAGCTGTACCTGGCTAGACATAGAAATTGCGCGGAGCCCCACGCATTTTTTTTTTATTATTTCATGAATTTCAGAGTCAGAGTCTCAGAGTCAGAGTCAGAATCTCAGAATTTCATGAAATAATTAAAAAAAAAATGCGTGGGGCTCCGCGCAATTTCTATGTCTAGCCAGGTACAGCTAAGCAGCTGGGGGCTGGAATCCGCAGCGCAGGGATGCCCGAGCTTTCTGGGCACCCCCCGCTGCAAATTGCAGCCCGCAGCCGCCCCAGAAGATGGCGCGTTCATTGAAGCGCCATCCTCTGGCGCTGAACCCCGCTCTTCCAGCGGCCCTGGTAGCGGTGGCACGCTGGGTAATAGAGGTTAGGGCCAGCTTTGTATTATCAGCTGACCCTAAGCCCGAAATTTATGGCGGTCACGCCAATATTAGACATGACCGCCATGAATTTCTATTAAATTGTTTTAAAAAAAACACAACACAAGGAAAATTTTTTATTAGAAATAAAAAAAAAAGCCATTAGGGACTCCATCTTTAATTAAAAAAATCCTCTTCCGTCCGACGCAGTCCAAAACGCGATGTCCTCTCTGCTACATCCCCTGTGCATAAATATAGATGTCTATGCACAGGGAATAAGCAGACTGAGAACAATCTCAGCTCTGCTACATCATCTCTGTGCACAGACATTCATGTCTGTACACAGGGAATGAGCAGACTGAGAACAATCTCAGCTCTGCTACATCATCTCTGTGCACAGACATTCATGTCTGTACACAGGGAATGAGCAGACTGAGAACAATCTCAGCACTGCTACATCAGGCAGCAGGCGGGCTCTAGGACCCTGGAGCTGGCAGCCTGTACAGAGGAGACAGGATCTTATCTGTGCGAGTCAGCGATTACTTACAAAGTAAACGAGCAATGCAAATAAATGACAAAACTAGGATTGCTTCAGGCTGAAGCTTCCGAGACACATCTGCGATTTGTAAATCTCACACTACTCGCTATTACTCGCTTCCCCATTCATTAACATTGGACTCGCTAGACTCGCAACGAGTAGCGAGTCCTGTGCTCGGACTCGCTAGAGTCAAGCGATTCCGAGTAATTTAGGATTCGCCCATCACTAATGTTAAGCTTTATTTGTTTTACTAATGATAAATATTGTCTCTATGAGCATTCCATTACTCTGAATATGTTCCAATTTCTAGTTGTACCTGGCGGGACAGGGGTTAATATTTCTGAATGCAATTAACTAAATTGATCACTAGTGCCTCTGTTTTGGTTTTAAATGTATATATATGTGCACTTTATCAAACATGGATGTGCTAAGGCCTAAGCAGTATACCTCCGAAACGTGTTTAGCGGCGCTTTGGGGGCATCTGTGATTTCATGAAATAAAAGAAATTTACTGCATTGGTGGCACCGGATCCTTACTTTTTTCTATATATTGGATGGAAGCCTGCCATTAGATCCTGGTACTTGGGAGTCCAAGTAATATCGAATGGTGGAGCCTTTCCCAGTTTTTTGCAAAAAAAAAACTGTTTGACAACTACATGCATAAACTGCCACATGGCCCAGCACTATGGGTTACTCTGGGAAAATCACACAGCTGAAGAGTTGTGGACAGCTATGCAGCCTGAGTTTCAGCAATGGATGTGTCCACTACACTAAACTTGGAGCCAAGGAAGGCTGTGTGTGATAACAGTGTGATCCCGGTGGCAACCCTTACACACATGCCTTGCATGGCTCACGTCCTCCGGTTGTCTCAAAGCAAGCTGAATGTGTTGCAAATGATGCTTGCAGAGTGGGCACAGATAAAGGACCTCTTTACCCTTCTGCAGAGTTTTGAAATGGCTACTAAGATGGTTAGTGGCATCACTATGTCGGTCATTTACATGCTGGAGCAAACTTTGAAAAGTCTGCAGGATGAGGTGGTGGTACCAGATTAAGAGGAGGAGGAAGAAGAGTAGGATGCAGAAAGAATATCAATATCTCAAAGGTCCGCACTCCCATCACACAACTTGGTGGCATGGCAGGGTGGAGTAGAGTGACAGAGGAGGGCTCATGGTACGAAATAAAGGGGTAATGAAGGTGCAGGAGCCGAGGAACAAATGGAGGAGGATGAGGATGACAAGTTGAAGGGCACAGAACTGTCAGGAGATGAGGAAGAAATGATTCCCCTTTCTGTTGTATGAGGTTGGTGGGAAAAGAGGGAGAAAGGAAGCTCGATTTTTACGCCACCACCAACACAACAAGGAATTACGCCACATACGTCAGACACATGAGCGCCTTCTTGTTGCACTATCTCCAAAAGGATGCCCATATCCTTAAATTCGAATTAGGGATGACTACTGGGTTGCCACACTCTTGGATCCATGGTACCAAAGTAAACTTAGCCACATGCTTCCTGTCTTGGACAGGGACACGCACATGCAGGAGTGTAAAAAACAGATTTTTCCCAACACAGCAATGAGGAACACAGTATGCATTGCAGATCTACACTTCCATACTGGGAGTTGTCAAGTCGTCAGCATAAAAACATTAGCAGCAACAGTTTAACTGTCAAAAGCAATTTCTGGGATTTGTTTGAGCAATTTTTTTAAACCAGTCCCGTTCACCAGCAGAACTGAGTACAAGTCTGACTTACAATGAATGACTAAAGCAAAACAAAAAGGAAGAGGGGCGCAATTGTGTAGGATCCCCTTATTAAAAACGTCTAAGTGGCGTGGGTAGGTGGCCACTCACCTTATCGGGTTGTGCAAGTCCTGCACAACCCGGTTTACCAGCCTCCACCTCCGGCGGTATGTGCGCTGCCTCTCCGCTCTCCTCTCTCCTGGTCCTCGGAACATTTGTGTCACCACTCTTTGTTGTGGTTTACCAGGGAAATGCAAGGTCCTCAAGGCAGATCGTTAGTGCTGTTCCTGAGCTGCTCCAGCCGCCAGTCCCTCACAAAGGGAGTAGTTTTCATGCAAAAAATAGTAATAGCGGTCTGATTAGGAGCGCTCTAAGGATCAAGCAAACTTCACAGCAGTGAGGAACACAGTATGCATCGCAGATCTACACTTCCATACTGGGAGTTGTCAAGTCGTCAGCATAAGAACATTAGCAGCAGCAGTTTAACTGTCAAAAGTAATTTCTGGGATTTGTTTGAGCAATTTTTTTAAACCAGCCCCGTTCACCAGCAGAACTGAGTACAAGTCTAACTTACAATGAATGACTGAAGAGAATGGTGCAGGATTATCTAGAGTTCAATATCCATGCCATTAGGGGGGGTTGGACACTTTTGCATTTTGGGCTTCAAAAATGGAAGAATGACCTGAGCTCATCAGTTATGCCTTGGAGAATTTGTCATGCCCAGCAGCCAACGTTCTCTCAGAACATGTCTACAGTGCTGCTGGTGGTGTCCTAATGGATAAGTGCATCTGGCTGTCCCCTGAACATGTAGAGCACCTAACTTTCAACAGCATGAACACGGCACAAATCTCCAAGGACTTTTCCACCCCAGTGACAGACTGTTTACAGTAGGTGAGTTGTATTTTCAGCATGCTGCATTCATCTTGGCATTATACAATTTGTATTCTTGGTCAATTGATGCCACTTTGTTGATATATGGCCCTAATGTTATGAATAAGAGGCATTGGCTTTTAAATGCGTAAACCAGAATAATGGGTTTACCTTCTGTTATCACGTTATGCCACAGTGCACCATGTTTTTAATATAACAGAATTAAGCTGAGTTTTTATACTTACATGTTGGATCTTTTTGCATCAGAAGAGGATACTGTGCACTGGGGGAGTGGATGGAAGGTGATAAGTATCATTATTTATTTATTTTTATGTGCCCAAAATGGGGGAGTTATATACCAGTATAGACCCATGTTGGGGATCATATATACCATGATTAGGGCATACAGTCATATGAAAAGGTTTGGGCACCCCTCTTAATCTTACTCATTTTTTTAGTTTAAAATTGGGTATTTGCAACAGCTGTTTCAGTGTGATATACCGTATATACTCGCGTATAAGCCGAGTTTTTCAGCCCAAAAATTGGGCTGAAAAGTCCCCCCCTCGGCTTATACGCGAGTCACTGTATACTGTATACAATGTATACAGTATACAGTGCCCCATCTATATACAGCCCCCGCCGCAATCCTGTAAAGGAATAGGTTAGTATACTTATCCATCCGCTGCAGCTGCCCCGCCGCCATCGCGATTCAGCATCTTCCGACTTCCAGCGTCTCGCGTCTCCTTCCGATGGTCGCAGGCAATGACGTCATTGCCTGTGCGACCGGGGAGGAAACCGGAAGAAGACGCGAGACGCTGAAGTCGGAAGATGCTGAATCGCGATGGCGGCGGGACAGCTGCAGCGGATGGATAAGTATACTAACCTATTCCTTTACAGGATTGCGGCGGGGGGCTGTATATAGATGACGGGGCACTGTATATACCTCTGGGGCATATACGGTATATGTGGGGCTGCTGTATACTACCACTGGGGCTATATTTACCTGTGGGGCTGCTGTATACTACAACTGGGGCTATATTTACCTGTGGGGCTGCTGTATACTACCACTGGGGCTGTATATACCTGTGGGGCTGCTGTATACTACCACTGGGGCTGTATATACCTGTGGGGCTGCTGTATACTACCACTGGGGCTGTATATACCTGTGGGGCTGCTGTATACTACCACTGGGGCTGTATATACCTGTGGGGCTGCTGTATACTACACTGGGGCTGTATATACCTGTGGGGCTGCTGTATACTACCACTGGGGCTGTATAATACCTGTGGGGCTGCTGTATACTACCACTGGGGCTGTATATACCTCTGGGGCTGCTGTATACCACACTGTTGAGGGCTGTATTCCTGTGCTGGGGTCCACCCTCGGCTTATACACGAGTCAATAGGTTTTTCCAGATTTTTGGGGCAAAAGTAGGGGGGTCGGCTTATACACGGGTCGGCTTATACACGAGTATATACGGTATGTAATAACTGATGGACACAGTAATATTTCAGGATTGAAATGAGGTTTATTGTACTAACCAAAAATGTGAAATATGCATTATTTCAAAATTTGTCAGGTGCAAACGTATGGGCACCCTTTTGATTTTCATGATTTGAATACTCCTAACTACTTTTTACTGACTTACTGAAGCACTAAATTGGTTTGGTAACCTCATTGAGCTTTGGACTTCATAGCCCGGTGTATCCAATTATGAGAAAAGCTATTTCAGGTGTCTACTTGCATGTTGTTCTCCTATTTGCATCTTCTCTGAGGAGTGGCATCATGGGCTCCTCAAAACAGCTCTCAAATGATCTTAAAAAAAAGATTGTTCAACATAGTTGTTCAGGGGAAGGATGCAAAAAGTTGTCTCAGATTTAACCTGTCAGTTTCCACTGTGAGGAACATAGTAAGGAAATGGAAGACCACAGGGACAGTTCTTGTAAAGGCCAGAAGTGGCAGGCCAACAAAAAATCAGAAAGGCAGAGAAGACGAATGGTGAGAACAGTCAAGAACAATCTACAGACCACCTCCAAAGACCTGCAGCATCATCTTGCTACAGATGGTGTCACTATGCATCGGTCAACAATACAGCGCACACTGCACAAGGAGAAGCTGTATGGGAGAGTGATGCAAAAGAAGCCGTTTCTGCATGCACGCCACAAACAGAGTTGCCTGAGGTATTCAAAAGCACATTTGGACAAGCCAATTTTATTTTGGAAGAAGGTCCTGTGGACTAATGAAACAAAGATTGAGTTGTTTGGTCATACAAAAAGGCGTTATGCATGGCGCCACAAAAACACAGCATTCCAAGAAAAACACTTGCTACCAACTGTCAAATTTGGGGGAGGGTCCATCATGCTTTGGGGCTGTGTGGCCAATGACAGCACCGGGAATCTTGTTAAAGTTGAGGGTCGCATGGATTCCTCTCAGTATCAGCAGATTCTTGAGAATAATGTTCAAAAATTAGTGTCAAAGTTGAAGTTACGCCGGGGATGCATCTTTCAGCAAGACAATGATCCAAAACACCACTCCAAATCTATTCATGCATTCATGCAGAGGAACAGTTACAATGTTCTGGAATGGCCATCTCAGTCCCCAAACCTGAATATCATTGAACATCTGTGGGATGTTTTGAAGCGGGCTGTCCATGCTCGGCGACCATCAAACTTAACTGAACTGGAATTGTTTTGTAAAGAGGAATGGTCAAAAATACCTTCATCCAGGATCCAGGAACTCATTAACAGCTACAGGAAGCGACTGAGGCTGTTATTTTTGCAAAAGGTGGATCTACTAAATATTAATGTCACTTTTTTGTTGAGGTGCCCATACTTTTGCACCTGTCAAATTTTGAAATAACGCATATTTCACATTTTTGGTAAGTGCAATAAACCTCATTTCAATCCTGAAATATTACTGTGTCCATCAGTTATTATTACATATATCACACTGAAATAGCTGTTGCAAAAACCCAATTTTAAACAAATAAAAATGAGTAAGATTAAGAGGGGTGCCCAAACTTTTTCGTATGAATGTATATACCAGGATGGGTATCGTTATACCAGGATGATGGACAAATAATCCAGGATGAGGGACATATATATCAGGATGAGCCCATGATAGAGGATCATATAAACCAGGATTTGAGACATATATACCAGGATATGGGATATATATACCAAGATGAAGGACATATATTCCAGGATGGAGGAAATATATACCAGAATGAGGGCCATATATGCCATGATGAGGATCAAAAATGCCAAGATGGGAGACATATTTTCCAGGTAGGGGCACAGTGTGGGGGACATTGGTACAGAATTGGAGGACATTACCCCCATACTGTGTCAGCAGCAGATCCCCGCCATAACAGTGCATCATGACCACATTTTTTGCTTTACTTTTTTTTTTTTTTTTTTTATTTTCCACCTCTAAAACCTAGGTGCGTCTTATGGTCCGAAAAATGTGTCACCCAGTGTCAGTATTCTGCACTACTTGCTAGTTCCAGCAGTCATCACATGACAAGTTCACTCATATGCAATTTTCATACTTACGGTGATGTCACAGCTAGCTTTTCTTCCTGCTTCTCTGTTTTTCACTGAACATTAAGAAAATTAGGAAGAGCAGTTCGTCAGCACGTTACTGTCTGAAAATCACACATGAATGATTGGTGGCATAACGACTACTCAAACCATTTGGGGGTGGTGCCAAGATTATTTTTTGCCACTGGTGCCAGAAAAAGTAGATACACATCTGGATTATGGATCACAATGCATGGACTGGCCATATATCTTTCGACTTGAGAGTGACAGCTTCATATATTTCTAAGAGGCTGTCACACTAAGTTTGGGAGATGAGTGGTCAGTCTGTGCATTGATATTGCATGACTTAAATGATGATAATGGACTTCTGAAAGAGCCATAACAGTGATCACACATGCAGACACCCAACCATAGGCTGCACAAGACTCAGACCTAGCTATCTTAGGGCCCTTTCACATCAGCGGTATTTTCAAATCGCGGCAGATGCGGTGAAAAAACCGCATCTGCCGCGATTACCGCATAACCCCGACACTTGCGGCACACTTGCGGCAAGCCCCATGCAATGTCTATGGGGCTTGTGGTAAGGGTGCGGCAGGTGCGGCAAGTGCGGTTTCGGCACTTGCGGCCGCGAAAAAAAAGCTGCAAGCAGCGGTTTTTTTCGCGGCCGCACCTGCCGCAAGTGCCGAAACCGCACTTGCCGCACCTGCCACACCCTTACCGAAAGCCCCATAGACATTGCATGGGACTTGCCGCAAGTGTGCCGCAAGTGTCGCGGTTATGCGGTAATCGCGGCAGATGCGTTTTTGAGTCTTACCCATATACACATTTCTTAATTCTATAAATGTATAGAATAATATAGAAGAGCCACTACACAGGGCTCTTCAGGACCGTCTAGCAGCAACAGGGGCCCACCAATAGCTTAAATAAAGCTACCCCATACTTAGCCAGCTCCAGTGTTACCTAACATATAACATAACTGAACTTAGCATTCGTTCAGTCAAGTACCTAATACGAACAAATACTGTTGAGTAAAAATCGGACAGCTCTATAACCAATGGGGGTGTTCAGATGGTAGTTTTCACATGCAATACATATGAAAAAAAATGCAGCATGCAATATTCTATTCCAAGTTTTGGATAAGCCTAGAGGTCACACTTGAGCCCTGGATCCGTTAAAACCATTAGTTCTTCCAAGTTGAAAATGTTGAAAAACTGATCCGTTAACGGATCCACAGGCTCCAATACAAAAAACACAGTGTCCAAATGCTATGCGTTTTTTTTTTTTAACATGGGGCCCTATAGGAAACGCATCCGTCAACGCATGGTACCTATATACCGTATATACTCGTGTATAAGCCGAGTTTTTCAGCCCAAAATTTGGGCTGAAAAGTCTCCCCTCGGCTTATACACGAGTCAATACGGGGGGGGCTGTGTCCGGGGCTGTGGAGGCTGGAGGAGGCGGGGGGAGGCTGCTGTATGAGCGGCCCCGTCACGTGGGGCCGCTCATTAAATATGCACTGCTTCCCCCTGTCAATCAGCGGCAGGGGGAACCAGTGCATATAGCCCCAAATGCTGGCACTCGCCCCCCCTTGTAAGGGCCCCCCCCCCCGATGGTTATATTACCATTCCGCTCCTCGGTGCTTCATCCTCGCTGCTTCATCCTCGCTGCTCCGTCCGTCTTCTACATCCGGATCTCCGGCCGTCGCAGGCATATGACATCATCGTGCGGCCGGGGATTCCGGATGTAGAAGACGGACGGAGCAGCGAGGATGAAGCAGCGAGGATGAAGCACCGAGGAGCGGCGCGGATCAGAAGTCCGGAATGGTAAGAGAAGCGGGGGGGCCCTTGCAAGGGGGGGGCGGAGTGCCAGCATTTGGGGGCTGCTGGGGACCCCCAGGGGGCTGCTGGGGACCCCCTGGGGGCCGCTGTGTACTCCCAGGGGGCCACTGGGGACCCCCAGGGGGCTGCTGTGTACCCCCTGGGGGCTGCTGTGTACCCCCTGGGGGCTGCTGGGGACCCCCAGGGGGCTGCTGTGTACCCCTAGGGGGCTGCTGTGTACCCCCTGGGGGCTGCTGGGGACCCCCAGGGGGCTGCTGTGTACCCCCTGGGGGCTGCTGTGTACCCCCTGGGGGCTGCTGGGTACCCCCAGGGGGCTGCTGTGTACCCCCTGGGGGCTGCTGGGGACCCCCAGGGGGCTGCTGTGTACCCCCTGGGGGCTGCTGTGTACCCCCTGGGGGCTGCTGGGGACCCCCAGGGGGCTGCTGTGTACCCCCTGGGGGCTGCTGGGGACCCCCAGGGGGCTGCTGTGTACCCCCTGGGGGCTGCTGTGTACCCCCTGGGGGCTGCTGGGGACCCCCAGGGGGCTGCTGTGTACCCCCTGGGGGCTGCTGTGTACCCCCTGGGGGCTGCTGGGGACCCCAGGGGGCTGCTGTGTACCCCCTGGGGGATGCTGTGTACCACCAGGGGGCTGCTGGGTACCTCCTGGGGGCTGCTATATGTACCCCTGGGGGCCTGCTGTATACCACTGGGGCTGCTGTATACTACCACTGGGGCTGCTGTGTACTACCACTGGGGCTGCTGTATACTACCACTGGGGCTGCTGTATACTACCACTGGGGCTGCTGTATACTACCACTGGGGCTGCTGTATACTACCACTGGGGCTGCTGTATACTACCACTGGGGCTGCTGTATACTACCACTGGGGCTGCTGTATACTACCACTGGGGCTGCTGTATACTACCACTGGGGCTGCTATATACTACCACTGGGGAGGCCTGTATACCACTGGGGGGGGCCTGTATACCACACTGCTGGGGGCTGTGTACCTGTGCTGGGGTCCACCCTCGGCTTATACACGAGTCAATAGGTTTTTCCAGATTTTTGGGGCAAAAGTAGGGGGGTCGGCTTATACACGGGTCGGCTTATACACGAGTATATACGGTATATCATAGCGTTTTTTAGATGCAAAAATTGCAATTTCCAAAAGCGGAATCAGGTTTTGGAAATGCAGAAAAACTGCATACCAAGTGTGACCCTAGCCACTCATTCATATCTATAGATACAGAAAAATAGCTGGATCCCACCCAGCAGGAAACTGTATTTGATCATTTACATTTTTGAATGTAGATGTATGAAAACGGATCACACATAGATGGCACAAAGATGCATAAAACAGACACGTGTTGTAGATATAACATACGGTCAGGGGTGAACCTAGCCTCTGTGCTGCCTGAGGCGAACTGCAAAATGGCGCCCCCCCTCCCCCCAGAAAGTCTTTTTTCAATTGGTAGAAATAAATCTAGTTTGCACAGATTTATATCTACCCTGTAAAATTAAATGAGGACAATAGTGGATATTTTAATTTAGAGAAATAGAAAAAAAGTTGTTCAAACACATGTATGTCAGCGCCATCACACACATACAAGGACCACACGGACGAATCCAGAACAAGGGTCATTAATGGTAATGGCAGGATTGGCTCAACCATACAGACACACAATGGCTGGCAGAGAGATGGTCCTGTAGGCAGACACAGTCCTGCAACCTGAAGCGTGCTGAGCATGTGAGCCGGTATCAAAGGTGAGAATACAAGCTTTGACATATATGTACTTCAAAAGGTAGTGAAGGGGTTAAATTACACTATATATACATGTATACAGCACAGATATACTGGACAACATATTCTCATTACATACACATCATATACTCACACAGACACACACATCATACATGTCTTAGGGTCACGTCACACACACAGATATCTGTACAGATATTGGTCACAGATCTCTGGCTGCAGTGAAATCATGGACACATTGTTCCATTTTGTGGCCATGTACAAATAGAACAATTTGTCCATGATTTCACTGCAACCAGAGATATGCGAACAATATCTGCACAAATATCTGTGTGTGTGACGTGGCCCTAAGTTATATAACAGATGCTCAGCAGGTACACATCATATACACAGCATATGGATGCTGCAGAAGTGTATATACACACACTTCACTCAAAAGATATCTAAACACACATACACACACAAACAACTCATACACAGCTCCCACACAAAACTCACACACAGACACGCAGCTCACACACACAACTCACAACTCAGACACAGCACACACTCAGACACAGCTCACACTCAGACACAGCTCACACTCAGACACAGCTCACACACAGACACAGCTCACACACAGACTCAGCTCACACACAGACACACAGCTCACACACACACAACTCCCACACACAGACACGCAACTCACAGACACAACACACACAGTTCACACACAACTCACACACAGCTCACACACAGACACGCAACTCACACAGACACGCAACTCACACAGACACGCAACTCACACACAGCTCACACTCACACACAGCTCACACACACAACTCACACACAGCTCACACACAGACACGCAACTCACACACAGCTCACACTCAGACACAGCTCACACTCAGACACAGCTCACACACACATGCAACTCACACACATGCAACTTACACACACACGCAACTCACACAACACACACACAGCTCACACAACACACACAACTCACAACACACACACACAGCTCACACCACACACACACACAGCTCACCCAACACACACACACAGCTCACACAACACACACAGCTCACACAACACACACAGCTCACACAACACACACAGCTCACACAACACACAAACACAGCTCACACAACACACACCAGCTCACATAACACACACAGCTCACACAACACACAAACTGAGATCACACAACACACAAACTCAGCTCACACAACACACAGCTCACACACACATGCAACTCACACATAACACACACACACAGCTCACACAACACACACAGCTCACACAACACACACAGCTCACACAACACACACACAGCTCACACAACACACACAGCTCACACAACACACAGCTCACACAACACACAGCTCACACAATACACAGCTCACACAACACACACACAGCTCACACAACACACACAGCTCACACAACACACACACAGGTCACACAGCTCACACAACACACACAGCTCACACATCACACACACACAGCTCACACAGCTCACACAACACACACAACACAACACACACAGCTCACACAACACACACAGCTCACACAACACACAGCTCACACAACACACACACACAGCTCACACAACACACACAGCTCACACAACACACACAGCTCACACAACACACACAGCTCACACAACACACACAGCTCACACAACACACACAGCTCTCACAACACACACACAGCTCACAACACACACACAGCTCACACAGAACACACAGCTCTCACAACACGCAGCTCACACAAGACACACACACAGCTCACACAACACACAGCTCACACAACACACAGCTCACACAACACACACAAACTCAGCTCACACAACACACACAGCTCACACAACACACACACACAGCTCACACAACACACACAGCTCAAACAACACACACAGCTTACACACAGCTCACACAACACACACATACACACACAGCTCACACAACACACACACAGAGCTCACACAACACACAGCTCACACAACACACACAGCTCACACAACACACAACACACACAGCTCACACAACACACACAGCTCACACAACACACACAGCTCACACAACACACAGAGCTCACACAACACACACAGCTCACACAACACACACAGCTCACACAACACACAGAGCTCACACAACACACACACAGCTCACACAACACACACAGCTCACACAACACACACACACAGCTCACACAACACACACAGCTCACACAACACACACAGCTCACACAACACTCACAGCTCACACAACACACACAGCTCACACAACACACACAGCTCTCACAACACACACACAGCTCACACAACACACACAGCTCACACAACACACACAGCTCTCACAACACACACACAGCTCACACAACACACACAGCTCACACAACACACAACACACACACAGCTCACACAACACACACAGCTCACACAACACACACAGCTCACACAACACACACAGCTCACACAACACACACACACAGCTCACACAACACACACAGCTCACACAACACACACAGCTCACACAACACACACAGCTCTCACAACACACACACAGCTCACACAACACACACACAGCTCACACAACACACACAGCTCACACAACACACACAGCTCACACAACACACACAACACACACACACAGCTCACACAACACACACAGCTCACACAACACACACAGCTCACACAACACACACACACAGCTCACACAACACACACAGCTCACACAACACACAGCTCACACAACACACACACAGCTCACACAACACACAGCTCACACAACACACACACACAGCTCTCACAAAACACACAGCTCACACAACACAAACAGCTCTCACAACACACACAGCTCACACAACACACACACAGCTCACACAACACACACAGCTCACAGAACACACACAGCTCACAGAACACACACATACACACACAGCTCACACAACACACACAGCTCACACAACACACACAGCTCACACAACACACAAACTGAGATCACACAACACACAAACTCAGCTCACACAACACACAGCTCACACACACATGCAACTCACACACAACACACACACACAGCTCACACAACACACACAGCTCACACAACACACACAGCTCACACAACACACACACAGCTCACACAACACACACACAGCTCACACAACACACACAGCTCACACAACACACAGCTCACACAACACACAGCTCACACAATACACAGCTCACACAACACACACACAGCTCACACAACACACACAGCTCACACAACACACACACAGGTCACACAGCTCACACAACACACACAGCTCACACATCACACACACACAGCTCACACAGCTCACACAACACACACAACACAACACACACAGCTCACACAACACACACAGCTCACACAACACACAGCTCACACAACACACACACACAGCTCACACAACACACACAGCTCACACAACACACACACTCACACAACACACAGCTCACACAACACACACACAGCTCACACAACACACAGCTCACATAACACACACACAGCTCTCACAAAACACACAGCTCACACAACACAAACAGCTCTCACAACACACACAGCTCACACAACACACACACAGCTCACACAACACACACAGCTCACACAACACACACACAGGTCACACAGCTCACACAACACACACAGCTCACACATCACACACACACAGCTCACACAGCTCACACAACACACACAACACAATACACACAGCTCACACAACACACACAGCTCACACAACACACACAGCTCACACAACACACAGCTCACACAACACACACACAGCTCACACAACACACAGCTCACATAACACACACACAGCTCTCACAAAACACACAGCTCACACAACACAAACAGCTCTCACAACACACACAGCTCACACAACACACACACAGCTCACACAACACACACAGCTCACAGAAACACACACAGCTCACAGAACACACACATACACACACATACACACACAGCTCACACAACACACACAGCTCACACAACACACACACACAGCTCACACAAATCTCACACAACACACACAGCTCACACAACACACACAGCTCACACAACACACACACTCAGCTCACACAAATCTCACACACAGCTCACTCACAGATTATACAGATACCTCACACAGTCCTCTGTGCTGTTTGTACATGTGCAGCTTCACATGCTCACAGCCCCTGGGCCCCAGCCCCCAGGTCCCAGCCCCCTCACTTCCTGGCCAGCAGTAGAGCTGTCACCTTGTGACCTGGAGCTTCTTATCATCAGTATCTCAGCACAGGAGGCTGCTCTCTGATCTTTGTCGGGTCTCACTTCTTCCCGCGCTGTGCAGGAGAACATGAGCACCCCCTGCAGATGCCGCCCCCTCCTTCACCAGCAGGTGGCGCCGCCTGAATCAGGCCACTCACATTGCCTCATCATTGATTCGGCCCTGCATACGGTAGATAACAATAGGGATGAAAATTGAATAAAAATTGTCCATATCTTCTGGGAGAACCTTGTACCATTTATGATATGCTGAGCTGCTCAGCAGTGCTTGCTGGAGCAGTTGTGGGAAGTCATCACTGGATCAAGGGAAGGTGAGTACATTCTGAGTCTGTTTTTAAGACATTTTACAGCATTTGGGGTCCACTTTCCTGAAATGGAAAAGCTCCTTTAAGACCATCTTTTTCAAATCAATTAATATGGTATTTTTATAAGTAGAATTGATTTAATAATGTGTAAATTTGCTTGGAATCTTAAAATCCCTGCTGGTGCCCTCCAGGATCTATCATTAGAATTAAGGGTATGTATTATGGTCATCTTGTCCTGACCTCCCACAGTTCTGCTGAACTTGACTTAGATCTTCATTGAATCCTATAGTTATCTATGCCTAGCTCAGTATAATTCAGTATAATTTATTGCAGTAATAATATGTTTCCATCATTGGAGGTATAGCAGTATTGAAAAATATTACAAATTTATGGTAATACGTAAAACGTTTAGGATCTGATGCTTATATGACTCTGTTTGTGTTCTGCATCCTGAAATGACACACTATATAGAGTTTACACTGGGCTGAAAGAGTCTGCAGAACAGATGACAGTACATCAATCCGTAAGAGTGAAATTGGAGTTTTCTGCCTGGTGGAATACATGATAAATGATTGGATTTAGCGCCACAAAAGCTTAGAAAAACAGCATATCTTAGGGTATGACTTTGAACTCAGCAGGGGGCCAAACGCAGTGTTTTGCATGAATACACAAATTTATCTAGCACTCATTAGTATATGACTGGCAAAATCTTTTGCATCCACTTTGATATTCTGAATACCATTTTGGCTCCTCTCTAAACACTTGTGGTTCTCTGCCCAGTGAGTATACATAATGTATTTACTTTGACACTGCAAATATAATGCAAGCTACACTCACTTTGTGTCTCTCTTGGTGCATTCCCCATGAAATTGCTCTTTGCTAGTTTGAAGCACAGGCAAGGAAGTTCCAGTAGCATAATTTGCCTTGTACAGAAATCAATAGCCTCATATCTTCAAGCATTTCTGCAATCAATATCAAATACCATCAACCACAGCTGGAAATAATCTCTGTACCAGTCTTGTCCAGTGCAGCTCATTCAGCAGAAACAATGCACTAATGAATATTTTTCTGTCTGGTCTAAAGCCTTGTTGCCCAAGGCGAAAAGTCCAATATTGTGTCACATAAAGATGTAATACCATAGTGCAGGGGTGGGGAACCTTTTTCCTACCAGGGGCTATTCGGAATGTTTACCGTCCTTTGGGGGCTGCACAAAAATATCAACTTGAAAATTACCGGGTTATATTGGGTTAAACAATCAACT
This sequence comes from Allobates femoralis, assembly GCA_033576535.1. Lineage (NCBI taxonomy): Eukaryota > Metazoa > Chordata > Amphibia > Anura > Aromobatidae > Allobates > Allobates femoralis. The sequence goes on from JARQOC010000006.1 coordinate 143,673,491, forward strand.
CACCCCTATTGTGAGCCCTCGCGGACAGGATCCCTGGCCCTATTGTACCTGTACGATTGTTTTGTTAATTTGTCGTTGTTCTTCGACCACTTGTCTTTGTCTACCCTCTAACTTGTACAGCGCCATGTATCCTAATAGCGCTATATAAATACTAATAATAATAATAATACTGTGGTGACTGGGGCTGCTTCTCTTTGGCTTGGATGTGATGTTAGGTGATATTGATCATGTTGCTTCTCAACTGCTTTTCCAGGTTTTCTAGCGCCATAGACATCACAGCAGAGGCTAAGGATATATATGTCACACGGGAGGCTGAGGCTGGAGTATAGAGATCACTGGGGAGCTGCCAGAACTACAGTTCATTCCAATTATAGAGCACATCATCTAACCGGGTGAGATCAGTGGTGGGGCACACATTAGTAATATTGTCATGGAAACTTAGTCAGGACCTGCAGCTCTCTGGCGCCCTCTTATCCTGTTGGCCAAACCTGGTATTACCAGAGGATAAGTAAAGGAGCCCAGCTGCCCTAATTTATGTTGTCTACTTTGGCATGTGCTGTTACGGGATGTATATATACCACCAATTCCTGTCAGGAACGTATATATACCTCAATCCAGTCACCCTCAGGCCCACAATATCATATAAATACAAAAATTATGCTGCCACCACGATCTCTTTCAGGTGGATCGGTAATATGTTTGGTAATGTGAAATATCTGGGATGCGTATCAGCTCATCATAGAACAGGAAGAACGAAACTAAGCAAATTGATAACGTTTACTCCAAAAGTTTGTAGTGTTTACAAAAGATATACAAGATAATAAAAGGAATTAAAATAAGAAATTGCAAAACCTGTGCCACACCGGGACAACTCAAATTCAGTGGGGAGGACGGCTCCCCAAAAATAGTGTATGATTCCTCCATGCAGGCGTTAGTTTTGTGCTGCATCTGATATCCCAGGGTGGAATGAAGCCAAGATGGACGCTTTGGTTTTATGTAATAGGCCATAAAATCCAGAATCTCCATTTGTGTTCACCTCATCTGGTGGACTGGTTGTCTGAAACCCACCTCTTTCCACAATTCTCAAAAACCTCCATTTTTCATATCTTTGGTTTGGCTGTTCCCACATCAAAATATGATATATCTGGGATGTGTGGAAGGTCAGAACTCATTTCCCAGATTTCTGACCAGTTTGCAGACATATCAGATATAGCATTATAACTGCAAAAAGGTAAACATTCCAAAATATGATTTATGAATTTATGCCATGAATAGGTCTTATTAAATTTGACGTTAAAAGTTTGTGACTTCAGACAAATGAATATCACAAGGACAAAACCAGATTAGACTAGCTGAGTTCTGCTTAGCTCAGAGTTTTATGCTAGTCGTAAAATACTTGGTTGGGGGAAGCAAGAATAAGCTATCTGCAACTCCCTTATGATTGAACAGGGGGGCGGAGAGGTATGTCAGCTCTGGCTGTCTTTTTAAAATAATGAAAAGAATTATCTTTTCCTGACACCTCCCCTTTTAGACTGCACTATGGAGGTAGGACCACTGGGCCTTCTGACATTTGCAGCTGAGCAGTTCCCTACGCTGCCTGGATCCCACAGGATCTTCCCCGATTTGGGCTCAGAGATGTGGGTCTTTTCAAGGCCTTTCAGCATCTCAGGAATGTCATTTGCTGGTATTACAGCCTGAAACCCCTAGCTAGGGATGGCCAGAAGTGGCGCAGAAGCCCCGACTTCACAGGAACCATCTTGGACCTTGTCAGGGTTCCCAGGTTCAGGACCCAGAATGCAGTGCGTGCCCTGCATTCCCAGTACTCAGGCTGCGGGTAAGAGCACCTCAGAAGGCCGTCTCCCCAGATAATAACGCCTACTTCTGATTGGCCTGAATGGCCAGCGACTCAGCTTTCCCATCACCCTGACAAGCTGTGGATTGAAACTGTCCCTTAACCTGCCAGGCTGTTGAGACTGCTATTCCCACCTTTCTGACTGGTGAAGGGGGTTGATTTCCCATCTCTCTGACAGATCAAGCATACCACTCCCCATCCAGACAAGCCAGGAGTACCTCTTTCCCATGGTTCTGAATGGCAGGAAGGTCCGTTTTCTAATCAGTCGGATAGATGATGGGCCCCATCTTCCCATAGTCTAGGCCAACTGTGGAATATGTTCTCTCAACCCTCTGACAGGTTATGGGGGCTGCTCTCCATCCCCCTGACAGGTAGTGAGGACATCTTTCCCATCAACCGGACAGAGTATAGGTCCTGTGTTCCCATATTTGTGCCCGGTTGGGGAAAACATATTTCCCGCTTCTGATGATCCCACAGGATCAATGCTTAGGATGGAGCAGCTAGCACCCGCTATGTCATGGTCAGTTGTGACCCTGGCAGGTGGCACGTAACCACTGCTCTGGTGGTTGCCATTCCTGCCACTATCTCCCATAACAACAAGTTCTACAACCTTGAGGGGACCCTCAGCGATGCCAGCTCCTGGCGTGTCATAGCTGAGTTTTCCTCCACCATGAGGTCCATCACACTGTGATACCTCAGCACCAGCACTTACCATGGGGCAGCTACCACCGGCCATGTCACAGTCCTCGTGACACTGGCAAGCTGCATGGGACCATATTCCTCGGGGTCCTCATGCCTGCCACCATCTACCTTAGCAACCAATTTTACACCCTTGGAGAAAACCGTCGGCAATGCCAGCTTGTGGCGTGACATCGCTGAGCCCTCCTCTACCATGAGGTCCATCATGCTGTGATGCCTCCGGAGCAGCACTTTTCATGGAGCAGCTAGCATCTGCCATGTCACAGTCTGGTGTAACCCTAGCAGGTGGCACACAACCACCACTCTTGTGGTTGCCATGCCTGCCTCCATTTACTTTAGTACTGATTTCTGCTACCTTCCTGGGATCCTTATTATATCACCCTGCAGTGTAATATGGCTGAGTTCCCTAACACCACGTTCAATTTACTAACAGGCAACACATTGACATTTCCATGCACATTATCTACATTGACATTACCTGATATATCAGATCGGGGAGGGTTATCAGGGACATAATGTGCAACCAACTGCCCCAAATCTATTCTCAATAACACATTGGCGTAGAGATTCTTGGTTAACCCAACCTCCCTCCACCCACTTCCTACACCCCAGTCCAGGTAAACCCGGGCCATGGGCAAAGCTTTGGCGCTCACCCCCAAAACGAGTGACAGTCTGTCTTTCCAGGGGTGAGTTCAGGAAACACGTATTCAAGATGGATGAGAGTCCGTTCTGCGTCAACTACCGTAACTCCACAGTGATGGTGTTACCCACCGTGATGGACTGCAAGTTCTCCAGGGAATCCCACCTGTACCACTCACAAATCAAATAGCAGCACTAGGCCCTGAGGCCTCAGATGAGGGTTCTTCTTCTACCTCTTTGACGGGTGATGCTCACATGTCCCGATTGTCCACAAGTAAAGCAGTTGCGTGAGTCAGCTGTCAGCCCAGGAGGTCGGCTGGCAGGGGTAGGGATGGTGGTTGATGGCTTACCCCCTTTACCACTGGTGACGAATGGCTTCCGCACCTCCAGTTGGCCTCGTAGGTGTCTGCAATCTGCACTGCTTTGTTCACATCTGGTGGCTCCTGATCCATCATGAAACTGTCACAACTCAGCTTGGCAAAGATGCAGGAATTGGTCCCTTCACCAACAGGTCCTTTAGGTTATCAAAGGTAATTCCTTGGATCCACTGCTCAAAGTTGGTTCTGAGCCTGTGCACCACATCACTGTAACTGTCGTGTGGTCCACACTGGAGGTTCCAGAACTTTCTACGGTACACCTCAGGAGATCAACTGGAACCTCTGTATTAGGGCCTGTTTAATGGCATCATAATCCCCATCTTGCTCTCAAGGAAGAGCCACAAACGCCGCCAGAGCTTTGTCTCTCCACCCTGCGATTAGGTATTAGGCCCACTGGTCGGACGCAGCTGGTACTGTAGGCAAGTCTTTTCAAAACCCCTCAGAAAGGTGTCAAGGTCTCTGTCCTTTTCCATCACAGGAAAATGCTCTGGATGGGGTTTAAAGGTGGTTGGATTAGCTGATTCACCGTTCTGTGGGTTAGATGGTGGTATCCCAAGTTGGGCCATCCACAGTTCATGGTCTCTCTGAGCTTGGGCCTCTGCTCGGCACTCCTCAGCCTCTCACTGGGCTTGGGCCTGCCGCTCTGCAGCCTCTGACTCGGCTCTGGCCTCAGCTCACCACTCGACAGCCTCCTGGTGTTGCTGAATTAGTCTCAGCTATCCTTCACAATCCTCTGTGGGAAGTTTCTGTAGAGCAATTTGCAGATAGGGGTCCATGTTGCCCTGTTCGCTGATGCGGCGTGGTCTACAGGTAGGACCCTGTCACACGGGGGGGGGCCGGGGTACCCAGAAGTAGGACGGAGCTGGGTGTAGGGAGTCAGGGGAGCCTGTTCTGGCCCTGATACTGGGGTCCCTGACTCGCCCTGTACTCAGAGGTACCTCTGAAGGTGAGTAGGTCTGAGCCACCAGCCTAAGACCCTAAAACTCCTGAGAAGCCCTAAGCATAAGACCTTACCTACACCCACGGACCACGGAACCCAGCAGCTTCCAATGGAGAAAGAAACAGCATCTTCAGATCAGCGTCTGCTCACAACAGGTCACAGTCCAGAAGTGAACTGGATCAGCACCATCAGGTGGATGTGATCTGTCTCATTTATGGCTGAGGGTGGGGAGCAACCAGCCAAGGCACGCCCCTCAGCTCACCTAAGCATGATTCATATTCATCATACACACCTGCACTCTCAGCTCCTGCTCATTAGGTTCCTCTCTCCACACTGAGAGCAGGGAAAAAAAAGGCATAGTTTAAACCACATCACCAGCACTTCTATGCTGCAAGGAAGTCAATATGTAACAGACCCCTGCAGCAGTACTGTCCATACTTTGGTTGACCCCTGTTTCTACTGAGCTCTGGCGAAGGGCTTGCTCTGCTTCAAGTTGCACCAGCTCAGCGATCATTTGTTCTCTGTTTTTGCCATCAGGATCAATGCCTTTGGCCGTACATATTCCAGCAAGAATGTCCTTTTTCTGCTAGTCGTACCAGAAGTCCGCAACTACGACCATGATCTCCAAACAAAAAAAAAAAGGGATAGAAAGACGAAGAAGGGTAGGGGTAACTGCTACAGTATTGTCTCAGATCTAATAAACACTGAATTCAATCTTCAAAACTTTTTGTACAAAGTTCTCGTAAGAACCATGCAAGTTTTTAGTGAGAGGAATGATTGCTCAAACCAGATCACTAATGTTCTATGATGCCACCGCTCTACCACCAATTGTCATGAAAACTTAGTCAGGACCTGCAGCTCTCTGGTGCCCTCTTATCCTGCTGGCCAAACCCGGTATTGCCAGAGGATAAGAAAATAAGCCCAGCTGCCCTAATTTGTGTTGTCTACTGTGGCACGTGCTGTGATGGGATGTATATATACCACCAGTTCCTGCCAGGAACGCATATATACCTCGATCCAGTCACCCTCAGGCCCACAATATTACATAAATACAAAAATTATGCTGCCACCACTGATCTCTTTCAGGTGGATCAGTAACCTGTTTGGTAATGTGAAATAGTGGGGATGCATATCAGCTCGTCATAAAACTGGAAGACCAAAACTAAGCAAATTGATAAAGTTTACTCCAAAAGTTGGCAGTGTTTACAAAAGATATGCAAGATATTACAAAAGAGACAATTTACATATATGCATAAAACAGTTATTAAAATAAAAGGAATTAAAATAAGAAATTGCAAAACCTGTGCCACGCTGGGACAACTCAGATTCAGCGGTAGGGACGGCTCCCCAGAAATGGTGTATGTTTCCTCCACGCAGCATTATTGTTGTGCTACATCTGATGTCCCAGGGTGGAATGAAGCCAAGATGGACGCTTTAGTTTTATGTGATAGGCCATAAAATCCAGGAACTTCCACTTGTGTTCACCTCTCTGGTGGACAGGTTGTCTGAAACCCACCTCTTTCCACAATTCTCAAAAACCTCCATTTTTTATATCTTTGGTTTGGCCGCTCTCACGTCAAAACCAGGAACATCATGTTTTCCCTTGGGAATTTACATGAAGATTGATAACAAATATGATATATCTGGGATGTGTGGAAGGGCAGAACTCATTTTCCAGGTGTCTGACCTATTTCCAGACATATCGGATATAGCATTATAACTTGAAAAAGGTAAACATACCAAAAATATGATTTATGAATTTGTGCCATGAAGGGGCCTTATTAAATTTAACGTTAAAAGTTTGTGACTTCAGACAAAGGAATATCACAAGGACAAAACCAGATTAAACTAGCTGAGTTCTGCTTAGCTCAGAGTTTTATGGCTAGTTGTAAAATACTTGGTTGGGTCAAGCAAGAAGACGTTCTCTGCAACTCCCTTACGAATGAACAGGGGGTGGAGAGGTATGTCAGCTCTGGCTGTCTTTTTAAAATAATGAAAAGAATGGCCGTTTAGCCCCGCTCCCTGCGGTGACGTCACCGCTTATACCCGCCCTGCTCTATGTTTAACATAGAGCAGGGCGGGGAAAGGTGGTGATGTCAGAGCAGGAGGCTGGCCGCCCTGTCTCCTGCAGTGACATCACAGGGGGCGCGGCTAAACGGCCATTTCTTAAAAAACAAAAAACTCTGTGTTATGCTGCAGAAGAGGGAGACAATGATTGGCAGCGGTGGGCAGATTAAACATTCAGGGGGTGTGAATCGCCCTTCGACTCCAGCCTCTAGCCACCTCCTTTCTGGCTGCAGGATGTAAGTTTTCTAAGTGTATTTACTCAGGGTACAGGGGGACTCAATGGCTGCAGGACCCCTTGCCTGGATGCAGCAGACATGCTGCATCCAGTGCTGTAATTAGATCACCATGCCTGGTTTGGTGACAGGTCCTCTTTAAGTACATAATGCAGAATATCTCTTAAAAAAAATTAATCCAATGAAACTTTTTTGTATAGAGCAGTTGTCTTAAATACTGGTATTGGCACCCTTTACATAAAATTAGTATGGCAACACATTTTGACTCCCCTGTGGTAAATCACACATGAGATCACCTGTGATAAATTATCAGTACACATGTGAATTAGCCAATGAATGATGACTTCAGTGCTTTAAAAGGTCACATGTTAGGTCCTGTTCATTGTCACAACACAGAAGACAAACAGCTGTCTGAGGACATCAGAACTGCTATTATTAGCAAACACAAAACTTCAAAAGTGGATAAGGCTATCTCCAAAGCCCTTGGTATCCCATTTTCAACAGTTGCAATGTTAATAAGAGGTTTTCCTAGCGTGGAACCATCAAGAATCTTCATAGATGTAGGGGAAAGAGGAAAGTTGACAAGCAATGTCTTCAAAGGTTGGTGCCAATGGAGAAAAAGCAAACACGTTCAACAACCAAAGACCTGAATGCCAACCTGGAACAGTTGAGATCATGGTTTCAACAAATACCAAACACCATACATTAAACCAAGCATTTTTTTATGGATTAAGGCAAAGGAAAAAACTATTGCTGAAGAAAAGACATATAAAGGAACTGATCTTTACCAAAGAGTACCTTCACAAACCACAATCCTGGGAAAATGTTCTGTGTGCAGATGAAACAAAAATAGATCTTTTGGCAAAAAAAAAAAAACAGTTTATTTACAGGTGGCACAATGAAGCTTATAGGGAAAAGAACACCCTACCAAAGTTAAAGGGATCCTGTCACCTCCAAAACGCCTCCTAAGCTATCAAAACATGTCCCTGCAGCATATTATCACTAATCTCACACTCCTTTTGTCTCCTAAAAGCATCCTGTGAAAGTGGATAAAAATGTTTTCTACTTTCTCATTAGTGATTATAATTAGCAGGGGCTAATTCTTTAGCCCCAGGGCATGTTCTTTTGCAGCCTGAATGATCCACCCTCTCTCTGTCTGTGCTGCTGTGATGTGGAGCTGATGGCAGGACTAATGATTTGTATTCTGTGAGTGATAGAGAAGGAGGAGGGTAAAGCCTGCACAAGCAGACCAAACAGACAGAGAGAAAGTGGATCCTGGAGCCTGCAAAACAACACCCTTGGGGACTAAAGAACATAGCCCCTGCTAATTAAAATCACTAATGAGTAAGTATTAAAACGTTTTTATGCACTTTCACAGGATGCTTTTGGGAGACTAAAGGAGTGTGAGATTAGTGATAATATGCTGCAGGGACATGTTTTGGTAGCTTAGGAGGCGTTCTGGAGGTGACAGGATCTCTTTAAGCATGGTGGAGGATCCAAAATTCTGTTAGATTGCTTTGCAAAGTCTGGTATTGGAGGCCTTGACCATATCATAGGAATCATGAAAACAGAGAATTATCTAGGAAAAGAAAGAAATCTTGGTTTGAGTCAAAACATCATGGTCCTCCATCAAGACAATAACCCAAAGTAGACAACAAAAAGCACACAGGTATGGTTGAAAAAAAAAAATTGTTTTAAAATGGTCAGCAATGAGTCCTGGCTTCAATCCCATTGAAAATCTTTGTGATGAGCTGAAATCTGATATTGGGAAAAGAAACCTGCATTGAACAAACTGCAAAAGTAGAGTGGGAGGAAATACCAGCTGAGAAGTGCAAGTTGCTTATAGATGGCTACAAGCAATGTTTGGAGGTATTCATCAATGCCAAAGGGTGTGCAAGCAAGTATTGATTAGGGGTGCCTTTATTGCAATGCTTGATGTTTATTGCTTCTTTGAAATTGTAACACGTAGGTTGACAAAAAATGTTTTATTGTTGTATTACTTTGGACCACTAATTAAAAAATCCTGAGGATATAACTCTGGTACATTTCCATTTATTTCTGAAGATATTGTACAGTCCATGAAAAAAATGAAGGGGAGCCAATAATGGTGAACAGCACTGAAGATACTGTATACAACAGGAGCATACACATTTTCCCTGTATACAGCAAGAGACCACACATAGCCCCTGTATACAGCAGGAGCACACACATAGCCCCTATATACAGCATGATCCCTATTTAGCTCCTGTATACAGCAGGAGCCCACACAAAACCCCTATATACAGCAGTAGCTCTATGTAGTCCCTGTATACAGAAGGAACACACACATAGTCTCCTGTATTGCTGGTGCTCACACATAGCCTCCTTCCTATATACAGTCAAGAGTTCACACATAGCTTTCGTATACAGCAGGAGCACACATTGTCTCTGCATGCAGCAGGAGACCACACATAAACCCTGTATACAGCAAGGAGCATACACATAGCCCCTGTATACTGTAGGAGCTCACACATAGCCTCTATATACAGCATGATCCCCACTAAGCCCATGTATACTGTCGGAGCATACACATAGTCCCTGTATGCAGTAGGTGTTCCACAGCCTGAGCCCCACATAGCCCATGTATACAGCAGCAGCACACACATAGTCTCCTGTATACAACAGGAGCCCACACATAGACCTTGTACACTGCAGTCACCCACATTCTCCTGTATACAGCAGGAGCCCACATATTACCCCTTTATACAGCAGTAGCCAACACATAGCATCCTGTATACAGCAGAAGCCCACATAGCTTCTTGTATACTGTAGGAGCCCACACATAGCCTCCTGTATGCAGCAGGTGCTCACACATTGGCCCTGTATACAGCAGAAACCAACACATATCCTCCTGAATACAGCAGAAGCCCACATATAGCCCCTTTATACAGCAGAAGCCAACACATAGCTCTCTGTATAAAGCAGTAGCTCACACATGGCACTCTTGTATAAAGCAGGAGCCCACACATAGCCCCTATATACAACAAGAGTCCAGACATAGGCCTTATTGAGAGGTACACATCGATTACATATATAAGAAATATAAAACCACATACTCACCTTGCTCCTGTTCCCACGTTGCTCTGCTCTGATCCACCTACCTCCATATCCTCTTCATACTGGCACGTACATATTGTAGCTGGCGCTACATTATTAGACCAGTGACAGGAGCTTACACATAAAAGGTCCCCTAAAAATAAGTGCTTCACCTCAACACGTTTTACCTTACAAAATATCGCCACAGATTAAACTGTGTTGATATTTTTTAGTGAATGAGCACATCCAATATTTATGGCAAAAAATCACTTTATTAATTAAAATTAATTCATATTAAAATTATTTACTATACATAACATGTCTTAAATGGGAACACAGTCCCTATCATGCACAAAATACTAGGGTGGGCTACAAAAAACACACGAATAGCAGCAATTACTAACAGGGGAACAGAAAAAATATATTTATAGCACCATCAAACTTGTATTATTTTCAATCCCTCTCCTATATCTAAAGGAACGTTCCTACAGACCTAAACGGTCATTAGATGATCATATATTAGATACTAGAGTGTTCAAAATACCTGGTGCCTGAATGGTCCTTGTAGACAATCACTCCTTGGACCCCTGCTGCCACAGTGCTCCTGCCTCAATCCCACTCTAGTATCTAATATATGATCATCTAATGACCGTTTAGGCCTGTAGGAACGTTCCTTTAGATATAGGAGAGGGATTGAAAATAATACAAGTTTGATGGTGCTATAAATATATTTTTTCTGTTCCCCTGTTAGTAATTGCTGCTATTCGTGTGTTTTTTGTAGCCCACCTTAGTATGTTGTGCATGATAGGGACTGTGTTCCCATTTAAGACATGTTATGTATAGTAAATAATTTTAATATGAATTAATTTTAATTAATAAAGTGATTTTTTTGCCATAAATATTGGATGTGCATTGACAGGAGCTTGCCTGAGATGCCTGCTGCACTGTATTTCCAGCAGTGAAGGTTCAGGAAAGCTCCCTGCCGCGGCTGGTGGCAGCCAATGAGCGCAGGCGCGCGATTTCCGTGACAGACAGAGAACATTTGGAGATTATATAGTAGATAGATTTATAAGCGCTCTATACACCCTAGAACTGTAGTGTCCAGCTCCGCTTCATCATGTAGGTAGGAGGGCAGAGACAGTACTAAAAAGTTTTCTCTCCCCAGAGTTCCCCTTTAACTCCAGGTTCCCTCAACACCCATGCCTATAGCAGCTTTGTTGCCTGCCAATATTAGCAGTATGATACTGCCAAGAAGTGCTATAACAATTATGTAACAGCAATATCAGAATTAGTATCTAGACTTGTTTTTATAAATGATTTAATGAATGAAAGATTAGCAATATCTCATTATTGGACAATACCTCTATTTAGGCATTTTGCACAAATAAATAACGAGCTTGAATGCAAAGAAGTAATGTGCACTTTTCTATACAGTACATAACTAATTGTGATGTCTATTGTCTCAGAAATTTGGCAAGTACAAATGATCATTTTGAAACAATCATTTACTATTCTTTCAACATCATAACCTGGATTATATAAATATAAGAAACTGTATAGAAAATTGCATTAACCATCTGACTGATGGCAAGTATAATAGTTATTCATATGATACATTAAAAGTTCCAGCTAAGGAGAAAGGAGGAGGAACCAGATGATGTGTGATAGATGATAACTGCAAATTATATCTGGACGAACAGAACAAATGGCCAAGGACACTACAAAAGGCAAGGTTTCCGCCTGAGAACAGTTCATGCATCTTTGACTCATGACAGCCATAAATATGTGTAATAGAGAAAGTGCTGCAAAATGCATCTTCTGGATATTACAGCTTTGTGATTTTTCTCAGGGAAGTCAATTTTTCCCTCATGTAAGTTACAATACAGGATTCTAGGATAGCACTATACCAATCACAATGAGGTAGTGGAAGATTATTGGTTGATAATTAAAACTATGGATTACCGATAGTATTAGATCAAACATCATAGGACATACCAGTAGGAGCCCCATTCAAGCATGGTCATTTTCCGTTTTTGCACTGTCACTGTCAACCCCTGTCACGCGCTTAGTTGGTGCTGACCTTGCAGGAAGCTGCTGTGTATGTGTTTGTCTTTAAGAGCTGCATGGTTGATAGTTGTGAAGGTCCTGGCCTCCTGTGTTGTGCTCCAGAACTGCATTGAGGTTCGGCTGCTGGCTGAGGGGTTAATGTGTGACTCACCTGGGCTCCCCTCCCCTGGCCTTTAAGTAGCCTCTCCTTCCACCAGGTGGTGCTGCTGATAGATTTTCACTTTATGCCTGGAAGCCATGCTGTGCTGACCTGTGTGTTTGTGTTGCCGAAGTCCTTTCCTTTGAAGTTGCTGTATCCCAGTTCTGTGGAGGGAGGTGGGGGGGATTGTGCAGGGCTGGTGGAGGAGTTTTAGGAAGAGGCTGGAGGCCAGAAATTTCTCACCTTCAGAGATACCTTCAGGATCAGGGCCATTCAGGGTTCCTAGACTAGTGTCAGACTAGTCTTCCCTGGTCAACCTGACCATAACTGCCATTCCCTCATCAACATTCTCACTACACCGTGACATTTTCAGCAGCCCATACCTTTTTCCTTGAGACACTATATCTCAGACTGCCTCAACTGATGCATTTTCTTGCCTGATGCAGACCATCTCTGAAGAGGTAACTGGTCTGTGGACTCTGGTAGTGCAACAGCTGCAGCAAGTCGTGGGATTTCTGGCATCGGCTCATGCTCAGGCCATGCCAGAACCCAAGGTCTCTCTTCCAGATAGGTTTTCTGGGGAAGATACACATTTTGTGTTTTCGTGAAGCCTGTAAGCTTTATTTCAGGCTCTGACCCTGTTCATCGGGAAGTGAAGAACAGCAGGTGGGGATTATAGTCTCCCTTCTTAAAGGGGACCCCCAGACCTGGGCCTTTTCACTCCCGGCCGACTCACCATCGTCGCGGTCGGTGGATGGGTTTTTTGCTGCTCTGGCTCAGGCGTACGGTGAACCAGATAGGGTGACCTTTGCGGAGTCTAATCTCCGTAAACTCAAACAGGGCACACAAGCAGTGGAGGAGTACTGCTCGGAGTTTCGGAGATGGGCGACTGACACCCAGAGGAACGACCCAGCCCTCCGGAGTCAGTTCTGCTTGGGATTGTCAGCTAGACTGCAAGACACCCTGATTCAGTACACTGTGCCTGAGTCATTGGAGGCTGCGATGTCCCTAGCCATATGGGTTGACAGACACCTGAGGGAGAGACAGAAATCTACTATGTCTCCTGTACCTATCCCTGCTGAGGAGACTATACCCGATGAACCCATGCAGTTGGGGGCAGTAGGCTCTCGTGTTAAACCTCCTTTGGCTACTGTTCACCAAGTGGGCAGAGCATGTTTTTTCTGTGGAAAATCTGACCATTTTATTAAGGTTTGTCCACTTCGCTCCAAGACTACGCAGTCTCAGAAGCAGTCTACCTCGGGCCGTTCTGAAGGAGACAACCAGAGAGTTTATCTTTCCTTCCTCGCTAAGTCTCCGTTCACACTGTCTGCCAAGGTGGTGGTGGATGGTAAAACCGAGACTGTGCGTGTTCTGGTCGATAGCGGAGCGGGGTCAATTTGATGGATTCTCGCTTTGCTTGGGCTCATGGTCTCACCAGCAGTGCTTTAATGAGACCCATTCCCATCACCTCGATCGACTCAGTTCCACTCAGCCAGAAGGTACTCTCCCAAGTGGTGCGTAATGTGAACCTGAGCATAGGAATTCTCCACCTGGAGGTTCTTTCCTGTCACCTCTTGGAGAACCTACCCACTCCCATTGTATTGGGCCTTCCATGGCTGGAGAAACACAACCCAGTACTTGACTAGCGGACCAGAAAGGTTGTAACTTGGGGGGCTTTCTGCACGAGTAATTGTCTCGCTACAACTATTAGTACCATACTGGTTGCACCGACTCCTACTCCACTTCCGGAAGTGAATGGGAGTGAGCCTGGAAGAGGGGCTGGAGTTCAGACTATGAATAAGATTAATGGTGTTATAAATGGATATAAGTGGTCTATTAGAAGTGCTTTGGACACAGACTTCAGGAGGCTCAGATGATATTGAACAGACCTTTATTTCCTACCCTCCACAGCTCCACAACGCGTTTCGATAGAAATGCTATCTTCATCAGGTGGTGGTCAGATTAATGGTGGGTCTAGGCGTCGTTCCAGGAGGAGGGGCCGGGGGGGACAGTGGTTCCTGCTGTGCACTCCAGGGGAGGGAGCCCTGGGTCCCGGGGGGACGCTGCTGCAGTTTACCGTCCTGGATGTGTGCCCTCTAACTGTGACCGCAGATTTGGAAATAAAATTGCAGGTCCAGACCTGAGAGTTAATGAGTATGTGTGGGTGTTGTCCAAACACGTCAGGTGGAGGTGTGCTACTGGGGCTCTTGGTTCTGGGGTTATAAAACCCTTTCGGATATCGGCCGTTTGTAATCCTGTGCTGTACTGCCTTGACCTACCCCAGGGTTGGCGACCCGTAATGTCTTTCATATTTTGTCACTCAGGAATGTGGACTTATTTCGGATGTGCTGTAGTCGAGATCAGAGGCCTCTCTTAAAAGAGGGGGTACTGTCATGCGCTTAATTCGCACTGACCTTGATGGATGCTGCTGTGTATGTGTGTGTCTTTAAGAGCTGCAAGGTTGATAGTTGTGAAGGTCCTGGCCTCCTGTCTTGTGCTCCAGAACTGCAATCCCCTATGAGGTTCGGCTGCTGGTTGAGGGGTTAATGTGTGACTCACCTGGGCTCCCCTTCCCCTGGCCTTTAAGTTGCCTCTCCTTCCACCAGGTGGTGCTGCTGATAGGTTTTCACTCTATGCCTGGAAGCCGTGCTGTGCTGACCTGTGTGTTTGTGTTGCTGAAATCCTTTCCTTTGGAGTTGCTGTATCCCAGTTCTGTGGAGGGAGGTGAGGGGGGAATAGCGCAGGGCTGGTGGAGGAGTTTTAGGAAGAGGCTGGAGGCCCGAACCTTCTCAACTTCAGAGATACCTTCGGGATCAGGGCCATTCAGGGTTCCTAGACTAGGGTCAGACTAGTCTTCCCTGGTCATAACTGCCCATAACTGCCATTCCCTCATCAACATTCTCAGTACACCGTGACAACCCCTTCTTTGACAAAGCCATGTGAGGGCATGTTTTGTTGTTGCAGGATAAGTTGTGCTTTTGAATTTTTGAATGACTCTATTTTACCATATGATGTCCAGGAAAATGAGAAAAAAGTAATTCCAAGTGCAATGAAAATATAAAAAAATAGATAAAAATCAAGAGAGAAAGTCAGAGAGAAAGAGAGAGAAAGAGAGAGAGAGCGAGAGAGACAGAGAGATTAATCTACAGGAAAAATGAGCTGGACACATCTGTAGGAATACACTTCTCTAGACCTGGACACAACATGGCAGACTTATAAAGTGACCTTTCAATATTAGAACTTTTAAGTGGTAGAGAAAAAAAATCTGGAAATTCAAACTCATAAGAATATTCCAACTTCTAATGGTGGGTTTACACGCTAGGATATCTGGAACAATATTCTTGAAACGTCACAGATTTGTGATTGTTGAAAAGATATCTTTTGGGCGTCGTTGCGTATAAACGAACGATATAGGAAGAGAAGATCGTTGGATCGTTCATCCTAGATTTGAGATCCTGACCTCAAACCTATCGTTCGTCGTCCACTTAATGCTGCTTCAGTGTGACACCTTTGTGAACGATATCGTTCAAAAAGCTCCTATTTCTGCCGCTTTATTACATCGCTCACTCCTTCCTCTCCTATTTAACAGTTGCGCTGCTGCATAGGATATCGTTCACGATATCCTTGTGTGTGACAGCGCACTAACAATGTCGGAACGATCACGGTCGCGTGATCATTCCAAAGATATCGTTTACGATATCCTAGCGTGTAAACCCACCATCAAAATGGGACGCAATGTGACATCTGGATTCATGAGTCTTTACATGGATACAGTTAACATCTCCACCAGAAGACCATCAGATCTGTAAAATAACACTTCCACCTCTTCTGCATCAGTAACAAAAGACCTCAGCTTAATTTCCTTAGACCATCTCTACTTAACATCAACTCATGTCCTGCTGTAATACCTATTTAAATGTCTCAGTACCCGTATATACTCGTGTATAAGCCGACCCGTGTATAAGCCGACCCCCCTACTTTTGCCCCCAAAACCTGGGAAAACCTATTGACTCGTGTATAAGCCGAGTCCCGAATACAGTATACAGGACTTGGATTCGTAAACTCGCTAAGACTCGCTCAGACTCGCTCAGAATCGCTCAGAATCGATAAGACTCGCTCAGAATCGCTCAGAATTGCTCAGAATCGCTAAGACTCGCTCAGACTCGCTAGTGACAGCGGGTATCCGAGTCCCTAATACAGTGACTCGCGTATAAGCCGAGGGGGGGACTTTTCAGCCCGATTTTTGGGCTGAAAAACTCGGCTTATACGCGAGTATATACGGTAATTCATTTGTAGTGTTGTCTGATGAATGGGCCATTGAGTTCTGAAAGCTGACAAATATATTTTTTCTGGTTAGCCAATAAAGGTATCACTCCTAGAGTACGTTTTTCAAATTTTTGGGGGGACTTAAGTATTTACATCAATAAAATGTAAAGGAAATTTTATCTAATTTTGTAAATATTTAAAAAAATGGAATTGTGAAAATTGTCACAGGCATTTGTATTCAGCTCCCTGTAATCTGATACCCCCAAATAAGATCCTTAGTGACAAATTTCCTTTGTCAAATAATTAGTAAATTGAGTCCATCTGTGTGAAATTTATTCTCACTGTAAGTAAAGCTGTTCAGTGAAGGCCACAGACATATGTTTGAGAACATAAGGAAACAAACAGCATTATGAAAACCAAGAAACACACCAGTCAAGTCAGGGTTAAAGTTGTGAAGAAGAGTAAAACAGGATTATAAAAATAAAGAAGCCCAAGCGCTGAACTTCTCAGAAAGCATTGTTCAATCTAACATCTAAAAATGGAAGGAGTATGGCACAACTGAAAACCTACCAAATCATGGTAATGCACTTAAACTGACATTCCAAGCAAGGAGACTGGTAATTAGAGAAGCAGCCAAGAGATCCATGGTAACTCTGGAGGAGCTGTAGAGATCCACAGCTCATATGGGATAATCTGTCCACTGAACAATTATTAGTCATATACTCCACAAATCTGGTCTTTATGGAAGAGTGGTAAGAAGTAAAGCCATTTTTGAAAGCAAGTCATAAGAATTCCAATCTACAGTTTGCAAAAAGCTATGTAGGGGACACAGCATGTGGAAGAACTTGATCTTGTCAGTAAAGTAAAGTAAAACTTTTTGGGCTAAATGAAAAATGTTCTGTGTAGTGGAAAACTAACACCTGAAACCATCATTGTTAAACATGGTGGTAGCAGCAGTATGCTGTGGAGATGCTTCCTTCAGCAGAGACCAGGAAGTTGGTCAGAGTTGATGGGAAGATGGATGGAGCTGAATACAGGGCAATCCTGGATGAAAACCAGTTATAGACTGCAGAAGGCTTGAGACTGAGGGTAGGTGTGCCTTCCAGCAGGACAATGCCACTAAACATACTGCAAGAGATACAATGGAATGGTTGAGATCAAAGCCTATTCGTGTGTTTGAATGTAAAAGACCAGTCCTATATCTCATAGAGAATCTGTGACAAGTCTAGAAAATTGCAGTTTACAGATGCTGTTAGGGTGCGTTTGCACGCCGAGTTTGTGGTGCAGATTTTTGGCTTCCAAAATCTGCACCTACTGTCAGAAATACACACCAAAATCATCCCTGTCCGCATGGTGTGATTTTGGTGAGGATTTGATGCGGATGCGCAAGTGTCATGAGCAGGTATTACAAGTATCGTGAATGACCAGCACTCTGTCCTTTCTGTTGTGATGGTGCTATTGTGGAAAGGATCCAAGATCCTTAGTCTATTAGTAGCGGAATCCAAGCACTCATCAAGTCATGAATAATTATTCAATAAGTGATTTATTGGAGACATACACAGGGTGAATGGTGACAGCAATGCGATACTTGTCATTGCTACTTTTTGACTACGAGCACCTCCGGATTAACACATGTCTACAGAAACCTTTGCCTATAACGACACTACAGGAGCTTCTATACTAGCCCGAATACGTACGGGCACAGACTTCCTTTGTATTCCTAACCGTGATATAAAGACTAGAGATTGGGAGAAGGAACTCAAAAGACTCATTTCCTTTCAACTGCACTGTGCCACATTGGGCGAATACCACCGACAGAGCAGGATCCCTAGAGGACTGAGATGCAGCCCGAGACCTACATTATTCGCCGACAATAAAGAATATTGTGCTACGTTCCAGAAGATTCTGAATAAATGCTCCCTAGACATTATTCTACTCACCATTGAATATTTACAAGAAGCTATCAAGGAATCCGAAGAAAAGTGTACATCCATCCAGACCCAATTGGAATCAACTCTGAGCTCAACTGAATATACGAGTCTGAAAACCAAAGTAGAGACGGCACTGGCATCACACCAAAAGACCTTGGAAGAACGAAAACGCTCAAAATTCCAGAGAGATACAGAGGACTACTTAACGAATAAGGTATATAGATGGGACGAACCGTTACCACAACCCAGAAAACCCTGGACCAGACCACGACAACCAGCAGGGGGACAACCACTGTCTGGAGGATCGACTCCATCAGGCGGGACTCCAGCTGGATCGGGTAGCGACATTGGGGGCTCGCCAATGCCACGGCCAGGACCTTCTTTTTTAGGCCAAAACGTACCACTAGGAGGTCCCAATCCAGGAGGCGCAGACCGACAAATGGTCCTACGGTCACAGGTAGGGGTCTAAACTTAGTGGTAAACATCTCCGACTATTCTCTCTCTCCTATTGAACTCTCAGTCTTGAACAAAGGTTTGTCTTTTTGTCCAACACCAAGATGGGACACATTTCAATTAGAATCAGACTTACAAAGGTTCTACAGATCATTCAGACTAAAAGCATATTTTGGGCAACAGATACCACAAACATCTAACCAACTGGGCACAAATATGACACATACAACAACATCACAGGTCTCAATCAGTAACTTAGGTCTGAGGAACCCAAGTAACTTTATGCCCCCCAAAACTGACCATGCAGTAGAAACCTACATCAATCTACTCAGTAAAGACATGAGTGATCTTGTTCGTGAACAGCAGATTGGCCTCCTACCTGTCCGCACTAACATATCCCCCCTTGAAAGACAGGCCATCACAGCCCTCAAGGATAATAAAAATATAATAATTAAACCAGCGGACAAGGGTGGGGCCATCGTGGTCATGAACAAGACCCAATATGTCTCGGAGATTAACCGTTAGTTGAGTGATACCAACACATACAAGAAAATCCCTCATGACCCAGTATACAATATCAGGACTAAGATACACCGCATAGTCAATAAATACCATGACAACAACACCATAGATGCTAAAACCAGGACCTTCCTCACCCAAGAACACCCCATAACACCTGTTCTATATACATTGCCAAAGATACATAAGAATCTTCAAAACCCACCCGGTTGTCCAATTGTGGCGGGCACAGAGTCTATTCTCAGTCCCCTTTCCATGTTCTTAGAGAAAATGCTTACACCCTACACTAAGTTGACCAAATCGTTTATCCTTGACACTGGGGATTTCCTCAACAAACTACGGACGTTAGGCCATATCCCCAAGGATTGTATTTTATGCACATTTGATGTCAACAGTTTGTATACATCAATAAGCCATGACAAGGGGATGGAATCAGTTCATGATACATTCGAACAACATGGGGTAGAGCCCAACCTCATTCATCTATGCATGGACTTGCTGGAGCTGGTTCTCAGAGAGAACTATTTTCTTTTTGAGGACCAGTTTTATGTACAGACGTGCGGGACCACGATGGGCTCGAACGTAGCACCGGCCTACGCTAATCTATATATGAACAAATTTGAGGAGACATACATTTATTCTAACGACCTGTTCAGGACACATGCCACAACATGTTATAGATACATTGACTATGTGTTTTGCATATGGAATGGTTCTGAGGAGAGCCTACAGTGTTTTTATAATTACATCAACACTGTACGACATGAACTCACCTTTACCTTGAACTCAGACTACGGTGAAATCCCTTTTCTTGATACCCGGGTGATAAAAAATACTGATGGTAGTCTCAGGACCGATTTATTCTCTAAACCAACAGACTGCAACGGCCTTCTACTTTATGGGAGCTGCCACCCCAAAAGCACCAAAAATAACCTACCGAGGTCACAGTTCAAAAGGGTGTCCCGAATAGTGACTGATCCAGAAACACGATCCACTAGGTTACAGGAAATGTCCAACAAATTCCTAGAACGTAATTACCCAAACCCTACTGACATCTGAGAGGGAAAGCGCCATGGCTGTTACAGACGTTGAAACAAAACAAACAACAACACAAAACAGACTACCTTTTGTCCACACGTATCATCCTATTATGCCAAAAGTACATCATCTTATCAGAAGGAATTGGAACCTATTATCAAAAGCTCACCCGAATATAGAGACCTTTCAAAACCCACCATTAATGTGTACAAGAAGACCCACAAACATGAGAGATCAACTGGTCAGGGCAGACATAGGTTCATTGAGACAACCTCTGATGAGAACACTTACGGGTGCACGTAGAACAGGTACATTTCCATGTCTAGGTTGCTTATGCTGTTCAAATGTCATTAAAGGAAGCAAAATAGTACACCCACGGACAGGAAAGACATATAAGGTCAGGGGACTCTATACCTGTGACACTAATTTCGCTGTCTATCTCATCAAGTGTCCCTGCGGCCTGCTTTACGTGGGGGAGACTACACAGGCCATCAGAGATAGGGTGAAAAGCCATAAATCCACGATACGCACTGAAAAAACATGGTTACCTTTGCCGTACCATTTCGTGGAGGCAAAACACAATGTGGCCCAACTTAGGTTCCAGGTAATAGAGCAGGTACCCAGACCACGAAGAGGGGGTAACCATATCAGATTACTCAAGAAGAGAGAAAGCTATTGGATACATACATTAGATACACTGACACCAAAGGGACTGAATAGGGAGATCGAGTGGATTAACTAATTTTCTTCTTCCAGACCAATACCTAGCATTCCCCAGTCGTTTCAAAGCACGAGTGACATCTGGGTAAGACATCCCAAAAAAAAACCCATAGAAATTTTACAAGTTTCCTTTTTCCATTTCTTTCTTTCTTTTTTTCCCCTTATATTTGTCATAGTATACGGCTTGGACCCCGTAACAGCCTGTGTTGTGTGAATATAAATGTACCACTTATACCTAGTCTAATGCAAAATGGGAGTAACATATAAGTGATGATGATTCCCCTGTCATTATATACTGTTCTAAGATATGTATGCAGAACCTGTTATATTCTGGAAGAATTTGATTTATGTATAATGGTAGCTGTTACTCTCTTTTTCTTCTCTTCCCCTATATATCACCTTAGACTTATGTATAATGGCTCAATTAACAGACCAGCATAATGCACACACACTGCAAAACCTGCATTACCCAAGCTTCTGTATTAACTATGATTAGGCTCACCAAAACCATGTACTTAACACATATCCATAACATACAGTGCCCCACAAACCGGACCGCACTATAATCTATCTATTTTGTGCCCTGTACAGCGCTGCCTGCCACTATGACAGCGCTGTACAACAATAACAAAGGCACTTCCGGTCCGCGGGTGCGGCGCCACTGCGCATGCGCGAACTCTAGAATTCACTTTCGGCCTCCGGCGGTAGAACGCGGGATAAAAGGGCGGAAGACCACATAGGACGCCAGTCTCTGCCAAGGCACAGATTGTGCTGGCATCCACTACCACCACCGGTGAGTGGACCCATCCTGCGCAGTACCACAAGTACCATAAAGCTAAGTACATACTTCTATCATGATTAAGGGATTGTTTTCTTTTTTTAATATAGCTATAAGGTGTCTACCTATAGGAAACAAAGGGACATCATAGTACCTCATACAGAGGAGGACAGGCTGAAAGTTCTATACACTACAATACGGTACTGATGGGACATATAGGTTGTAGGGGATACACACATAGATTCATGAGGGATTAATTATGTACATATATTTATAGGCAGCAACAGTATAAACTGGGACCAGAGGGCTGCAAAAACAGACAACTCATTCAAGTGTGGCAACCCACTGACAGCACAGAAGGTAATAACACACCTGGTGTCTGTAATACATGACCTATATATGACTTAACTAAACATATGCACATATTCACAGGCCACATTGTAGACAAGCTGAAACCTATATCCCAAAGGATACAACTGAAATTCCAGTTGAGAAGGTACAATTTATTAGTAGGTGACAGCTTACAGATGTCACATACCCAAATTATCCCTCACAGAATTCCCATTTTCTATAGACCTACAGGTTCCCGGATTATACCACCATACCTATCCAGAACTTTGTTCCCATCAGCCTCACCTCCTCACCTAGGAATCACAGGTAAAATATTGAGCCACTGGATATTCCCTTCCCCTTGCCTTTATCTGGGGTACCTTCTCTCTCTCTTTTAGTCCTACGCTGTGCCTTCTATATAATAATAATCCATGAAGGGACTAGAGAAACTCCTGTTAGTTACGTATGTTACAATTGCCAAAAGGGACTAAGTGACTAATCCTACAAAATATATGTATATATATATATATATATATATATATATATATAGACAGATACTCTACCTGTTCACTGTATATATTCTCACTGTATCCTTTGTTTTATTTTATTTCATAGTGACGTATTGATAAAGGTCCAATTCTGGACCGAAACGTTTGCTGTCACCATTCACCCTGTGTATGTCTCCAATAAATCACTTATTGAATAATTATGCTGTCATCATTCACCCTGTGTATGTCTCCAATAAATCACTTATTGAATAATTATTCATGACTTGATGAGTGCTTGGATTCCGCTACTAATATGAGCAGGTATTAGGCTCAGAAATCCCTGCTCAAGGAATGCACCACACACCAGAGACACCCTAACAAGAGTCCCCAAGAGTCCCCAGTTTCCAAGAATTACTGTTACACTACAGCAAAGTGGTATGTATCCATTAAAACATTATGCATTGAGCTACAATAGCAGCAAGGCTGCACGCCTGGGCCCAGCATTTCAAGGTTGAGTATTTAGGAAGTGGTGCACAAGTGTCAGGAGCAGGTTTTGTGCTCAGAGAGCCATGCTTAAGAAATGCACCCCACAGCAAGGAGACCCAAGGAAGAGTCACTACTTTTCCAAAGATTAGGCACAGCCACAAGCAGAGTGGCAACAATTGCCCCAGAGTTGAAGTATTGTAATATGGAGCTTAATGCAGCACACTGAAAAGTACACCAGTGTCTAGTCTCCCCATTCTGACACTGGGGTTGAAAAGTCCTTGGAAATCCATGACTTGTTCATTTTGATAAATGTTAGGCAATCTACAGTCCCTGACAAAAGTTATGTGGCTTATCCATGTTATGTAAATAAAAGCTTATAAGCTGACGTTAAATTCATCAATTGGTTTTATAAATTACTCTTTTGAAAGCTGAAACCCTCCCAAATGGGGTTTAGGTTAAGAAAATAAATTGGCATCCATGCAGAAATATTGATCATTTAATGAACACAGAATGGTCAGACTTTGGCAAGACAAAAGTTTTGTCGCCTGGTCATATAATGCACCCAATCCTAGTTTACTTCCTCACCTATGCTCAGTAAATGATCGATTAATTAGTGGGTGTGTATAAAAAAAATCCAGCACCCCAGACCTTCACTTGAACTGCAACTTGAGCTCTGACAACATGCCAAAAAACCACCCTACGACCAAAGCCTTGATTATCAAGAGGCTGAAGACCAGATCCACTGCAGAGGTGGCTGGCACATTTAATGTGTCTCTCAGCGTCAAGTACAAAAAATTAAAAAAAGATTTGAATAGACTGGAGATGTGTTTGTCAAGCCCAGGTCCAGTAGACCCCGCAAGACAACTGCTCAGGGGGAACATTTGTTGGTTAGAAAATCCAAAGGAAGCCCCTCTTCCACTGCAGCAGAGCTCCAACAGGCCTGGTCACCTCAAGTCCCTGTGTCAACTAGAACAGTTTGTAGGATTCTGTCTCAAAATGGCCTCCATTGTTGAATCAATGCCCAGAAGCCAGCACTAAACAAAAGGTAAATAAAAAACTGTGTGGCATTTGGAAAGTCCCACAGCCTGCTAAACAGATGGACGCTGGAAAAGTGGCAGAAGGTGTATTTCTCTGATGAATCTTCAGTAGAATTACACCACAGCCGCCACAAATACTGCAGGAGACCTACTGGAGCCCATATGGATCCAAATTTGGTGGTAGAAAGATCATGATCTGGGGTTACATTCAGTATGGGGGTGTGCAAAACATTTCCAAGGTGGAAGGCAATATCAATAGCCTAAAATATCAAGAAGTATTAGCTACCGCTTACCTTCCAAATCATAAAAGGGATCAAATTCTGTAGCAGCATAGTGCTCCATCTCATACATCCATCTCTTCAACAAAGTTCCTCCAGGCAAAAAAGATCAAGTTTCTCAAGGACTGGCCAGCCCAGTCACCAGACATGAACATCATTGAGCATGTTTGAGGTAGGATGAAAGAGGAAGCTTGGAAGACAAAACCAAAGAATCTAGCTGAACTCTGGGAGGCATGTAAGACTGCATTCTTTGCTATTCCTGATGACTTCATTAGTAAATTGCATGAATCATTGTTGAACCGCATGGATGCAGTCCTTCAAGCCCATGGAAGTCACACAAAATATTTAATTTGACTCTAATAGCACCACAACTTCATTCACCAATGTTATGCAACATATATTTGTATTTTAAGTTAATTATATGTTTGAATATCACATTACTTTCTGTGGGCGACAAAACCCTTGTCTTGCCAAAATCTGACCATTCTGTGTTCATTAAATGATCAATATTTCAGCATTGATGCCAATTTATTTTCTTAACCTAAACCACATATGGGAGGGTTTCAGCTTTCAAAAGAGTAATTTATACAACGAATGGATGAATTTAACGTCATGTTAAAGTTTTAATTTACATAACGTAGATAAGCGACATAACTTTTGTCAGAGACTGTATAATGTCTGCGCTTATACGTCACAACACCACCAGCTGCGCTGAAGACACATTCTCAGAGAATGCTGGCTGCCGGGCATGACAAAAAATCTCCAAGGCATGAGTGGTGAGTTCATGCCACTTTTCCAGTTTTGAAGCCCATAGTGCACAGGGGTCCAGTCCCACAGTCATGGCATCTATACTGAGCTGTAGATACTCCAGCACCATCCTCTCTACGCGTTGACTATGAGTCACACTTTCTTCTGGCGTTTGCAAAGAATGGTCTAAAAAAACAGTCAAACGACTCCCAGAAATTGCTGGCAACAGATTCACTGCTGCTGGTAGCGTTTCTGTGATGACGCCACTGGTGTTTTCAGGAAAAGCAGAACTCAGATTGTCTAAAAGCTTCTTTTGATACTCCTGCATGTGTGTGTCCCTTTCCAGGGTGGGAAGCATTTAGGCAAATATACTTTTGTATTGGAAATTTAATAGTGTGGAAACCCAGTAGTAGACATTTCTTTGAATCCTAACAATCCGTGGATCTTTTTGCAGATAGTACAGGAAGAAGGCACTCATGAGACTTGTACATCCATGAGGCTCAAGTCCTTGTTGTGTTGGAAACATTCCCGCTTGCTTCCTCCACCCTCTCCTGCCAATCTCGCACAACAGAAACATGACCAAAATCTCTCTGATTGGCTGAGTTTTCTGTGAACATTGCCTGTTCCTCCTCCATTACTTCCTCGCATCCTGCACCTTCATCAACTATTTGGCTGCTACCATGAGACCTCATCGATCCCTCTCCTCTACCCTCCCATGCCACCCACCTCTGTGCTGACAGTCTGGATGTTTCAGATTTTGTTATCCCTTCCACATATGCCTCCTACTCTACTTCGTTCTCTTCCTCTTGGACCACCACCTGACTCCGCATGCTGGTCAAAGTGTGCTCCAGCATGTAGATGACCGAAATAGTCATGCTGATAATGGCATCATCAGCACTAACCATCTTAGTTGCCATTTCAAACCTGTGCCGAACAATGCAGAGGTTGTGAATTGTGGATCTTTGACCACTCCAGCAACGTGATTTGCCCCAGCTCAGGATTGTGTTTGCCCAGTCTTTACATCAGGACATACTGCACCAAGGCTCGTGGCTGTTGCCACAGTTGCTGTAACATGTGCAGAGAACAATTCCATCATGTCAGCACATCGCATATCAGGCAGTTAAACTGCATGCCGAAAGACTTCTGTAGCATTGCAAGTCATTGAGCCGTAGGGTCTGAACGGCGGACGTGAGCACACAGCGACCATGCCCTGTGCAGCAGCGCATCTAGACCAGGATAGAAATTGCTAGACGACCAGTTCCAGGACGTGAGCCATGCAAAGCACGTGTGTCACCTTGTCCTGGTGTAGGGCCCTATGCAGGTTCGCAGCATTATCGTACGGGGTCTTCCCTAACTGCAGGTTCAGTGGAGACAGCCATTGATGAAACTCTATATTATTAAGAGACAAAAAAGCGCAATAGGGTCTTATCTCAATGGAAAAAGTGGGCAGGTTGCCGGTGAGCAAGGTGCTCACCTGATTGGGTTGTGCGCCCCACAACTGGTGTATGCGCGTGTACAGCAGCTGCTGGATCCACACTTCCACATGTGATACGGTATCCAAAGCTGACCACAACTCCTCAGCTGTGTGACCCACATTTTACAGGTATTTTAACATTAAAACAGCCTGACGGCATTGACCCCTTCTGGCAGCATAGTAAGGAGGTGTGCTGGTTTGCTTATGCACAGTTGGAATGCGTGTCACATTACCAGAAAGGCTATGGGCGCAGGCAGAGGCCATAGAGGAGGTGGAGGAGGCAGAAGCAGTGGAGGAGCTGCTACATACAGAGGTTTTACTCACAGACTGTGGGGATGGCAAGTCTTGTACAGCAGCCCATTCCCCGCAGCCACCAGAGTCACCTATTGCCCAGTCAGCGATATGTAATGCCCCTGGCCTTGCTTACTCGTTCAGGTGTCTGTAGGAAATTCACCCTGTCACACACAGAGTTTCTCAAAGAAGCAGTGATGTTGTCTGTGACATGCTGATGTAGCGTAGGCACAGTTTTCTTCGAGAAGTAGTGGCAACTGGACATCTGCTACTTGGAACTGTGACAGCCAGGAGCTTCCGAAAAACCTCTGTTCCACCAGGTAGAAAGGCAGCATGTAGGCGGCCAACAGCTTGAAGATGGTGAAATTTAAGCTCTTAACTTTGGTATGGGTAGGAGGAATGGTCTTTTACTTGATTACATCTGCCAGACCGAGGGCTGCCTGCTGTGCTGAGACAGGGTGGAGTAGGGTGTACCAGACAAACTGCTGGACTCAGAGGGAGGTGCAGGTGGAGAGGTTATTTTGCCATCATGAAGAGGTGGTGCTCTCGATGTCTGACAGCGCTCAACACTAGCAGGTATATCTGTGGCGCCCCTGCAACCAGTGTGGCCACATAGGGAACTGCAGCCAGGCAGGAAGATAGATGGTTTGTACAACAAACACCCTCACGGACACACACACACCCACAAGAGGCGGCACCCAACCAGGAGCCTGGGACTCTAGGCAGGAAGGGGTGGTGGGTTTAGAGGGAAGTGGGTGGGAAGAATGCAGATCAGGTGACAGACAGTACAAGTAGAGGAAAAGAGGAGGAAGGAGTTAGTAGGCCAGAGTGAGCTGAGCTGTAAAGACACCAAGCAGAGAGTGACACACATCCCGGTGGGGTTGGGCTTGATGGAGATGCATAATCCACAGAGTAACAGAAACCATGGAGAGAAAGCTCGTCCAAAGCCGGCATCCCAGGGGAGTGTGAGGAAAGAGACCAGACCAGCAGTACTGGGTCCGAGGAACAGGCAGCACCGACCAACTACCGGTGGAGTAGTTTTCCTTAGTTTGGACTGGAATCACACGGGTTAGATGGAGTCTGGTAACGCCTTGCAAGATAGGGTTACTGCAGACTAGGCACACACCAGAGTGTCGGCTCTGAGGGGAACAGAGATTCCATACCGGCTTCCCAGATTAACCGACGGGAAGCTCTAACTCCAGGTTGGAGTTCCCACAACAAGGGTTGAAGGCACAGCAGCAACCACGAGAACCCACAAGGGTCCGAGCTGACGCCATACAACCCGGGGAGACAACAGAGAGAGAGAAACAACAGCCTGGAAGGACTTAGAAGGAGTGAGGGGTCTCAGAGTGACAGCCTGGCTGCAGAGGGTTTGAGTGTTCCCGGGGTTAACTGCACTGTGAACTGTTAAGAACTGAACTGTACCGCGAGCTGTGTTAACTGTGAAGAACTTACAAGTAAACCTGGTGAACCCTGCCTGAGTGTCCATGTTTGATTCCAGGTATATTGAACTTTGCATACCTTTTATCCTGTCAGGAGCAGCCCGACCCGCGGCGGGCTCATCCATCTGGCTGCAGCCCCATCATCCATCCATCCTCCTGGCAGAGCAGCGCTGCAGCGGTGGTCCCATTATTGACCACAATCTGTGGGTGGCGTCACGACAAACTCCCCTGTAAATATTCCCCCATTTAGTTGCGGAACCCGGGACACGGTTCGGACCAGGACCTCCGTGACATCCCCAGCAGTACCCGGTCCGGTACCGAGTACCCTGTCCCAGTGGGCTCCACATATCCACTTCCAAAGCAGCTGATGACATATCAATCACACTGGCTGTTGCGGGTAAAGCGGTGGACATTGTGCGGTCCAAGATCTGTGTGACAACATTCCCCACAGTCACTAATAAACAGAGTCCTGCATATCAATTCTCCTGCCTCTAGTCACAACTCATGGTCAGGGGTGACACTGGTTTTGAAAGGAAGTAGTCCTATTTTTGTAATCCTTGACAACTTCTGTAAGATAAAAATCTAGGGCTTATATGGATACAATTTTTATTTTACTAACAATTTAACTTTAAGTTGTTTGTGCTTTATAATATTGTTGCTGAAAATGTAAAGAATCATTTCCTCTTAATTCTTTTTTTAGGTCAGTTGGATTATTGATGTGAAATGGAAAAAGCTCAAAGGAAAACGCTCAAATTAAAATGAAAATGTAACAATGCATTGAGAGTTGTCAAAATATGAAAATGTACACAAGAAAAGCCTTAAGGATATTACTTCCAAAAAGATGGAATCCAGATAATGAGGAATCAAAGTATACTTCAAATAAAGAGGAAATAATTAGATAGACTAGATGTGAACAGATAAATAAGTAAGGTGATCGTATAGACACACATTAGATTTAACACATTAGTGGCAGTGATGTAAAAAAAACATCACGCCCATTGCACTCCCTACCATGTAATCACAATATAGACAGGACATATCAGGTGAAGCACAGGTCTGCAACTAAATCAAATACAACTTTGGACATGAAGACCTGAGGTTATGTCACTTAGTAATGTATTTGTACTTTGATGTTTAAAGTGATTCTCCACCCTTCAATGCCTGCACTGTTTTCCTTATATCTTTACTGCAGCCAGAGATGCATTTTTCTGATGCAGATTTCCACTAGATGGAGTTTAGAAGCTAAGGCGCCGTCACACGCTGAGATATCTCTAGCGATATTGTAAGCGATCACGTGCACGCACGATCGCTTACAATATCGCTCACATCGCTGGTGAGATGTCACACAGACAGACTCACCAGCGATGTGGATCCGCGATCTCGCTGGTAACTATGGTACACATCGGGTAACTAGGCGTTGGCGTCGCTTAGTTACCCGACGTGTACCATAGTTACCATCTCCCAGCATAGGCTCTGCCGCTGGGAGATCGTTCATCGTGGTGTTATACACCACGATGAAGCAGATCGTGCATCGTTCATCGCTAGATCTGAGCTCCGGAGCTCAGATCAGCGATGTCACGATCAAGCGATTTCACATCGTAAATCGCTTGATTACATGCAACGATTTAAGCCCGATATCGCTTAAGCGATCAAAAAGGAGATCGCTTAAACGATATCGGGCAAGAAATCGTTGCTGTGACGGCCGCCTAAGACTGATCAGTTTTGAAAACCCATTTTCATATACCCTTGCCATAAAACTTGTTCATTATGTCTGACAGAATAGAATTGGCTCTTACTGAATGATCTCCCAATGTATTACAAAGGAAAGTCCCGATCAGAGGTCAATGAAATCTTGAACTTCAGTCTCTATTAAAGGGAACCTGCCCCCCCCCCGGCCTATTAAACTAAGAGAGCCACCTTCAGCAGCGCCAATGCTTCATTTTGTGAAGGCGGGTCTTATTATCCTACCCTTTCAGGGACACCGAAATAATCACTGTGTTAGATTAGTCTAGGTCCAGGAGGTATACTCTCCTCCCAGGACCTAGATACCTGGCTGATGATACCCCTCCTCCTGTATGGTCCAGGTCCCTCCTCCTCTCTAACTTCAGAACGGCGGAATTGGCGCCTGCATGTTCTCTCAGCTCTCAGGTATCTGCGTGAGCTCTGCCCAAGTGCTGGAGTCACATGATATTACGCAGCATCAGATCCCGTCCTGTGTGGTCTTATGCTTTATACACACTGCGGGACTGGGAATCTGGTGAGGAGTTTTCCCTCGCCAGATTTATTTCAAAAAGTTGTGTGACTTATAGCAGAAATCTACCATAGATTGCCTTGTAGTGAACAAAGCAACCAAAAAAGGTGTGAAAAGCTTAATTTGGTGCATCTTACTCCAGCTGACTTTCCTTAAGACTAAAGTAGGAAATGCCAGTCCAAATGAGTCGCATCTAAACTGAAATAGAAAAAAAACTTTAAAAAAGTTTTTGTCCATGCTCTCTAAATCTCCTTCTCTTTACCTCCTAATCTACCCAACATTGCAGTGAAAACTGCAAAAAATATTAAGAACCTTTCCAGTTCTGGGTGTTTGCAAAAGGAAATGTGAGGCTTAAAGTGTAGGGTCGCAGTGCACGGACATTTAATGGCTTCTACTGAGAATATGGACAGTGTGACCGAAAGACCATCACACATGCAAAGTCTGCTGTTCCCATTGTTTGAGGTTCATTTTCATAGCATTCTTTGTATAGTAAAAATGACCTAATAACACAATTATCCTGGTCATGGGCACACAGCCTTACAGGTGCAGCAAATACCAAATATGTTTGATCTTCTATTGGGGGCATTATAACTTTCAACTTTTGAACAGTGTCAATGCTTTCAGGGGGTGCAGAATATGAATCACCTCTCTAATGCCTCCTCCTATGCAATTTGGTTCTTCAGCTCCTGTTAGTTATATAGTTCCGGAAAAATTGGGTCCTTAAGAAAGCTGTTGTAGTGAAAGATTGCATCTTGGTTTCACAAGAATAGATGCAATCAACAGTGGATGAAGAACCAAATAACACGGGAGGAAGCATTAGAGTGAAGGGTGACTTCATGCAGTGACCTGTTCTCACCACTGGATAAAGTCACGACCATAACTATGGTACCTGGACCTGTGCTCACTGCTGATTAACATGATATGTATGATTTACCTGAAAATGGCCTAACTGCTAGGTTCTGAACACTGTAAGTAGTGGTGACCGATGGAAATTGTAGACTCGCTCTATACTGAGCAACAATAAAAAGTGGGGGCTCCACTACAGTTGTGAAATAGACATCCAAGGAGGCATACACAATTCACAGGGCATCTACAGTATAAGGGATCAGGTCAGATACTGACTGCAGTCTCCTGTGCCTCTGTCTTCAGTATTTGTTGTGTGTCTGTGTAGTGCTCTGACACTTACACACTAACAAATAAAAATGGCAGTAACTCATGTAATAAATAATAAAACCAAAAAAGTTACAACAAGTTAATTGTATACCTTTATAAATAAACATGTTTACTTAAATCAAAATTTTATTTAAAAACATTGTGATGTAACCTTGTTAAAGGGAATGTATAAGATTACAAGTTTCACCTTCCCACAAGATAGGTGGCAACTTTCCGTTCTCCTGTTCCTGGAGATCAATAATGCACACAGATGCACAGTTCAAAATCTAATAGACTGCCAAGAATTGAAGAGGAATGTATTCAGCTATCTCCGACAGTCGCGTTGACTTTGAACGGATGGGTCTTGTGCATGCTTGACCATTGCTCCATTCAGACTGGGCACCATGATCCTGCCTGCAGCAAACATCAACTTATCACTAGGATGGGCGAACCACTTGTTTTTACCCGGGATCGTGTTCGGGGTTGTCCTGTTGAAGCAATCAAAGAGTTAATACACCTGATGTACTTTCCGGGTCCGTGTTCTCTCTTCCTGGCGTGACATCTCTGCAGTCACTTCCGGGCTGCCCCTTATCGTCTGGGCATAGTGATTGGCTGTTGGAAGCCAGTCACATGACTATTCTCCGGAAGCCCGGAAGTGAAGCAGCACCCCTGCACAGCTGAAACGAATAGCGCGGTCCCGCTAGACAGAATGAGGACGATTATCAACTCTTTACTTGCTTTAACAGAGCAACCCCGGTCACGAACCTGGGGAAAAACAAACAGCTTGCCCATCCCTACTTATCACATATCTTGTATATTTGTATTATTTACTTTTTTCAGTTGCTAACCATGACAGTATTTTTTCCACTAATAATAAAACACTGCAGGTAATGAGACTAATGGAATTTACTTACCAATTTTATATAGCAGATGACAAATTGTGTATGTCCCGTGTTCTTCTGCAGCTCTTACCTACCTCTTGGGTTTTTATTTGTATTACATTTATGGATTGATCCATTTGGTGTCTCTGACATGCCTGTCAGTTGTGTAATAGATGCTGAGGGACCATTTTTATGAAATATTTTATTTAATTGCTGGCAGCTGTTATATCTTCCTTATTGTTAGTAGAATAGATTGCAATGGAAAGCTCATAATGACAGAGGAAAAAAGTTAAATTTGCAGCTTAGTATATAGCGCAGACAAACTTGAGGTCATGATTACGTCAAATTATTTTCTTTTCATATTTCAAAGCATTTTCCATACCTCTAAATGATTCATGCAAGTTTCCATTCTCCTGAGGCAGACATGCATAAAAAGATCTCAGTGTCGAAAATTAGATAAGTATTTAACTTGTATTTCCACTAAAGATTTATTCATAAAATAATTTCTAATGTAAAATAGTTTGAAATTCTACTAATTTGTTTCAAAAGTTAAGGCTATGTTCACACAGAGCATTTTCCTAGGGTGCTTTTTGCTATAATTTTATGTTATTTTACATTAATCCAATTTTCACATCAATTTTTGTAAGCCAAAACCGGGACTGGATGAAAATACAGAATTGGTTACTTCTGACTATTAGACCCATGTTCACACGTTGAGTATTTGGTCAGTATTTTATATCAGGATTAACAAGCCAAACCCAGGAGTGCAACAAGAGAAACGTATAATAGAAAGACGTCACCACTTCTGTATTTTTCACCCCACTCCTGGCTTTGGCTTACAAAAACTGATGTGAAAAACTGACCAAAAACTGAAATTTCAACGTAGCCTTAAGGCCGCTTCACACACAAGGATATAGGTGAACGATATCATTCCCATTCACTGCTCAAACTCCGACTCGTGATGCGTTGCAACCAAGGATATTGTTAACGATATTGCATCTGGCAACGCACCAGTGATTTGGAGAAGATCGTTTGAACGATTTTCCAAAGCGACAGGAATAGGAGAATTTTTAATGAGATCGTTCAAAAAGGTGTCACACTGAACTGGTGTCACACTGATGTGGCTTCTTCACAGTTCCTTAATTGGATGACGAACTATAGATTTGAGGTCTGGATATCATTTTTGTGATGAACGTTCCAACAATTTTTTTAACCAACATCGTTCATTTACATGCAAGGACGCACTAACAGTATCGTTGGAACGTTCACAAATCCGTGACGTTTCAAGGATATCCTTAACGATATCCTTGCGTGTGAAGCAGCCGTTACAATGGTACATCATTTTAATGCAGGATGTACGTCCCATGATGGCTCTAACTTTTCAATGAGGACAGAATTTCATCACATTGCTCTTTTGTCCATGAAAAGTAGCCATTGACAGTAGAACTGGACTCATGATAGCAGATGCAATATGCTGATTTTTTTTTTACCAGATATGGCCACTTTACACGCAGCAACAGGAAGATAGAAACCGTCAGGTGTCGGAGACAATTGTACCTTTTACCTTCAAAACACCTTGAAGTGGCTGCGTGTAAATCAGGTATCTGCAAGGTGTTTTGAAGGTAAAAGGTACAATTGTCACCGACACCTGCCGGTTTTTATCTTCCTGTTGCCCGTGTAAAGTGGCAATACTTATATTTAATACATAAAAATTACCTTCTCACCCCTGCGGGGTGGTTTTATGTCCATTCTCATTTTCTAGTCCTCTACCAGTGTCCTAGGAGTTTGAGGGCTCTGCATGATCTAAGTTGTTCCCAGCATTGCACTTTTCTGGACATAGAGATGTTGCTCCTGTGATCTGTTGTAGCTATTCTTCCATCTTTGAGGTCATGGCTAGGAATGAGCGAGCACTGCAATATTCGGACTCACTATACTCGTAATGAGTAGGTCCCGATACTAGGTACTCGTTGCGAGTATAGCGAGTCCAATGAAAGTGAATGCAGAACTGAGTACTTTCGCAGTGTATCTATATTTACATTGCGCGAAAGTGGAATAAAAGTGAATAAAAGTTGTTAAAAATAAAAAAGTATCATACTCAACCATCCGACGGCTGCATCGGGGACCCGAAAAGAAGACGTCCCATGTACGGCTAAGACCTGTCAGTCTGAGTAATCGCAAGCAACTTGCGGAGTAGCGAGTAGCCCGAAAATCGTTACCGAGTACCGAATAGTAACGATTATACTCGCGCATCCCTAGTCATGGCTCCAAGTGCTCCTATCACCACTGGAATCACTGTTGCCTTCACCTTCCACATCTTCTCCAGTTGTTCTTTGAGGCCCTGGTATTTCTCCAGCTTCTCATATTCCTTCTTTCTAATGTTGCTGTCATTTGGCACTTCCTCATCTATTATCATTGCTGTCTTCTGATCCTTGTCTACCATCATGATATCTCGTTGGTTAGCCAACCCCCGGCTTATGTCTGGATCCTGAAGTAAAACAGGATTTTAACCCTTCCATTCTCCACCACTTTTTCTGACTCTGTAATGATCTGGCTGAGTTGTTTCAAGCATATGCAGAACAGCAATGGGGACAGTGCATCACTTTGGTGTATGCTGAATTTATAATAATAATAATAATATTTATTTATATAGCGCCAGCATATTCTGCAGCAATTGACAATTCAGATAATATATGATGCAATACAAAACAGTACAATATAATAATATAATACAATACAGACAATATGAGACAATAACATTTTTTTTTTTTAATTCTGAAACCCTGAGGAGTGCGGTCCCTGCTTGCAAGCTTACAATCTATAACGAAACAGGAGGCACAAAAGGTCATGGTAGTAACTGCCATCATACATGGTCCAGCCATCAATATAATAAACTTGTAAAAAGGCCCGATGCTATCGCATCGGGAGTGCGGTGAAATGAACAGATGGCGTAGAAATAGCCGCTGAATAGTACAGTCCTCTCTCCAGAAAGTACACTGTTGTTGCGGGATTTATATGGTGTATATGGAGGCTCAGTGGTTAGCATTGTGTTCTGTGGCTCTGTCCTGTGCCTGAGTCCTCTGCCCTGTGGGCCTGTCCTCTGTCCCTGTTCTGTGGCACTGTCCTGTGTCTTGTGGCCATGTCCTGTGGGTGTGTCCTATGTCATGTGTCCCTGTCCTCTGCCCTGTTGTGTGCCCCTGTTGTGTGCTCCAGTCCTCTGTCTTGGGCCCCTGTCCTCTGGGCCTGTCCTGTGGCATTGTCCTCTGCTCTGTGCCCCTGTCCTCTGTCCTGTGCCTCTGTCTCTGTGCCCCAGTCCTCTGTCCTGTGCCTCTGTCTCTGTGGCCCAGTCCTCTGTCCTGTGCCCCAGTCCTCTGTCTTGGGCCCCTGTACTGTGGCCCTGTCCTGTGGCCTTGTCGTCTGGCCTGTCCTCTGTCCTGTGCCTCTGTGCTGTGGCCCAGTCCTCTATCCTGTGCCCCAGTCCTCTGTCCGGTGCCCCAGTCCTCTATCCTGTGCTCCTGTCCTCTGTCCTGTGCCCCTGTCCTGTGCTCCTGTCCTCTGTCCTTATCCTCTCCTCTGTCCTGAGCCCGTCCTCTGTGTTGTGCCTGTGTCCTGTGCCCCTGCCTTCTTCCTCCTGTGCTTTTGTGTCTCTGCCCCCCATTCCGTGTCTCTGCTCTCTCCTCTGTTACAGTGCCCCCCTTCCCTGTGTCTACTCCCTCCTTCTGTGTCTGTGGCCCTCATTCCCTCCTTCCCAGCTGTGACAGCTCCGTGTCATAGCTAGGAAGAAGTGAAGACTACAGGAGGCGAAGTTGCAGTGATGTACGGTCATGTGTGTGATCACATGACTGTGACATCAGCAAAGGTCCTGTCGGAGTGTATATCCAGGGCTTACAGCGCATGCGTGCGCGTTGGGAAGCCGCGGCTGGTTGCGAGGATCAGGGGAGAGGCTTGCGGCGGTGGATTCTCGATAAGGCGGCGCTCGCGATGGTGTATGGGCATCATCGGTGGCGCCGTGTGTGCTTGTAGTGGCTTTAATTGCGGCTCGCGATGGCATCCGGCCGCAATGTATGCTGGAATAGCGGCACAGTGGCCGGATGCCAGAAACTCGTGATTATGTATAGAGATAGGGGATTCACATAATGCCGTATAAACCGGTCACCAGCCAGGATCAGTACAAGAACAGGTAGAGTGCTATATAGTGCACAGGGGTTGTAGAAAGATGACACAAGAGGCCAGATTTGGAGGAGGACAGAATAGGAATATTTAGACATGATGTGAGGTGGTAGGCTAGTCTAACGAGATATGTTTTTAATGGTCGCTTAAAGCTATAGATATTTGTAATTAATTGAATTGCTCTTATTCCAGAGAATTGGTGCAGCTCATGAGAAGTCTTAAAGGCGAGAGTGGGAGGTTCGGATTGTAGCTGATGTCAGTCTTAGGTCACTTATGGAATGGAGTGCGCGTGTAGGACGACGGAGCTGAGGGAGGAGATGTAGGGCGGTGCAGAACTGTGCAGGGCTTTGTGGGTCAGAGTGATCATTTTATATTGTACTCTGTAGCGGACGGGCAGCCAGTGCAACCACTGCACAGGATAGAGGCATCAATGAAGCGGTTGGAGAGGAATATGATCCTGGCTGCTACATTCACGATGGAATGGAGAGAGAAAGTTTAGTAAAAGGGAGACCTATTAGTAGAGAATTGCAGTAATCCAGGCAAGAATGAATAAGGGCCACAGAGTCAATGGTAAGAAAAGATCGAATTCTAGAGATATTTCTGAGGTGTAGGTAACACGAGTAAGTAAGTGATCGGATGTGGGCAGTGAAGGAGACGTCTGAGTCAAATATAACCCCAAGACAGCAGGCGTACTGCTGGGGAGTAATGGTAGAACCACATACAGAAATGGCAATATTAGGTTTCGGAAGATTAGTAGAGGGAGAAAACATGAGAAGTTCAGTTTTGACAAGCTCAGTTTAAGGTAGAGAGAGGACCTGATGTTAGAGACAGCAGACAGAAAATCACTGGTATTTTGTAGTAATGCAGGGGTGATGTAGGGCAGAGGTCCCCAACTCCAGGCCTCAAGGCCCACCAACGGTCCAGGTTTTCATTATCTCCTTAGAAATTTGACAGTTGGTAATTCAATCTCCTGCACAGGTGGTGATTCCAATTGTCAAATGCCAAGGAAATCCTGAAAACATGCACTGTTGGTGGGCCTTGAGGCCTGGAGTTGGGGACCTCTGATGTAGGGGAAACGATGTGTATAACTGGGTTTTGTCAGCATAGAGATGGTACTGAAAACCAAATCTACTAATGGTTTGTCCAATGGGGGCAGTGTATAGAGAGAAGAGAAGTGGACCTAGGACTGAATCCTGAAGAACCTCAACCATCAGGGGAAGAGGAGAGGAAGAGGAGCCGACAAAAGATACAGTGAAGGAGCGGTCAGAGAGGTAGGACAATCAGGAGAGAGCCATGTCCTTGAGGCTAATAAAGCGAAGCATAGAGAGGAGGAGCTGGTGATCCACAGTATCGAATGCAGGAGAGAGATCCAGGAGAATCAGTTGGGAGTAGATCATTAGAGACAGTAGGTAGGGTATTTTCAGTAGAGTTCTAGGTGCGCAAGCCCGATTGTAGTGGCTCAAGGAGTGACTTATCTGAGTTATAGCGGATCAGACAGGAGTTGACTAAGCATTCCAGGAGTTTAGAGATGAAGGGGAGATCAGAGACATGTCTGTAATTAGCAGCAGAGTTCTGGTCGAGAGATGATTTTATTTTTTGGTAATGGGTGAATGCTGGCGTGTTTGAAGCGTGGCGCCCCACTGGTCAGTGACCCACAGTAGGGGTAGTGCACCCACAACAGAGTGTGCAGTATTCCTGTCACTAGGGGAGTGTAACGTCAACCTGAGGCTCTCATCCTGCATTCACACACTTAGAGCAGGGGACTACAGGGTTAAATTCTCTGCTGAGAGACCCAGCCCTGGTGGGAGGAGTTTCAGGCTAGAGCAGTGTGAGCATGGGAAGCAGAAGCAGAACGTCTGTGGAGAGAGACAGAGAAGGACCCTTGAGGGAACACCACAGGGAGAGCGCCCAGAAGGAGCAGCCCAGAGAATGTTGGGAAAGAAGAGGTGTACCATGGTCTGCACTGCTATGTCCAAAGAAAACTCACATGGAAGTCAGGGTTTCACAAGCAATTCCTTTTCCTTTATTCCTTCACTTCAGTGAATTGCTTGTGAAACCCTGACTTCCATGTGAGTTTTCTTTGGACATAGCAGCGCGGACCGTGGTACACCTCTTCTTTCCCAACATTTTCTGGACAGCACCACGTGTGTGTGTGGTCGGTGGAGGTCCTGCAGCAGCTTGATCACTGATGCCCTTTAAACCAGTTGTGGGTACCACAACTGAACCAGGTGAGTGGATCCACAACACCACCTTTACTTAAGTGTCTCTAGTGATAGGGCACTATTGCGCCTCTTGTCCCCCACCCCTCTTGTATTTGTACAGAAGAAGCAGCGACCCAGACAGCAGGAGGAGACCCAGTGCCAGACCTGCTACAGCCTGGGGGAACCCTGGTCCACAACGGAGAACCGGCTCCAAGTCACGGTGCAGGAGTCTATCCTTGAGCCGTCAACACCGGTAGGTCGGGGGCTTAACTATAAGCCCTGACCCCCCCTGTCCAGAATGTGCAGCCCCACCAGGGACACCAAAGAGGGGTGAGTCCCTTAGAAGACAAGAAGGGTACCTTAGAGCACCCAACGGGCCAGGTAGATAAGTGGACTGTGCAGGGCAGCGCAAGGAAGTAAGAAGGCGCAAGGAAAGTAACAGGACAGTGAAAGAAAGCAGAAGGTACTCTCTGGGAGCCTCAAAGAGACATTATTCTCCTCAGTGACTACTCAGCCAGCTACCCAGAACTGTGTGACTGTTAACCCGTGTTGAACTGTGTTATTCAGTGACAAGTAAACACCCGTACAGAGTCATACAGCCTCTGTGTCTCCATTATCTGAGTCGCTGCACTACCCATACACCATATTCAGCACCACCACCACAAGTGCTGTCCTGCCCCAGAGGGCTAGCTCTACCTGCAAGGAGCTGTACCATCGCCTTCCGGAGGTCTGAAGCGGCGCTGGTGATCATCACCAGAATCTGCGGGTGGCGTCACGATAAACTTAAAAACATTTATTACAATTCCCCCTTTTTTATTGACCTCCAGGGCCATGGGTCTGGGCAGGCCACCAGTGACATCCCTACAGCAACAGAGGGCTCAGATACCCGAGTCCTCATACCCTGGGCTAGTCAGAAGGAAGAGGGAAAAATGCCACATGAGTAGGAAAGATTAAATACTTTGAGGTGAGTGGTGACAGCTGGGGAAAGGGATTGAAGGAGATGTGAGGGAATACTAACCATCAAGAATGGGATGCTGAAGGATATGTGCACATTACTTCTTTTTCAGGTGGATTCCTCATGAAACCTACCACAGAGAGCACTAAAAAAATTCCCAAATGAAGAAACAAATAAAGGAACATATGCACAGAAATGTCAATATGACTTTCTGTGCACAATCTGTCTTTTCTCACTTCCTTTATTTCATGTCTTTTAATTGCATTAGAAATTGAAGGCCATGAGGTAGCTAAAAGAAGTGACCAATCCTCTTGTAAGCCTCCATAATCCTCTACATGAAATGATAAAAAAAAAAAAACAGCAGAAAAACTACAGAGTCTGTGCTGATGTCTAAAAAAACATGTCTATTTACATACCCTAGGAAAGGTTTAAAGGGAACCTGTCACCCAAAATCATGTTCCTAACCTCTTAATACCTGTCCCTGCAGCCTTACACTACTATCTAAGCCATCCCTGTCTGATCTATTTTAGTAATATAGGAGTACAATAAAGTAGTTTTCAAACTTACAAAATACAGGACAAAGGGGTGTCCCTCGCGGCGCCTGTGACGGGTAGACGGGTCCCCTGCGCTGCGCTACCCCCGCCTCGCCACTCTATTACGCCCTAATGGGCATCATTCATGCCTGCAGAGCGTGGGCACGATTTAAATCTCGCGCCCGCAGCGTCACGGCTGCGACGCGGTCACGTGACGCTGGGAACGTGTCACTTCCGGGCGCAGCAGGTCTCACACAGGCCGACTAAGGCCCCTTTCACATCAGCGGTAAACGCTGAAAAAACGCAACTGCCGCAGTTACCGCATAACGGCCGCACTTGTGGTTCACTTGCGGCAAGCCCCATGCAATTTCTATGGGGCTTGCAGTAAGTGTGCGGCAGGTGCCGCAAGTGCGGTTACAGCACTTGCAGCAGATGCGGCCGCGAAAAAAAAAAAGCTGCTGACCGCGGTTTTTTCGTGGCCGCATCTGCCGCCAGAGCCGAAACTGCAACTGTACCGCACTTGCCGCACCTGCCGCAAGCCCCATAGACATAGCATGGGGCTTGCCGCAAGTGAACTGCAAGTGCGTCTGTTATGCAGTAATCGCGGCAGTTGCTGATTTTTCACCGCAAGTGCAGCGATTACCGCTGATGTGAAAAGGGCCTTACGCATGCAATCTGCGCATGCGCTTAGTTGGCCTGTGTGAGACCTGCGGCGCCCCGGAAGTCACGCGATCCTGCCGTCACGTGACCGTGTCGCGGAGGTGACGTTGCGGGCACGAGATTTAAATCGTGCCTGCGCTCTGCAGGCTGGAATGACACCTATTAGGGCGTAATAGAGCGGCGAGGCGGGGGTAGCGCCTGACAGGGGACCCGACTACCCATCACAGACACCTTGAGGAACGCCCTTCTGTCCTGGATTTTGTAAGTTTGCAAACTACTTTATTGTACACCTATATTACTAAAATAGATCAGACAGGGATGGCTTAGATAGTAGTGTAAGGCTGCAGGGACAGGTATTAAGAAGTTAGGAAGGTGATTTTGGGTGACAGGTTCCCTTTAAACAGCATGGTCTGGAGTATTGTGATCAAAGCAAATTCAATACTGAATGATCCCATAGCACAGCAGACTACATAAAATTGACCATTTTGTGAGATAAAGCCCTTACCTTAAAGGTATCTGTCAGGCCAAAAATCCATAAGCAACTGATATAATTTTCTAATTGAGCCAGTGAAGCTCTCTCTATTCATGTATTAATTTTGTTTATACTTCTCTCCTACCCTGTGTAAACTGTAAAAAAAAGATATTCATTCCATCTGTCAGCCACAGTGAGTGATCATTTAGTTCTCTGCTGCCCAGTCCTCAGGAATGAATATTCATTTAGTGAGTGACATCATTGCACTGCACTCCCCTACTCTGGGT
The DNA here is from genome assembly GCA_033576535.1 of Allobates femoralis. Lineage (NCBI taxonomy): Eukaryota > Metazoa > Chordata > Amphibia > Anura > Aromobatidae > Allobates > Allobates femoralis. Next base: position 143,715,416 of record JARQOC010000006.1, read on the forward strand.
CTGTATCCTGTTGTATGGTTTGCTCATGCGCAGGTACAGTCCAGAAGAGTAAAGAGGGGGAGGAGGTGTGTTCTCTGACATCTTTATTGTGGTATTTGAGCCATGTGTAGTGTGTGTTGGAGACATTTCTATGTGTTTATAAGAACATTTGCGCATTTGCTCAGCATATACACACATTAAATGTATGTAGGAAACACTAAGTTCATATAAACACATAGAAATCTCTTACAAATAGAACACACATTGCAGCACAAAACACCTCCCCATTCTCCTATCTCTTCCCCTCAGAAGGAGTCTGCAGACGCCTGAGAGATTCAGTGTAAGTTCAGCACAGAGGGGAGGGACAGAATACTAGCTTGGATAGGCATGGTTATTTAATAACACTTATACACCCGGACTATTCACTAGTCTGGTCAATTACTATTACTGCTGAAGCTAGCTGCCTGCTGGGTGTGAAGATGCTTATAGCAAGAGAACTACAAAGGGTAGAGTAACAATTTCTACATATTCTGAAAGGTCTGCCTGAGCACTACTCAAGGGTACTATTAGTATCATACTGAAAAACGAGATGACAGTCACTTTAAATAGAAAAGTGGCCAAAGAAGAACTGCATTCACTGCTAAAAATGTGGGTAACATGTTATTATACATTTTCCAGTTATTTCATTAGGTCATAATCTCATGATTTAACTTTCTTCAACTGTACATTGGCAACAAGCTCACTTTAATTTCCCAAGTTACAGTCTATAGAAATAAAACCAGTCTGCAAGTAAATTACTAAAAGTACTCTTCTGTATCTGCCATCAAATTCAGAAGTCAATTGAGGGCATCACAAAGTGTTATTATTGCTGATGAAGCACAAAAAAAGTAACAATTTTGGTATTGCTCAACAAGTTCACAGAAACTTACAGTTCTAGGAAAATGGGTGACTCCATTCAAAGAATGATGATCTGCTACAGTCATGTGATATCTTTCGTCTGGAAGTTTTTTTAGATGATTCATGCCAATATTTTATTCTTACTTCAGAGAAATGTAGGTTGAAATGTTGGAGAACTGCAAATGTTTCAAATTCACTATATATATATATATATATATATATATATATAAAGAGAGAGGCATATAGTGCAGCACATATTAGGAATAACCGAGTTTTTTTAGAGCATATTTTAACCTACAACATGAAAGTAAGGTTTATCATATTTATTACAAAATAAATTTATTTATGTAACAATTAATATACCCCAAATCAAAACCTACCACATGTAGCATTTTGTATGACTGCCATGATTTTTAAGGGAACACCAAGTCTTTTAAGTATGGAATAAACAAGTTGGCGACCACATATTTTGTATTCTTCAAGAATGACCTCTTTTAAAGCCTGGATGCTGGATGGACAATGAGGTGGGGTTGCACAACTGCTCATGTAGTCAGGGAGCTACATTTCATTGATGGCATCAAAATTTTATTAAATCACATAGTATTGCATTAAAAAAGCATGTGATCACCTTCCAACATGCAAGAATTCTGGTTGTCACAGACCTATTAGTTTTTCTTTAGGAAGCCCTCCTACATTCATTATCTGTATTAATTGCTCCTATTTTAACTCATTACCTGTATTAAAGACACCTGCCACACAATCACACTCCAACCGCTCCAACACATTCAAGACCAAAGAGATGTCTAAAGAAACCAGGGACAATACAGGACAATATGCAAGCAGTTTGATGAGGAGGCTACAACTGTATGTGCAATCATTAGAAAATGGAAGAAACACAAGATGACTGTCAATCTTTCTCGGTCTTTCTCTCCATGCAAGATCTCGCCTCGTGGAGTAAGAAATGACAGGAATCAGCGTAGAACTACATGGGAGGACCTGGTCAATGACCTGAAGAGAGCTGGGACTACAGTCTCAAATATTGCCATTAGTACCACACTATGTTGTCATAGATTAAAATCCTGCAGGGCACACAAGGTCCCCTTACTCATATCAGCACATGTCCAGGCCTGGTTGAAGTTTACCAGTGACCATGTGGATTGATCCTGAGGAGGAATGGGAGAAGGTCATGTGGTCAGATGAGACCAAAGTACAACGTTTTGGTATCAACTCCACTTGGTGTGTTTGGAGGAAGAAGGATGAGTACAACCACAAGAACATAGACTCAACCGTGAAGCATGGGGCTTGAAACATCATGCTTTGGGGTTCTTTTCCATATAGCAAAAAGGTTGACTGCACAGTAATAAAGGGAGAATGCATGGGGTTATGTATTGCGAGATTTTGGCCAATAATCTCCTTCACTCAGAGCATTTAAGATGGGTCGAGGCTGGATCTTCCAACAAGACAGAGACACGAAACACACAGCCAGGATAACAAAGGAGTGGCTCCATAAGAAGCATTTCAAGGTCCTGTAATGGCCTACCAGACCTGATCCCAATAAAAAATCTTTAGAGGGAGCTAAAACTCAATGTTGCACAGAGACAGTCCTGAATCCTGAAAGATCTGGAGATCTGTATGGAGGGGTGGACCTAAATCTCTGCTGCAGTGTATGCAAACTTGGTTAAGAACTACAGGGAACATATTGAGTTCATGTAAAATATTATGAAATTCAGTCATGTCAAAATTATGTAAATTCTACTTGTGTTCAACAAGATATTTATTCAATCTTACCTTTCCAACGTAGTGTGCTGATTTATGCTGAGAACTATAGAAATCTATATTATATATACAGTGGTGTGAAAAAATGTTTGCCCGCTTCCTGATTTCTTAGGCCCCTTTCACATTTAAGTCTGGGCCGCGTTTTCCTTCATTTGTGTTTCTATGTGTTTTTACTGCTAAAAACGCATCAAAAAGCATGCGTTTTTGCCCCCATTGAATTCAATGGAAAATGCATTGAAAGCGCATGCAAAAACGCATGCATCTTTGCAAACGCAGCCCTAGACGCAGCAGCACACGTTTTTGGCTGTGTTTGCACAAACCCATGCGTTTTGCTTTTTCTGAAAACACACATGCGTTTTGGAATGCGTTTTCAATGCGTTTCCCATTGAGTTCAATGGGGCCAAAAACGCATGTGTTTTGATGCATTTTTACCAGTAGAAATGCATAGAAACACAAATGAAGGAAAACGCAGCCCAGGCTTAGATGTGAAAGGCGCCTTATTTTTTTTAAAGCTTGTCACACTTAAACATTTCAGATAACCAAACCAATGTAAATGTTAGACAAATATAACACATGTAAACACAAAATTCAGTTCATAAAAGAAGGTCTTTATTGTTACTAAGGGAAAAAGAAATCTAAACCTACAGGGCCCTGTGTGAAAAAGTGATTGCCCACTAAACCTAATTACAGGTTGGGCCACCCTTAGCAACAACTGCAATCAAGCATTTGTGATAACGGGCAATGAGTCTTTTACAATGCTCTGGAGGAATTTTGGCCCACTCATCCTTGCAGAATTGTCGTAATTCAGCCCCATTGGAGGGATCCCAAACACCTTTTTAAGATCATCATCTCAATCAGGTTAAAGTCAGGATTTTAACTAGGCTACTCCAAAGTCTTAATTTTGTTTTTCTTAGTAGTGGACTTGCTGTTGTGTTGTGTTACCAGGAAGCGCTCACTTTACAGCTGGAATTCGGGTGCTGTGATGTGGTTCTTGGGGTCACCCGCGTTCACCGCTGACGACACTTAGTTATGAACTTAGATGACCTTTCTCACAACACCCGGTAGTCAGTGTCATCCTGTTAGTCGCTGTGAGCTGTGTGTCTGCTCACAGAGATGTAGCAGAGCTGAACATCTTCGTCTGTGGATTTATCATTGGAGGGTTTGTTTTTTGGTTATTAACCCCTTAACGACATAGGACGTTGTGCAACGTCCTGTGTTTCTGCCCGTTCCCGACACAGGACGTTGCACAACGTCCTGGCAGATTTGAGCTGCTGCAGCTCCTGTGAGTGGGATCGCTCAGGTGTCACAGATGCTGCTGCTCTGTGACAACCTGCAGATGACCCCACAGGGGGTGGATTAACCCCCCCGTGCCCAGGACCCCTCCGATCGGCAGTTTAAAAGTGAAACTGCCGATCGGAGGGAATCACAGGGATTCACCCCTCCAGATCTGATTGAAGCTCTCCAATCAGATCTGGAGGGGCGGATCGGCAAGTGCCCACCCCTCCACAGCCCCCTCCAGCACCAGGACCTACAGGGGCCCCCCCAGAACCGCCCGCCCCCCTCTATTGTTATGTATATGCCGGCGGGCTGCAGCCGCGGCTGCGCCCGCCGACCACAGTGCCTGGTCCCCTCCTATGGCCCCCCCCTAGGCAGCCCCCCCTAGGCAGCCCCCCTCCAGGCAGCCCCCACCCCTCACCTCCTGCGGCGGGCTGCACACATCGGTGCACCCGCCGCTGCGTCCGGCTGTGCAGCTCCTCGGCCGGCCGGTCGGTGGCCCCGCCTCCTCTCCCCGCCTCCTCTCCCGGCCTCCTCCTGCTGATCGGTCTATCGAGAGGGAGGTAAGTATGTATGTATGTATCTATGTATCTATGTATGTATGCATGTATGTATGTATGCATGTATCTATGTATGTATGTATCTATGTATGTATGTATGCATGCATGTATGTATGCATGTATGTATGCATGTATCTATGTATGTATGTATGTATCTATGTATGTATGTATGCATGCATGTATGTATGCATGTATGTATGCATGTATCTATGTATGTATGTATGCATGTATCTATGTATGTATGTATCTATGTATGTATGTATGCATGCATGTATGTATGCATGTATGTATGCATGTATCTATGTATGTATGTATGCATGTATGTATGTATCTATGTATGTATGTATGTATGTATCTATGTATGTATGTATGCATGTATGTATGCATGTATCTATGTATGTATGTATGCATGTATGTATGTATCTATGTATGTATGTATGTATGCATGTATCTATGTATGTATGAATGAATTGATGGATGGATGATGGATGGATGGATGGGTGAATGGATAGATGGATGGGGGGTGCATGCGTGTGCGTGCGTGGACGTGAGCGTACATGAGCGTGCGTGGACGCGTGCGTGCGTGGACGTGTGCATAGATGGATGTGTGCGTGGATGTGCGTGCGTGGATGTCAGCATGCGTGCGTGGATGTCAGCATGCGTGAATGTCAGCATGCGTGCGTGGATGTGTGCTTGCGTGGGTGTGCGTGCGTGGATGTGTGTGTGGATGCGCGTGGATGTGGATGTGCGTGTGTGGATGTGCGTGCGTGGATGTGTGCGTGCATGGATGTGCGTGCGTGGATGTGTGTGTGGATGTGCGTGGATGTGCGTGCGTGCGTGGATGTCCGCGTGCATGCGTGGATGTGGATGTGCGTGGTTGTGTGCGTGCGTGGATGATGGGTGCATAGGTGGATGGATGGGTGCAACAAGGGATCAAGTGTCCTCTTGTTGTAGTCTCTGGGATCATAGTCATGGTGCACTGTATGACAGATCATTGTCATACAGTGCACCATAACTCTGACCCCAGAGGCTGTAGGAAGAGGACACTTGATCCCTTGCTGCAGTCTCTGGATTGAGCAGAGGCGATCAAGCGTCGTGGGACCTTCGTTGTGGACTACGTCGGATCTTTATAATAAAGATGGAGTCCGAATTTTGTTTGTGTTTTTTTTTCAAATAAAAAGATTTTTCTCTGTGTGTATTTTCTGACTATTTACCAGAGATTCCTAATGGCGGGTCTAACATTGGCCCTATATTATGAATCTCGGGCTTAGTGCCAGCTGCCAATAAAAAGCTGGCATTAACCCCTTTATTACCCAGTTTGCCACCGGCACCAGGGCAACTGGAAGAGTCTGGGTACAGCACCAGAAAATGACGCTTCAATGAATGTGCCATTTTCTGGAGCGGCTGCTGGCTGCAATTCGCAGCCTGGGGGGCCCAGAACGCTTGGGCCTCTCCATGCTGCGAATTCCAGCCCCCAGCTGCCTAGTTGTACCTGGCTGGACCAAAAATATGGCGGAGCCCCACATAATTTTTTTTTCTAGAATTAGTTCTAGAAAAAAAAAAGGGCTTTGCTGTATTTTTGGAAGCCAGCCAGGTACAACGAGGCAGCTGGGGGTTGGTGGCAATCCGTAGCTGCCAAGTTGTACCTGGCTGGACCAAAAATGTGGTGGAGTCCCACGCCATTTTTTTTCTAGAATTTAGTCCTAGAAAAAAAATAAAAATGGGCTTCGCTGTATTTTTGGTTGCCAGCCAGGTACAATGAGGCAGCTGGGGGTTGCTGGCAGTCCGTAGCTGCCAAGTTGTACCTGGCTGGACCAAAAATATGGCGGAGCCTCACGCCATTTTTTTTCTAGAATTAGTCCTAGAAAAAAAATAAAAATGGGCTTCGCTATATTTAGATGCATAGTGAACACTTTGAACCCCCAGGTGCTTCACAAATTGATCCGAAAAAAGAAAATTTGTGTGAAAAAAAGTACTTTTTCCTTATTACGGATCAATTTATGAAGCACGTGGGGGTTGAAAGTGCTCACTATGCATCTAGATGCATTCCTTGGGGGGTCTAGTTTCCAAAATGAGGTCACTTGTGGGGGAGCTCCAATGTTTAGGCACACATTGGCTCTCCATATGCGACATGGTGTCCGCTAATAATTCCAATTGTTAGCGGACACCATGTCGCGTATGGAGAGCCCCTGTGTGCCTGAACATTGGAGCTCCCCCACAAGTGACCCCATTTTGGAAACTAGACCCCCCAAGGAACATATCTAGATGCATAGTGAGCACTTTCAACCCCCAGGTGCTTCACAAATTGATCCGTAAAAATTAAAAAAGAAAATTTGTGTGAAAAGAAATATACTTTTTCCTTCTTACGGATCAATTTGTGAAGCCCATGGGGGTTCAAAGTGCTCACTATGCATCTAGATGCATTCCTTGGGGGGTCTAGTTTCCAAAATGAGGTCAATTGTGGGGGAGCTCCAATGTTTAGGCACACATGGGCTCTCCATATGCGACATGGTGTCCGCTAATAATTCCAATTGTTAGCGGACACCATGTTGGGTATGGAGAGCCCCTGTGTGCCTAAACATTGGAGCTCCCCCACAAGTGACCCCATTTTGGAAACTAGAGCCCCCAGGGAACATATCTAGATGGGTTGTGAACATTTTGAACCCCCAGGTGCTTCACAAATTCATCTGTAAAATTGAATAAGTACTTTTTTTTCCACAAAAAATTTCTATTTTCATTTCTACAGATTATGTTGTGAAGCACCGGGGTGTTCAAAATGCTCACCACCCATCTAGATAAGTTCCCTGGGGGGTCTAGTTTCCAAAATGGGGTCACTTGTGGGGGAGCTCCAATGTTTAGGCACACAGGGGCTCTCCAAACGCAACATGGTGTCCGCTAACAATTTGACTGAAAAATCAGCTCAAATTTTTAGCGACACCATGTTGCATTTGGAGAGCCCCTGTGTGCCTACACATTGGAGCTCCCCCACAAGTGACCCCATTTTGGAAACTAGACCCCCCAGGGAACATATCTAGATGGGTGGTGAGCTTTTTGAACCCCCAGGTGCTTCATAAATTAATCCGTAAAAATTAAAAAGTACTTTTTTTTTCCACACAAATTTTCTTTTAGCCTAAATTTTTTCATTTTCACATGGGGAACAGGATAAAATGGATCCTAAAATTTGTTGGGCAATTTCTCCTGAGTACAGCGATACCTCATATGTGGTCATAAACCACTGTTTGGGCGCACGGCAGGGCTCAGAAGAGAAGGAGCGCCATTTGACTTTTTGAATGGAAAATTAGCTCCAAAAGTCAAATGGCGCTCCTTCCCTTCTGAGCCCTGCCGTGCGCCCAAACAGTGGTTTATGACCACATATGAGGTATCGCTGTACTCAGGAGAAATTGCCCAACAATTTTTAGGATCAATTTTATCCTGTTGCCCATGTGAAAATGAAAGAATTGAGGCTAAAAGAACATTTTTATTAGAAAAATTAAAATGACCATTTTTTCCTTCCACTTTGCTTTAGTTCCCGTGAAGCACCTGAAGGGTTAATAATCTTCTTGAATGTAGTTTTGAGTAGCTTGAGGGGTGCAGTTTTTGGAATGGTGTCACTTTTGGGTGTTTTCTGTCATGTACACCCCTCAAAGGGACTTCAAATGTGATGTGGTCAAAAAAAAAATGGTTTTGTAAATTTTGCTGGAAAAATGACAAATTGCTTATGAACTTTGAACCCTTATAACGTCCGAACAAAAATTTTTTTTTTTTCCAAAATTGTGCTGATGTAAAGTAGACAAGTGGGAAATGTTATTTATTAACTATATTGTGTCACATACCTCTCTGGTTTAGCAGAATAAAAATTCATAATTTGAAAATTGCTAAATTTTCAAAATTTTTGCCATATTTTTGATTTTTTCACAAATAATCGCAAAAATTATCGACCTAAATTTAATACTAACATGAAGCCCAATATGTCACGAAAAAACAATCTCAGAATCGCTAGGATCCGTTGAAGCGTTCCAGAGATATAACCTCATTAAGGGACACTGGTCAGAATTGACAAAAATGGCCTGGTCATTAAGGTCAAAATAGGCCCGGGGTGAAGGGTTAAAGAGGGGAACCAGGGATGTGTTTTGTGTTTAATTTCAATTAAATATTTTTTTCACTGTGTTATTTTCGGTGTTACTTTTTTTCACTGTTTACTTGAAATTCATAGTGGCCGGGTTTTATATTGGCCTGAAACTATGAATTGTGGGCTTAGTGCCAGCTGCAAATACAAAGCTGGCATTAACCCCTTTTTTACCTAGCGTGCCACCCTCACCAGGGCTACTAGAAGAGCCAGGTAAAGCGTCTGAAAATGGTGCTATGAAAGAATGTGGCATTATCAGGTGTGGCTGTGGGCTGCAATTTTCAGTGTTGAGGGCCCAAAACACTTGGGCCTTACTGTGCTGATAATCCTAGCCCCCAGCTGCCTGGGTTTTACCTTGGCTGGTGAACAAAAATAGGGTGAAGCTCATGCATTTTTTTCCTAAATTAAATAATAAAAAAAAAATGAATGGGCGACCCTGTATTTTGATTCCAAGCCAAGGTAAAGCCAGGTAGAGTTTGCAGTGAAAGCCTCTAGCTGTCCCCTATATCTACGCTGAGAATCAAAAATACAGCGAAGCGCTATGCTAAGTTTTTTAATTATTTATTTTTATAGTACTATGATGTCAGCCAATGGGTGAGGGACCCAACAGCCAATCTCAGAAGCTGTTACAAAGAATGGGCATCTGTGATTGGCTGCTGAGTAATCTAGTATCTAGAATGTATGGGCAGTTTCCAGATTACTCCAACAGCCAACCCCAGATGCCCATTCTCTGTGACTGTATCTGTGATTGGCTGTTGTGCACCTCTCCAGTGAATATTCAGGAAGTTAATGGGTGGCCCGGAAGTACAGCTGTGGGATGGCAAGACACAGTAAGTATAACACTGCCATTGAATAAATATTTGCTTTCTATTTACAGCCCCCAATACCCAGTCTATAACTTTAAAGTCGAGTTTGGGGTTTGGACTCAAGTTCGAGTCACATTCGGCCCGAACTTTATTAAAAAAATAAAGTCCATGTGAACATCGGCAGGTTTTCCCATCACTAACATTGTGGGTGCTGTTTTTAAAATAGCATTACTTTTGGAGATTTTCCAATATATAGTTCCCACAAACTCACAAAAAAAAAAGTTGTGTTTATTTGCTTGAAATGAAAATTAACTGCTACATTTTTAATGCTCTAACATCCTTACAAAATAAAAGAACATTTTACAGATGGTGCTGATGTAAAGCAGACATGGGTGAATTTGTTAACTATTTTGTGGTGTGTGACTATCTGGATTAAAGGGATAATCAATCAGAGTTTGAAAATAGCTAAATTTTTATCAAATGTGTTATATTTTTATAAATTAACGCAAAACATATTAACCTAAATTTACCATAATCAAGTGTCATGCAAAACAATCTCAAATTCACTGGGGTATGGTGAAATACTGCAGGTTAGGCTACGTTCATACGTTGCGCTATTGCACCGTTCGGGTCTGCTTTGTACGGATCCGCTATTGCAGTGAAAATGCAGTGAAACACATTGACGTTGGCTGTCAAAGCCAAGTTCAATGCATTTCACTATTTTACATTCACATGCTGTCTTTTTACAGACCAACCTTTGGGCTGAAAAGTGGGTCCATAAAAAGAATGACGCATGTCAATTTCCTGGTGTTTTTTTCGCTGCGCTTTCACTCATCTCGCCGCGTTCCAATGCTGATCTCTCCCCATCCCGACGGCACAGGACCTGTGGAGGACCTTGGAAAGCACCATGTGACCGAGCAATGGCACCCAATCAATGGCAGGCCATAAGGTCTTAGAAGGCAGCGATACTGCGGCTCCGGGGATGATAGATCACCGACGGTCACCGAGTGCGGTGAGGTGATTAAGCGCAGGCGAACAGCGCAACAGCGTTCACACACAGAATGTTGCGCTTTGTGAGCATCCATTCTTGGTGCAGTTTTTGCACCAAAAATGGATCCTCACAAAACGTAGAAGTATGCTGTGTGTGAATGTAGCCTATTGCCATATAAATTGACATTAGATTTGAAAAATTTGGCCTGGTTACTAGCAGGGCTGTAGAGTCAGAGTCATGGAGTTGGTATCCATTTTGGTGGAGTCGGAGTTGGTATAAAATGATCCGACTCCTAAAATATATAAGGTTAGGTTAACAAGTAGCATATTTCCATGTCTTTTTATGCACACTTTTCCCCAAAAGCGCATCAGCGCCTGCGTTTCGCGGCAAAGTGAATGGACTTTCACTTTTACCATTCAGACGCTGTGCTTTTTTCAGCGGTGCTGTTGTGCAAATTTGCACACGCTTTTCTCCATAGGCCCCATAATAAGGCGCTGGAAGTCGTTTAGACAATGCTGTATTCCAACGCCTATAATTGCAGGGCACAAGAGTAATAGCAGGATGTGATGTCACACAGGGGCAGTAAGAATCCTGTGTTCCTCCCCCTGTGTGACATGTTGGAGCTGTAGTTTCAATTTCGCAGTGTATCTACATACACTGCAAAAACTAAATAAAAGTGAACACAAGATATTAAAAATAAAATACGTCTCCGTTGGCTGTCCCAGGACCCGCGGAGAAGACGTCTGATCGCTGCAAGGATCTTAATCATCTGATTGGCCAGTAGCGATAAGCTGATGTGTCACGTGACAGCATCAGCTGATCGTGAAGTGACATCGTCAGCGACATTAAACACAGAACCGATCAGATTTGGTGGGCAATTTAAACCGAACAGCTGATCGGTTCCCGCCGGTCAGCTGATTCTGGTCCTTGCAGTGACTGGACGTGGACGCCTCGCATCCCGGAACACTCAGCGGAGAGGTGAGCATTTTTTTATTTATTTTTAATACCCATTGCTTTCTTTTACTTTGCTTTCGCAGTGTATGTAGATACACTGCGAAAACAAAAGTACACACGTCACACGGGAACAGGATTATTGATGCCCTTGTGTGCCATCACTTCCTCCTGTGCTCTTGAGAGAAAAATGCGGGAAAACTACCCACGCAAAAAAAATGTGTGTGAAAGCAGCTTAAATTAGGTACAGTAGTTCAATGCAGAATTTGCTGAATATTATTATGTTCTATTTAAATATCTTGATTATTGTATCACAATAATGATTAAAAGTCTGATGTTACCATTATACTACAATAAATTTATCACTTAAACTTGAGCCATGCATGAAAGAGTCGGAGTCAGATTTGGAGTCGAAGTCAGGAAAACTGAGGAGTGGGAGTCGGTGGTGTGAACCCAAAAGGGACAGTGTTTTTATGATCTGCGCTGTTGTACGATGAAAAGATCACAAGGATTTGTCAAGTAATGGTGACTTTATTTGATCCATTTCGTAGCGATATCCCCGCTCCTTCCTCAGGAATCAACCATAATACACAGTATTACAGGAGGTACACATTATATAGATAATACAGAGCACATTATCATGACGTAGGACTGGGAGGTTACACTGACATCAAATTTAACCTGGTCCTCAAGTATACAGCAACATAAAATAAAAAGAGACCAAAAATATAAGCTGTAAATTAACAAAAGAAAAAAAGAGACTAAAAAGTAATTACAGGAACCGAGAGAGCATGTAAATCATAGTGAAGATGTTCTGAAATGAGAAGAAATATAAGGAAAAAAAATAGAAAAAGAAAAATAGCAGAGTGGAGTGGGATCAAACCCCAGAAGTCTAGAGGGCTCCACCAGTGAACTATATGTATGTGCATGTTTGTGAATCAAATGACTGTTTGGTATTTGCAAAAAAATTATAAAATGTATTTCACTTACACCAATCAAATGGAGAGCAAGAGAAGAAATATGCACACCGATATAGGAAAAATAGAATAAGAAAATATATATATTAAAGATTTGTAGTGATTACAATATTAAGAGTGAAAAGTTAATCTATATGAGCTATTGATACTATGAATACAGTAAAGCTAACTGTAAAATCAATAAATTGACTACGATAGAGTATACGTTTGGCTGTTGTGCACTGATGATAGACCATTTGATATGTCAGCTAGAGCACTGTGACCCACGCTTTCTCGGCGCCTATTGACCATAAACAGGCTGATAAACCCATACAAAATATGTGCAGATTTGTAAAACATTGCTGTGAGTTGATATGTCTTTGTGTCTTTTTTTATTTTCTACATGAGGATTAGATCATTTAAAAAAAACACTCCTGTGTATTATATAGTAAGATTCTGCAGAGAGTGAAATCACCATATTAGTCATACGGGAAATACATACTAATTTGGTCCTAAAATACCACATGCTTTTAATACTTTCATAAATCCTCCAGCTAAGTATTTAGAAAGTGAAAAGCCACTTGTAAAAGCTGAAAATCTGCAATGTTAACTCTGCTAAAGTTGAATTTCGGATGCCCAAGTTTCCCTTAAGGTCACCAGAAGACTAGGTCATCCTTCTGCGGTGGCAGCAGTTCTAGTTAGGGATCTCTGTGTTCCGTACTTATCTAAACGCTTTTTGAATCGTTTTAATGCTGCCAAGGTGTCTGCCACATCTCACCGCAGCCTATTTCACAATCCAATTACCTTCTGTCTAAAATAATACTTTATCTGACCCAACCAAGCTGAAGAGAACTTGCTACTCTTCAACACACATTCCAGCAATGAGCAGTGAAATTAAAGTCTGGGGTCCAGCATTTTGATGCATTTGCTGCTCACCTTGGTCCTAATACAAAAAAAGAAAGACTTGCTCCACGTGATGTGCTTAAGGAACATTGGACTTTGGGGATTGACTTACCTCCTGTGAACACATCTATTCAGACCTGTACATATTTTCAGACCCTTACACTGCCGGTAAGAGCAATAGCGTTTTTATTGCAATAAGTTGAAACCTTGGACCATAACCACACCAATATACAATATGTATACATCAGATGTGCACAGATATGGAAATCCTTGGAAATATATTCCTGTATATGTTATTATTGTGCTTGTATTGGTCTCATATTTATCAATTATTTAGATAATGTTGTGAGAAGAATGTTGTCAGTATAGCGATGAAGAACCTTAATGCACCTCATGTAGTACAGCAAAAACAAATATGGCTGAGTATATGATGAGAATCGCAACTTACATCAAAGAGCTACAGCTGCAGTTACTTCCTTTACACAATAGAAGTGATGCCAACATGATACAGTAAATCCCCACAGACAGCACTGGAAAGACAGACGAGTGCAAATTGTATATGTTTTAGGCGGCTTCAAAAATGAGAACTAAAATCAGTCTTCCATGGGCAGCAGGTCAACTTTCAAAAGCTAATCTGGCTGTGTTCCCATCTTATCAAATGTGTTCATCAGGGGTATTCCCCAATGTATCCTCTGATGTAAGGCTCGGACGTATGCTACTGTGTAACCATAACAGTTTGTTCTGGAGGACGTGGGACAGTTTTGGAAGGAGATGGCAAAAAAATACAGACTCTCAAAAGACAAGTATGAAATATGTTCATATTGTAGAAGTGATATACTAAATGCTGTTACACATTTACTTTTATAAGAATAAAGGAAAGTTTGGAAATTCTAACTGTAAAACGTATATTATGTTCCATCAATCTAAAATTCATATTTTTATTTTACTATTACTAAAAGGAGTGTGGAGATCGAGGCCCCATTTATTTAAACAGCTTTCCACATTTTGAAAAGTGGATATAGGGGAAGGTAGTTTGACAGTGTGAGGCCAAGATTGATCGAAAAGTACATTATTTGGAAAAAATAATGGTGTAAACTATGACAGAAATGGATGCCTGCCATTGGCTGGAGTAACATTTGTGGCAGAGGTGAACACCTGTTGAAAGATACACCAAATTCATTAACAGTCAAATGAAGTTAGTGAATTTTTCTGCATAGCAACTTTGATTTAGGCCCCTTTCACATCAGCGGTAAACGCTGATTGAGACAGATGCGGTGAAAAAACTGCAACTGCCGCGATTACCGCATAACGGCCTCGATCACGGCACACTTGGGGCAAACCCCATACAATGTCTATGGGGCTTGTGGTTAGTGTGCGGCAGGTGCGGCAAGTGCGGTTTCGGCACTTGCGGCAGGTGCGGCCGCAAAAAAAACGCGGCATACCGCGTTTTTTTCGCAGCCGCACCTACCGCAAGTGCCGAAACCACACCTTCCGCACTTACCGCAAGCCCCATAGACATTGTATGGAGCTTGCCGCAAGTGTGCCGTGATCGCGGCCGTTATGCGGTAATCGTGGCAGTTGTGTTTTTTTCACCGCATCTGCCTCAATCAGCGTTTACCGCTGATGTGAAACGGGCCTTAGGTTGGCGTACAAAATTCCAGTAATATTACATCAGAGCAGGAATGTGAGAAAATGAGCAGAGATTGAAGTTTAGCTTCCCAACAACCTGTATCAAATGTAAAAACCTTCCAAGAGGAAAACATAGCATTACTCAACAAACATAAAAGCATAGCGGAGGTCTATAGCTTGCTAACTTTAGATGATTGAAGTGGGTCTATCTGATGGAATCGCTGGTAAAGTTTAAGGATGCTACATCTAGTTAAACACTAACCAGTTGCTGCAAGGTAAAGATGAAAAATCAAGCAGATGGTCAACACTGAAAAGAGTGTGAAGGATGAAAAACCTGCTGCAATGCAGATGATAATATAATCACTTGCACTGGTGATGATTCCAAACCCCTGTGCAATGCTAAAGAAATCTGGGGGTGTGGCCTAGCAGGCTATGTGAGAGGAAGCAGAGAAAGGTTCTCCCGCCGACCGAATACCTGTTTTCGGCACATCTTGTCTGCAGAGAGGCCCCTTCTGCCACTGTACCAGACGGCCTTACTATCAGGATCTGACAGCCGAAGTCCCTGAGCCCCTGGGACGCCGTGATGACTCGTAGAAGACAGCAGGACGCTGGAGCTGGTGCTGCAGGGGGCTCCCAAGATGGCATTGTGGTGAGGGAGGATGCTAGCCAGGATACTAAATTACAGAGACCAGGACATTATCATGAGAAGGGCAAGAGATGCGGAGAACTTTAGTATTGATGGGCAGAGGATTGCTATATACCCGGACTATTCCCCTACAGTGCAGAGACAAAGAATGAAGTTTACCGGGGTTAAGAGATGTATGCCGGAAATGGGAGTAATGTTATTCCCGGCCAAACTGAGGGTGATCGCTTTGGACAGAGTTCAGTTCTTTACTAGCCCGGAGGAGGCCTCGCAATGGTTGGATAGCAATGCCAAGAGACTTAGAGCAGAGGAGGGCTGAGGGGAGGCCCCCTCTGTTGGAAGACAATTTCTGTATTATAATTGGACAGCTCACAACAGGATGATGCATAAGAGTTGTTGCAGTGATTATTTACTAACGGGGATGTTTTTCTCTTTTTTTTTCTTTTCCCCCTTAAATTGTACGTATATATGAGGATTATCAACCCCCCCCCTTCCCCGTCTTACTTCATTTTGGTTTTATGTACTGACCTTTTCTTGGCCGGGAAGGGAGGAAATTGTTGTTTGTGTTATTACGGGGGAGGGGAACTTGCTGTGGCACAGTGAGAGCCACATGGACTATTCCAGTGATTGAGGCGGAAGGATGAAGAAGAGTGATATGATGTATATTTCTATGATAAGAATTTTCTGACAAAGACAGGTTTTGTTTTGATGTTATATGGTTATAACGTTTAGTTGAAGGCGGGAGGAGCTCTATGTATTCTGGGACTAGAACACGGTGGAGGCTGAGAGCTAGGTATCAGAGACCCACTCTGGAGGAGAGTTACGAATTGAAGGGGGGGATAGAAAGGGAGTTGGGGGGGAAGGAAAGGGTGGGGAGAGGGGGGAGTTGGGAAAAGGGAAGACGAAGGAGGGGCAGACAGCAGGTATGGGAAGATGTTTTGTACTTGGGAACTAAGAGTAGTGTCCATGGGAGGTCCGATTAAAGTGGTTGGATGGAATGTTAGGGGGCTGTCAGACGTAACTAGGAGGAAGGCCATTTTACAACATATTCTAGAACTAAAGGCATCTATATTTTGTTTAATGGAGACACATTTAGTTAAAGACAAACTTGACGTATTGCAAAGAAGATGGGTACAGGCGGCATATCATGCTACTTATTCCACATATTCGAGAGGGGTGTCCATACTGATTCCGGTTTCCACCAAATTTGAACATATAGAGTCACATTTAAATGACGAAGGGGAATGTGTCATTCTGGGTGTGTAGGATTTTTGATTTTCTGGTGGCCATCATTGCTATGTATATACCTCCACCATACTCGAGCAAAAAGATTAGGGAGGCCCTGGAGAAAACGGGTCATCTGGGAAATATTCCTATTTTGTTGATTGGAGATTTTAATAATGTGCAAGATGCATATTGGGACAAATACAAAAACAATCCAGAGAGGACATGTAGCTATATAACACCATTTGGGACTTACATTCAGGAATTGGGATTGAGAGATGTTTGGAGGGTGAGAAATGATGGGATCCGCTGTTTTTCCTGCTATTTGCCTACACACAATACTTTATCCGTATTATGTGGCACTGGGAAATGATCACCTGGATGCTCTAATAATCAAGGTGGAATATCTGCCAAGGAGATTAACGGACCATAAACCGATATATTTCATATTCAACCGGGAGAGCCGCGTAAAGGGATGAGGGGGATGGAAGGTACACCCTGCATGGCTGCGAAATTTAAACATGGATAATTTGTCCAAAGAACGTGAGGAATATTTCAGACTAAGCGAGGGAACTGCTGAGTTACAAATAACGTGAGATGCAATGAAGGCGTACCTTCGGGGGTCTCCTTTTTAGAGACATCAATAACTGTAAATCTAAAACAAGAAGGCAAGAGAATGAAAAGTTGGAAGAACTAAATAATGCAGAGGTGGAGCTCATTAGACAGGGGACGCCAGCAGCGGAAAAGTGGCTGAGAAACCCCCACGAATCGGTGAACCAATTAATCTTGGACAAAGCCCAGAAGAAGACGGAGTTTAGTCAGGCTTTATTTTTTGAGGAAGGGGAAAAGGTGGGGCATATGCTATCGCTGGTGGCATCTGCTCAGAGGAAGGCTTCATTTGTACACTCCATATATAATAGACGGGGTGAATTAAGATCGGATAATCTAGAAATTGGAGCTGTTTTTACAGACTTTTACTGAGAGTTATATTCCTCGGGGGCGGATGCTGAAGGGGTGGCAATTGCAACGTATTTGGAAAGTATAAAATTGCCCAGACTTTCGGCAGTGGATAGTGATAGCTTGGAGGGCCCCCTGACATGCGAGGAAATTGAATTGGTGCTGGCAGCTATGGCGGGTGAATGGGCACCACAAGGGATTGGACGGGCTCCCGATTGAAATACACTAACTCAAGGGGGGATTGGTGGTGCCTAAATTAAGAGATTTGCTGGAGGGATCAAGGGTGGGGGGTCTGCTGCCCGCATCCATGAGAGAGGCGGTCGTTATAGTCATCCCAAAAGAGGATAAAGACACCAGACTCCCAGAATCCTACATACCCATTTCGCTGCTGTTGACTGATCTGAAATTGCAGGCAAAGGTGCTGTGGAAACGGTTGGCTGGTGTTGTCACTAACCTGATACACCCAGATCAGTCTGGCTTTATGCCCGGCAGGTCAACGGCAGTAAATTTGAGGAGGCTATACATGAATATGCAAATGCCAGGTGACAATGTCGGCCAGAGGGTGATTGCGTCCTTTGATGCCCACAAGGCATTCGACAGTGTGGAATGGGGCTATTTGTGGGTAGTGATGAAGAGGATGGGATTTGGGCTGCAATTTCTCTCGTGAGTGCGGTTGCTGTATACTAGGCCTATGGCAAGAGTTAGAGTCAATGGTACACTGTCCCAGCCATTTGAACTCTGTAGGGAACGAGACAGGGGTGCCCATTGTCCCCGCTCCTGTTCGCTCTGGCGGTGGAACTTCTGGCTGCTAAGATTAGAGACGCAAGTGGGGTCGCAGGTTTTAAATATGGTCAGATTGAAGAGAAAGTAGTGCTTTACGCCGATGATAACTTGCTCTTCCTGGAAAATCCGGTGGGGTCACTGAGGGCGATGGGGATAATTGAGGAGTTTGGCTCTCTGTCTGGCATACGTATAAACTGGCATAAATCTACCTTATTTGCTTTAGATGCGCCACTCTCAACGGACATAGGGACAGGAGGTCTTAGGTTAGTGGATAAGTACTTAGGCATCTGGATTTCTAAACCGATTTCGGAATACCTTGTGGTGAATTTGGCCCCGGCCTTGGACCTTTTAAAAGCGAAGGTGAGAGCGTGGACCAGGATACACCTATCGGTGATTGGCCACATTAATTTGATTAAAATGATCCTGATGCCTAAGTTACTATATGTACTACATAATGCGTCCATTTGGATTCCACTGAAAAGGTTTAAGCAAATCAATTCATTGTTCCGCAGCTTAATCTGGGGGAAGAAACAGGCAAGGCTCAGGTTGGAGTTACTACAGCGTCCAAAGGATGAGGGAGGATTGGCACTACCGAATCCATATATATTATTTGGCAGCTCAGAGTCAGCATGTTAGAGGGTGGGCTTATCCAGCTACGTGTCCGTCTATACAAAGAGCCCTGGAAAATATCACAAAGAGGGTCCTTTTGACGATGAGTCTGGAGGATGGTTCACTGGGCATACTTGGTAGATCATACCCGACCATGTACTTGCTACACAATTTATGGGCTAAACTGAAGCAGATACGTGGTATAAACATTATTGACCAAATACTCCCCCATATGGCAGAATAATAATATGCGGGAAATACGAGTGATGGAGGTTTAGTGGAATTTCAAACCAAAGGAATAAGATATGTTTACCAGATTTGGGATGAACGGGGACTGAAGTCATTACATCAGTTAAGAGAGGAGTTTGGTCTGCGGGAAAACGGTTTATTTCAGTATTTACAAATGGCACACGCTTTTAATGCCCAGGACAGGGTGGGGAAGATTGGTATCCATCATGACATTGTGTTAGACTATGTATGTGGTGAAGGACCTTCGAGGGGGAGATATCTATTACCTACAGAGACCTTCTTCATACCCATCTCCTACAATACCCAATACGGGTGAGAGATAGGTGGGAGATGGAGGTGGGGACTCTGACGGAGGAAATGTGGGCCTCTATTCTGGAGTGGGTCCCCAATTTGTCTCTGAGTGAACTGGGCAGACTATCCCAGTTATATCTTATATACAGGGTTTACTGGTCGCCCATATTTTTATTTAGGGTTGGATTGAGACCCGCTTCGGAATGTAATAGATGCAGAACGGAGAACACAGATAGAATTCATAAGATGTGGACGTGTTCACGTTTGAGGATGTTCTGGCTGATGGTGCTTACCAGAATTGAGGGAGCTTATAGATGCGTAATACCTAGAGAACCGGTGGTGTGCCTTCTGGGGTATGTGGATGAGATAGCTGTGGACAGTACGAAATTGACTATTGCTAGGCTGTTATACATAGCGAGGAAGCTTATCGCTAGACACTAGATACGGGAGGAGCCTCCAACCAGGCGAGAATTTCTAGCACAAACTGGATATATATCTAGAATGGAAAGAGGAATTTACCACAAAAGGGGGAAATCAGGGCTGTATGAGAAGATATGGTCTCCATGGATAGAATATGGGTTGTAGTAGGGTTGGATATGGAAGAACTGGGACATGGGTAATGTGGAAGACACAAGGAATGTGATCCATTTCTTTATTCTTTTGATGCTAATGCTTCGTATGCTTGCTGGTAGTGGGAAGCAGGGAGGGGGGAGTTTATAGGACGAAAATGGGGACAAAAACACAATTTTTATGTTTATGTACTGTTGAAAGGTTTTGTATTTTATTATAAAATGCGAATAAAAATTATCTGATTAAAAAAAAAGAAATCCTGAAAACATGACCTGTTGGCGGCCCTTGAGTCCTGGAGTTCCCCACTTGTATTTTATAAGATGTCAAATCAATGACTTGGCACTAAAGAAAAATCTGTACTCCTTTGTTCAGCTGTAACTATAAATGTGTATAAAAGTAGAAGAGGGTGTATTTCAGTATAGGGCATTTCCTACGCTGTCAGTACTGGCTACAAACTACTAAATTTATTTTATACCGCCTTTAATTCCAGGACATTGTACATGTGGAAAAAAGCTTTACAGTACATGTCAATAATTAAATATGTATAACAAGATACAAAAATTTTAACTAGGCACAGCTAAATATGTAACAGACAGGAACAATCGGAGACAAGGCCCATGAGGCCCCCACTCTACAGAGGAGGGATACTACGCTTTTAACTCTTAACAACATCTGATGCAAGTTTATGTCACATCTGATGCAAGTTTATGTCATGATTGAGAAGGGGTTCCCACAAAATGATGTAAACTTGCATCATGGTAAACATGTGGGCACAAAAGATGGGTGTAAGAGATAGATGAGCTCTGGTCATCACAGCTAGGGCCTGTGCCCATACTGCTTCTGGCTGTTTAATCCCCTAATTGTCATGATCAAATAATGATGACATGATGCTTGTGTATTAGAATGGATTCCAGATCATATACTATTGATACTTGGGGACTGCCACAGCCATGGTTATTAGCTGAAATAGTGGCTGTGACTTCTCACAACCACAAAAAGTGAGCCTAATCCATTCACTTTATACTTTAATTCTCTCAGACTGCATCTACACATATCCGCTATTTTACTCTATAGTGCGTGTGTATTGCAATACATTATACCAGCGATCAGAATAATAAAAGTTAATAGGAAGCAATGAAAAAAAAGTTAAAAAGGAAAAGTAAAATTGTAAAACTACTTATAAGGTAAAAAATGTTGTACCGTGTTAGCAAGTAGATAGAAAAATATTGTAATCTGAGAGTCCTCAGTGGTTGATACCTTTTAATGGCTAACTGAAAAAATGGTAAACATAGCAAGCTT
Organism: Allobates femoralis; assembly: GCA_033576535.1. Classification (NCBI taxonomy): domain Eukaryota; kingdom Metazoa; phylum Chordata; class Amphibia; order Anura; family Aromobatidae; genus Allobates; species Allobates femoralis. Next base: position 143,736,890 of record JARQOC010000006.1, read on the forward strand.
TCAGGTACACTATGGCCCCTTCATTAGGCTGTAATGACACAAATCTGAAGACACATACATATGTACATAAGCAAAAGAAAATAACAAAAAAACAAAACAGTGTTAGATGCTGTAGTAAATACAACAGGTGACGTAAGCAGAGTCCGGCTAGGGAGGGGTAAAGGAACTGGGAAAGAGAAACCAAAATTCTAAGATAAGCGGAACAAATTGTATTATTGTTATATGGTTAGTAGCATGTCGAGACCTGAAAATACTTAAGAGAGTTGTGGAGAGTGATAGATCGAAGCAAGAGAGTTCACATAAGAAAAGTCAAAAGTTCATAGTCCTCAAAATGGAGTCTCTTGGAGATGTGATATCCCCAAGTGTCCTTTCAATTTGTATAAAAATGCATGAATCTGTGATGTCCCAAATGCCCACTCATTTTATATAAAATCCCATGAATCCATGTGAAACATTTAATCCTGTTTTCAATGTGTCAAAGGTCGTTATCAATTTGAATTCCCAAATTCTTCTCTCTCTCTGAGATTTAAAGTTGCTCTTTAAAATGAGCAGCCTCATATCGGTTTCATTGTTCTGGTCAGGGCTGGAAAAAAGCTTTGCTACAGGTAGATCCATACGCTTTTCTTTTATTGAGTGGCGATGAGAATTCATTCTTGTTCTGAATTGTAGTCTGGTTTCCCCTATGTACATGCCACCTGTTAGACATTTGGTACATATAATTAAATACACCATATTGCTTGCGATGCAGCTGAAGTTACCTGGGATCTTGTAGTCCTGATCTGTCCCAGGAATCTTTATCTTGTCGGTTGTCATTAGAGATGGACAGGTTTTGCACCTGTTCTGGTTGCAGGGAAAGGTTCCTGTAGCTGTTGGAGAGGACAGCGCGCTTCTGACAATGATGTTTTTTAGATTCAGAGGTTGTCTGAAACACAAGAGTGGGGGAACCAGAAATATTGATTTAAGTCGGGCATCTTTTTGTAGGAGTGGTTGCAGTTTCCGTGCAGCTCCTCCTAGTACCTCCAGACTTGGTTTGTAGGCAACTACAAGAGGAACTCTGTTGTTTTCTCCTCTGGCTTTGTAATGTAGGAGATGATTCCTTGATATTCTGGTGGCTCTTGTAATCTAGTTTTCGATTGCTCTTGGATGGTAGCCCTGGTTCAAAAAGATCTTTCTGATGTCCTCAAGGTGATTGTCTCTATCTGTAGGGTTGGAACATATCCGATTGTATCTGATGGCCTGGCTGTACACAATAGCCATTTTTATGTGCTTTCATCCAATGTGCTTATGTATGTACAGTTAGGGCCAGAAATATTTGGACAGTGACACAAGTTTTGTTATTTTAGCTGTTTACAAAAACATGTTCAGAAATACAATTATATATATATAATATGGGCTGAAAGTGCACACTCCCAGCTGCAATATGAGAGTTTCCACATCCAAATCGGAGAAAGGGTTTAGGAATCATAGCTCTGTAATGCATAGCCTCCTCTTTTTCAAGGGACCAAAAGTAATTGGACAATGGACTCTAAGGGCTGCAATTAACTCTGAAGGCGTCTCCCTCGTTAACCTGTAATCAATGAAGTAGTTAAAAGGTCAGGGGTGGATTTCAGGTGTGTGGTTTTGCATTTGGAAGCTGTTGCTGTGACCAGACAACATGCGGTCAAAGGAACTCTCAATTGAGGTGAAGCAGAACATCCTGAGGCTGAAAAAAAAGAAAAAATCCATCAGAGAGATAGCAGACATGCTTGGTGTAGCAAAATCAACAGTTGGGATTCTGAGAAAAAAGGAATTGACTGGTGAGCTTGGGAACTCTAAAAGGCCTGGGCGTCCACGGATGACAACAGTGGTGGATGATCGCCGCATACTTTATTTGGTGAAGAAGAACCCGTTCACAACATCAACTGAAGTCCAGAACACTCTCAGTGAAGTAGGTGTATCTGTCTCTAAGTTAACAGTAAAGAGAAGACTCCATGACAGTAAATACAAAGGGTTCACATCTAGATGCAAACCATTCATCAATTCCAAAAATAGACAGGCCAGAGTTAAATTTGCTGAAAAACACCTCAAGAAGCCAGCTCAGTTCTGGAAAAGTATTCTATGGACAGATGAGACAGAGATCAACCTGTACCAGAATGATGGGAAGAAAAATGTTTGGAGAAGAAAGGGAACGGCACATGATCCAAGGCACACCACATCCTCTGTAAAACATGGTGGAGGCAACGTGATGGCATGGGCATGCATGGCTTTCAATGGCACTGGGTCACTTGTGTTTATTGATGACATAACAGCAGACAAGAGTAGCCAGATGAATTCTGAAGTGTACCGGGATATACTTTCAGCCCAGATTCAGCCAAATGCTGCAAAGTTGATTGGACGGCGCTTCATAGTACAGATGGACAATGACCCCAAGCATACAGCCAAAGCTACCCAAGAGTTCATGAGTGCAAAAAAGTGGAACATTCTGCAATGGCCAAGTCAATTACCAGATCTTAACCCAATTGAGCATGCATTTCACTTGCTGAAATCCAGACTTAAGACGGAAAGACCCACAAACAAGCAAGACCTGAAGGCTGCAGCTTTAAAGGCCTGGCAAAGCATTAAGAAGGAGGAAACCCAGCGTTTGGTGATGTCCATGGGTTCCAGACTTAAGGCAGTGATTGCCTCCAAAGGATTCGCAATAAAATATTGAAAATAAAAATATTTTGTTTGGGTTATGTTTATTTGTCCAATTACTTTTGACCTCCTAAAATGTGGAGTGTTTGTAAAGAAATGTGTACAATTCCTACATTTTCTATCAGATATTTTTGTTCAACCCTTCAAATTAAACGTTACAATCTGCACTTGAATTCTGTTGTAGAGTTTCATTTCAAATCCAATGTGGTGGCATGCAGAGCCCAACTCGCGAAAATTGTGTCTGTGTCCAAATATTTCTGACCCTAACTGTATGTGTCTTCAGAATTTGTGTCATTATCAGCCTGACGAAGGCGTAATAGTGTCCTGAAAGCTTGCTATGTTGACCATCTTTTCAGTTAGCCAATAAAAGGTATCAACCACTGAGGACTCTCAGATTCCAATATTTTCTAAAACTACTTATATAAATATCTGAAAATTAAGAATAAAAAAATTCTACCAATAAATACATATATTTATGAAAAAACAAAAATAAACAGAAAAAAGAGAATTTTGTTTACGTACCGTAAATTCTTTTTTCTTTAATCATCAATGGGAGACCCAGACAATGGGGTTTAGGGCACTGCCCTCCGGAGGTCACACTAGGTACTACAAGTTTGTAGACACCGCCTCCTCCGCTTATAAACCCCTACCGCAGGGAACATCCTCAGTTTGGTCCACAAGCTGCGAGGAGGAAATAAACCACACCCGAAACATCGGGAAGAATGCCGTGCACAGACGGTTCAACAACCCGGCAAACACTGTCTCAACAGAGAACAGAGCAAATGCAAAACATGCAACGGAACAACTGGGTGGGTGCTGGGTCTCCCATTGATGATTAAAGAAAAAAGAATTTACGGTACGTAAACAAAATTCTCTTTTTTCTGGTCATCATAATGGGAGACCCAGACAATGGGGATGTCCTAAAGCAATACCCCAGGGCGGGAAGAGTTCCTCAACAAGACGGATAACACATGGTTCACTTTTAAAGGTGGGCAACCGCCGCCTGGAGAACCCGCCTGCCCAAACTTGCATCCGCAGAGGCATGGGCATGCACCATATAGTGCTTAGAGAAAGTGTGCAGGCTGGACCAAGTGGCCGCCTGACACACCTGTAGAGCAGACGCTCGATGTCGCAAAGCCCAGGAGGCACCTACGGCTCTGGTAGAGTGAGCCTTCAATCCCACCGGGAGAGGCAAACCAGAAGCCCGGTAAGCCTCTTGAATGGAAGCCTTAATCCATCTGGCCAATGTCGATTTTGATGCCGCGGACCCCTTACAGCGACCTGTCGTAAGAACAAATAAGGAATCCGAACTCCTAAAGGAGGCGGTCCTGGACACATAAATGCGTATAGCTCTCACGAGATCCAGAGTATGGAGGTCGCGTTCAACCTGATGAACGGGAGCGGGGCAAAATGATGGGAGAACAATCTCCTGGTTCAGGTGAAAAGTTGAAACCACATTCGGCAAGAATTCTGGCCGAGGACGCAACACCACCTTGTCTTGGTGAACCACCAGAAAGGGTGACTTGCACGATAGTGCAGCCAATTCTGATACCCTCCTCAGAGACGTAATTGCCACCAGAAAGGCCACTTTCTGGGACAGACGCGATAGAGAAACATCTCTCAGCGGCTCAAACGGAGGTCTCTGTAATGCCGCCAGGACCATGTTAAGGTCCCAAGGGTCTAGAGGTCTCTTGTAGGGCGGAACCATCCGTGACACCCCCTGCAGAAATTGACGGACCTTCGGGAGGAGCGCCAATCGTCTGTCAAACAGCACTGAAAGTGCTGATACTTGACCTTTCAAAGAGCCAAGGGATAATCCCAATTCCAAACCCGACTGTAGGAAAGCCAACAACGTCGGGATGGACAAGGGCCACGGAGACCGTCCGCCAGAGGCACACCAAGTAAAAAAGATTTTCCACGTTCTGTGGTACATCTTTCTGGAAACTGGCTTCCTAGCCCGATTCATAGTGGCAACCACCGTAGGGGAGAAACCCCTGGATGTCAGCAGCCAGGCCTCAAGAGCCATGCAGTCAATCTGAGGGCCCTGGAATTGAGGTGGAAGAATGGGCCTTGTGCGAGTAAATCTGCGCGTTCTGGAAGAGCCCACCTGTGTCCGCCTGACAGTTGCCACAGGTCCGGATACCAGGACCTCCTGGGCCAGTCTGGAGCCACTAGAATGGCTATCCTGCATTCCGACCTGATTTTCCACAGCACCCTGGGAATCAGAGCCAGAGGCGGGAACACATACGGTAGATGGAATCTGGACCAAGTCAAGATCAGGGCGTCCGCTCCCAGAGACTGGGGGTCCCATGACCTTGCCATGTATTGCGGCACCTGATGATTCAGCCGTGAGGCCATCAGATCCACGTCCGGAGTGCCCCATCTGCTGCAGATGTCCTGGAAGACGTCTGGATGAAGAGACCACTCTCCGGCGTCCATCCCCTGCCGGCTCAGATAGTCGGCCTCCCAGTTTTCGACCCCTGGGATGTGAACTGCGGAGATCAGGCAGTTGTTGTCCTCCGCCCAGGATAGGATGCGGTGAACTTCGGCCAGAGCCTCTGCACTCCTGGTTCCTCCTTGATGATTTATATAAGCGACGGCCGTCGCATTGTCGGACTGAACCCGAATGGGTTGTCCTGAGAGGAATCTCTGAAACGCCAGGAGTGCCAGATAGATCGCCTTGATCTCCAGCACATTGATCTGCAACGCCGACTCCGACTGAGTCCAGAGGCCTTGGGCCCTGTGGTGTAAGAACACCGCCCCCCCAGCCCTTCAGACTGGCGTCGGTGGTCACCACTAACCATGACGGTTTGATGAAGGACCGGCCCCGAGACAAGTGATGTGGCTGTAGCCACCACTGCAGGGAATCCCTGGTCGGTAGTGAAAGTGTCACCAGCCGATTCAGAGAGATCGTCCTCTTGTCCCACCTGCGGAGAATCTCCAGCTGGAGAGGACGGAGGCGAAATTGTGCGAACGGCACCGCCTCTATTGCTGCCACCATGCGCCCCACCAGCTTCATCAACACCCGTAGGGATGATTGTGGTGACAGGAGGACTGCTTCCACTCCTGATTGGATCGCCATCTGTTTGACTCGTGGCAGAGACACCAGGGCTGAGGCTGTGTTGAAGTCCATGCCCAAATATGTCAAAGACTGGGTCGGAACTAGCGTTGACTTCTGAATATTGAGGAGCCAACCGAACTGTTCCAGGGACCGCATGGTCACATCCAGGCTCTCTTGACAGAGGTGTTCTGATGGCGCCCTGACCAGCAGGTCGTCTAAATAGGGAATGACGGCATGTCCCTGCATGTGCAGGAGAGCCATCATGGAGGCCATCACTTTTGTGAACACCCGCGGTGCCGACGCCAACCCGAACGGCAGCGCCACAAATTGGAAGTGTTCTTCCCCCACTGCGAATCTCAACCAGCGCTGATGAGCCGGTGCAATGGGCACGTGAAGGTAAGCGTCTCTGATATCTATGGACGCTAGGAAGTCCCCCTGTGACACAGCTGCGATCACGGAGCGCAGTGATTCCATACGGAACTTCCGAACCAACACGTGACGGTTGAACAACTTCAGGTCCAGTACCGGGCGGAAGGATCCGTCCTTCTTCGGGACGATAAAGAGGTTGGAGTAAAAACCCCTGAACCCCTCTCCGGAAGGCACCGGGACCACCACTCCGTCCCTGCGGAGACCCTCCAACACCAGGTAAAAAGCCTGAGCCTTTTCTGGTGATGGGACCGACCGATGGAATCGGGATATCGGCTTTGACGTCAGCTCTATCCTGTAACCTCGCGAGACCACGTCTCGAACCCACTGATCTTGAACGTGAAGTAGCCACTTGTCCTGAAAGCGAGACAAGCGGCCCCCCACCTGTGGGGAGGCAGGAAGGGAGAGCGAGTCATGTAGAGGCGGGTTTGGGGGTGGCAGCTGCCGCCCCCGCCGGCTTCTTTGGACGACTCTTAGAGCGCCACTGAGAAGCGGGTTTTCCCCCTCGGTCCGCACGAGCAGACGGTGCTGATGACTGCGAGCTGGAACGAAAGGACCACTGCTTTGGGTTCCTTTTAACGGTATACCGTGGCTTAGGCTTATTCTGCGGTATCTTAGACTCAGCAGAATCCTTTATCAGCTTGTCCAGTTCGGTGCCAAAAAGCCTGTCACCAGCAAACGGAAGATTCTGCAAAATCTTCTTGGATGTGGTATCTGAGTCCCAAAGACGCAGCCACAACAACCTGCGGATCGCTATAGCATTGGCCGAAGCCACAGCTGAGCGAGTGGCAGTTTCCAGAGTCGCCGTCCTGGCGTAGTCCGCATAGGCCCTTGCCCTCTCGGTAAGTGCCAGGACCTCTGGACTGGATCTTGCCAGGTCAGAGACCCCATCCAAGCAGGTAGTAATCGCTTGTAAGGTCCAGACCGTGGCAAAATTAGGGGCAAATGAAGACCCCACAGCCTCATAGGAAGACTTGGCGAGTTGCTCGACCTGTCTATCCGTCGCATCCTTCAGCGAGGAGCTATCAGAGGCAGAGAAATAGAAGCATCCACCTTCGGGGACTGCGACCACTCCTGAAGCACCTCCTGGGGGAAGGGGAAGCGATTGTCCTTGGGTTTACGGACATAACGCCGCCCAGGATGTAACCTGGGAGCTCTAACCACCCTTCCAAAGTTCGTGTGGTCCATGAAGGAACCACTTGGTCTAGCCTCTGGCCGCAGCCATTGATAGACCTCCTTCGGGTGCACCGTCACCTCCTCAGGGGGTGTCACGAGACGTAAGGTCTCGTTGATAGAGGACACCAGATCCTCCACCCCGTCTGGTGGTTCAGACACAGACACAGACCCGAAAGTCGAACCCCCATCATCTTCCTCATCAGAGGAACGCTCCTCCTCAGAGAGAGCCTGGAGCTCGGGTGACTCCTCACGACGAGCCCGCTTAAGGGGTCTCACAGCAGAAGAGGGAGACGCCCGGGGGTAACTGGACGGAGTAGCTGGGCTATCCAGCCTCCTATTAAGTGCCTCCAGGGACTGCGACATGGAGGACAGCTGGGACAACAGAGATTCATTGATCTTATTCTGAGTCTCCCATGGCCCTGGGACCACCTGGACCTCAGGGTATAGCACCGGAGCTGCTGACTCAGCAGTATCAGTCCGGGCCTCTGGGCGTCCGCAGTTATTGCAAGACCCCTCCACCAGTGTCCCATTGCATGTAGCACAGGTAATGGTGGTATCTGCCGCCTTAGCAGCACGCTTCCTAGCTGAGGACATCGCCACAGTAGGGGAAAATAAGCCAAATTGAAGACAAAAACCGGGAGTCCCGGTGGCTTACCGACCGCAGCAAAGCGGTAGGAGGAAGCGGTGTGTGTGTGTGACCTCCGCGAAGGTTTCCGGTCTCCCCTGGAGTGCAGACGCACGCTGCATACAGATCCCAGCCGGGAAGTGAGGGGTAAAGATGGCCGCCGACAGTGAAACTGTGGGCGGCACCGAAAACACGCGGGAAGCACACACACACGCTCATCGATGACGTCACCGCACGGACTGCTTCTCATCCTCCAAGCAGCCTCAACATGAAGGCGCCAGAGCCCGCAGCGCGGGAATTAGTGTGAAAAACACAACATACAGACTGCATGCACAAGACATCCGCAGCCCACAGCCTCAGCCCCTGTGACACACAGGGCGGTCAGCCAGGGTGACCCCAGCACAGGGTACACCAGCAGATCCGCGGACCCGAGGGTAACGCGCGGTCTGAGTGTCATGAAACACATAAAGTGCCAGACACTACCCCCAGGCACACAGGAGACACAGAGTGCCTCAGTGCCGGTCCGGTCTGTAAGCACCATTTAGGGAGGCCTCGGACGGGGGTTCAGCACCAGTCCGGAGTGTAAGCACCATTTAGGGAGGCCTCGGACTGGGCTGGCTCCAGTCCGGTCTGTAAGCACCATTTAGGGAGGCCTCGGACGGAGCGGAGCTGTGCAAGGCTCCTATCTCCCACTCTCCAGAGCCCCCCAGAGAGGGATGGAAAGGAGCGCGACAGCGTACCGGGAGAACACGAAGTGTCCAGGCTCTAGGCCCTCCGGTACCTCCACCTGCGTGTTCCACAAGGGTGAGCGGGGAGACTGTCGCAGGTCCCGACCGGAACCATTTTACCTTGTCTTCAGACGCCATCACGTAAGCTGTGAGAATGCAGTGAAGTGCAAGCAAAGCGTGATTCTCCGAGCACACTAAGTTTAAAACTGAGGATGTTCCCTGCGGTAGGGGTTTATAAGCGGAGGAGGCGGTGTCTACAAACTTGTAGTACCTAGTGTGACCTCCGGAGGGCAGTGCCCTAAACCCCATTGTCTGGGTCTCCCATTATGATGACCAGAAAAGTACACGTTTGGTATTGCTAAGAATAACCCAATCCAGATTCGAGAACAACCCAATCTATAGAAGTGAATACTTTGTGATGTCAATCTATAGAACTATCACACTATTTAACCCCTTCCTGCAAAGAACCGTCTTTTCATCATGCAGCTGACGAAAAAGTAAAGTAGAAAGCGATCAAAAAGATGCATGTAAATAAAAATGGTATAGCTGAAGATGTCATCTTGTCCTGTAAAACACAAGCCCCCATTCATCTCAGTCAGTGAAAAAATAAAAAAGTTATAGCTCTCAGAATACAGCAAAGCAAAAACATTTTTTTCTACAAAATGTTTTTTATTGTGTAAAAGCAGCAGAACAAATATAAAAAACAATATAAATGTGGTATTGTTATGTTTGTATTGACCAGAAGAATAAAGCTGTCTTATCACTTTAATGACACGTGAACTACGTTTAAAAAAAAAAAAAATTGTCAATTGCTGTTTCTTTTTGATTTTGACTCAAAAAAGCAGAATAGAAAGTGATCAAAAATATTATATTCCCACTAAATAGTACCAATAAAAATTCCAACTCATTCCACAAAAAATGAGCCCTCATATGACTAACTATAGCCTTCAAAATATGGTGATGCAAAGAACATTTATTTAGTAAAAAAGCCTTTTGTTAGCATGATAGTACCCAAGCTTACAAAATAGATCTAAATCTGGTATCGCTATAATCATACTGACCTAAGAAATAAAACCGCCTAATCACTTATACCGCAATATGATGGTGTAAAAAAGAAATAAATAAAGCCAATTTTTTAACTGCTGCTATATATGCATTCTGCCTCCCATAGATTGCATTAAGGCTCAGCTCACTTTTATTCTGCATTCTACTCTGTACTCAGGAGAAATTGCACAACAAATTGTATGTCCCAGCATTGATGTCACTCAGGGGCCCTGGGGTTGTCGGCCCCTGGCATTAGTCAGATGAAGGGACATTCCCTGCAGTTTGCTCTCCTCCTCTTCTCCTGAGGAACAGTGGACGAAGGGTTCGGAGTGGGCATTGCCTGAGGGTCATGTGACTGCTGGGGGCAGTTTTAAAGCTGCCATATGCTTTTTTGAGTTGCTGATCATTCAGTTGTGTTGGTTGGTTAGGGCAGTGCTTAGTGTTCTGAGGTTTACTGCTGTTGTCCAGCTTTCTCTTTTATTTTTTTGCATTGTGCTGTGCTTTTGGTATGTTTTGCCCTGTCTGCTGTCATTTGTCTGATCACCAGCTACCGCACTGTTCGCCGCCTGTGAAGGGCTCTGCCACAACTCCCCCCCCTTTGTCAGGACCGGCGGGCGTTCGAAGAGTATCCCCGGCCCTCAAGTGTGCGACCGACACTCTACACTTTCTGGTGTGCTGCTGATTACATCCCATCACCCAGCATTACACAAAATAATAAAAATTGTAATTTGAATTTTTAGGAGCAAAATAACAATACAGTGACATGACAAAAATCTAAATAACTAATCATATGATAAATAGTTGCATGTCAAATTTATGTATACGATAGCCAAGATGATCTTTTATGAAGTGAATGTAGTCTCCTGTTCAAAGCTGCAGTGGATGATTAAATATGGAGCCTTAGGGTAAGTTCACACTTACCCGGCGTGTTTGTCGGCGGCAGCTGGCGGTCCCGCCAGGAAGCTCCGGCGCCGTGCACCGGCTTCCTGGCGGGTATGTGCGGGCGGTATCCGGCGGCTGCCCAGCGGGTTCTCGGCGGCGATTCTGCAGCGGCTGGAAGCAGCACATGATTCTGCTTGCAGCCGCTGCAGAACCGCGGCGGTTTTTAGAACATGGTCATTCTTTGCTAACCCGCTGGGAAACCTGCGGGTTAGCAACGGATGACGCTGGGTAACCGCCGGTATGTGCACAGCCTTGGGCGGGTTACATTAGTTTCAATGTTAATCCAAACGCCGGTTTGGATTAACATAAATTTAAATAAAACTAATGTATGCAAAACGGCGGTTTACACAGGTAAACCGCCGAAAACCCGCCCAGTGTGCACATACCCTTAAAATGCTGAAAGTTTAAACCATTGTTACCCTTTTGCTTGTTGGTGTATATACTAGGATGGAGGATATATATATACCAGGATTGGGATCATATATACCGGCATGGGGATTATATATACCAGGATAGGTTATATACAGTAAATACCTGGAAGTGGTCCAAGATGGGGTATATAAGTGTAGAATTTGGGGACATTACCCCCATAACAGTGTCAGAAGCAGATTTCCTTCCATAACCACAATTTTTGCTTCCAAATTATTCTTCCTAATTTACTCCTCTAAAACTTAGGTGCATCTTAAGGTTCAGTGCATCTTAAATAGTCCAAAATTTATGGTAGCTAGGAATTACTTCTGTATCGAAAAACACTATTGCCTTTTAATAAAACAGTGGATAGCTCCAGATTGGTGATTTTTGATTTTCCTATATAAACTCAAGTAACAAAACCACTCAGAAGCAGCCCTAATGCCCCCCCCAAGAGATTTTTAAAATACGCTGCAGCACTGATATATCGGAAGGAGTGGGGTCTCACTCTATAACAGCCCCAGAGCATTGGTGGATGCCAATTCAGGTCCGACTTCTAGAAAGTATTCAAATCCTATACAAACCCCAGGAGACAGGCCAAGTAAGCAGAAGTGCAATAGCCTTATTGATTACGTACAAACAATTAAAAGACTGGCAATCTACAACAGGAAACCTACATATGTACATAGGTATTCAGCATAACATATGACATAATATCATATATATGACAACCACTTGTACATACAAATGTGAATAAAAGTGGGTTTCCTGTTGTAGTTTGCCAGTCATTGTAACTTCTCCTTGCTTTTAATTATGCGTAAACAATAAAGCTATTGCACTTTTACATAATTGGCCTGTCTCCTGGGTTTTGCATAGGATTTGATATTGTGTTCGAGGGCCCTTACATTCTAATGGTATGGTTTTATAGGAGTTGTTGTCTTCTAGAAAGTTAGAAATTTACCGGGCACCAGTGTTAGCCCACCATCCAACCCCTTCTCAACACTGTGCTCAGCGGTGTTGCCGGGTCCAACAACCGTTGAAGCACATTCAGTGCGAAACGAAGTGCCCATTGTCCACCTCCGCACCCCCTCCACCTACCTCTGTCTGTGACCTGTAATCTGCACGGATTAAATAAAGTAGCTGCAAATACAACCATACAAGTGGTGAGTGCCGTCTCTTACCTTCTTATCTATTATATGGTCTTCTAGAAAGTAATGCTCTTTTGGGGGGACTTTAGTAGCACTACTGGGCAGTTTTATTGCTAAATAAAATTTACCTAAATTACCAATCTGAGAATACCCATTTTTTTTTTTAAATGAAAAGGTCTGCCCAAGATTAGTGATATGTGTTAAGTTTAAAAATATGCAACATTTTTATGCGAGATAAGACTTGATTACAACGTACTGTATATAATATCGCCTTATTCATCCTTGGTAATCTCTTCACAACTATCACAAATTTTATGAAAGATATATAATGTCTGCAGAATAACAATGCATATATTCAGTAAATACACTGTGATCCTTAAATCATATATATGTTTCAAGCAGATTTTATAAAAACACATTTTGATTTAAATCGCGCCCCAATAAAAACCCAAAATAAAGAATAGACTGACTAACTGGCATCAAACAACCAGCATTAGGTACTGACAATATTGCAAATAACTCCATTATATTTACTGTTACTTTTCTGTACATATTAATGAATTAAGGGGGTTGTCCAATTCTATTGAAACAATAAACTATCTGCAGGAACAGGAGCAGATCTGCAATACTCTGCAGCAGCCAATATACAGTGTATAGAGATGTGGTGTCTCCTCTGCACACTGTTATCATCTGTTCCCTAACCACAGCTGGTCAGTGGAGGTTCGGACCCATAAAGATCAGATATTGAAGACCTATCCTAAGAACAGGTTATTAGTATCATAATAGTGGGTAACCCCTTCATTACTATATTTACAAAAAATAAAATTTCTAGAGGTTTAACTATATGTGAAAAATATTGTAGCACTGTTGGAAATGCTAATATAAAGAGGATCAGTCATCAGATAATGCGATCTTCTAAAGTAGGTGGCATGGTAAGGCTGCTTTCACATCAGCGGTTTTTGCCGATCGCGGCAGATGCGGTGACAAAAAACGCATCTGCCGCGATTAACGCATAACGGCTGCACTTGCGGCACAGTTGGGGCAAGCCCCATGCAATGTCTATGGGGCTTGCGGCAGGTGTGACAAGTGCGGTATCGGCACTTGCGGCAGGTGCGGCTGCAAAAAACCCGCGGCTGACCGCGTTTTTTTTCGTGGCCGCACCTGCCGCAAGTGCCGGAACTGCACTTCCCGACACTTACCGCAAGCCCCATAGACATTGCATGTGGCTTGCCGCAACTGTGCCGCAAGTGCAGCGGTTATGCGGTAATCGCGGCAGATGCGGTTTTTTCACCGCATCTGCCGCGAACGGCAAAAACCGCTGATGTGAAAGTACCCCAAGACAGGTTGTTTTTCTATAAGCACTCATGGCACAAACTATATGGGGCTAAATGAGCTATGGTATTAGAGAGTACAACAGTCTCTCCCCACCAACAGTGATTGGCAGGTTGTAGTACATACATTTATACATGGCAGCCTTTCAATCACTGACGACAGTGGCAGGAGGCATCTGGAAGAGGTGTGGTGTGAAATGCTCCTCCAATGAATGCAGTAGATTATTTATAACTAAATCCAGTCTAAACAATGATAGTAGAATAATTATAGACTACTTTGGCTAAGACAGCAGGACCTATCTCCATACTATGCTGAACATTAAAGGGGTATTCTCATGTTATTAAATTGCTTTAAGTCAACAGCATGAAAATAAGTAAGTTTGCAGTTAACTTGCTTTTTCTATCTGCTGTCATTTTCATGCTGTGAGACCTTTTATCTTGCATACTGTTGCCAAGAAGCTCAGTCACCAGGGCCTGGCCTGGCTCTGCAGGTGCATTTCAGGAGATTCATTTATATACAGATGCTGGCTGCTGACCTTCTACCCCCTTTCTCGCAAAGGGAATCTGTCAGCAGGTTTCTGTATAAATCTGAGGACAGCATGCAGTTGGGTTTAAAACACAGAATTCAAGGATGTGTAACAAGCCACCTACTGTGCTGTTGTTTACATAACCTGAGTGTTTTATCAAAACATCATTATCATTGCTGACTAGCTGCCTTGTGCCATGTTGTGCGACTCCACTCCCTTTTGTGATTAGCACTTCACTGTCTATAGAATTGTATATTTTAAAGGACTTAGCCGGCTTAAATCTATCTTTACAGTATTGGGCTACACAGATACAAGTAGATAGATGGTAATTAACTACCTGATCTGCTGTAAGCTCTTTTCTCTCAGCCAGGTAATGACAGGAGGGGTCACATGACCTCTCCTGCAGTGATTTTGCTGCTTCCTGTGATGTCATGTCCCGACCACACAGCATTAGATTATCCCCCGCCCTGTACACAGCATCACAGTCCAGTCACTGTGAGTGGCAGCTGACTCCCCTCTGCTAACCCTGCCCATGTGTGCTGAGTAGAGAGGAGCTGTTTGAGGCAGGATTGCATGGTCACTGCAGGTACACAGAGCAGCTCCCAAACAAGTGCCTCTGTATGCAGTGCCTGCTCTCACCCAATTTTTCCCTCCTTGCACTTTCAGGTCCATTGCTGTGGGAATTGCTTGCTGGACCCTGTTTGTGTAATAATGATGACTTGTTTGTGAATGATCCTTCACTGCTGTAGCACTGACACAATGTTGAGAGTCCTGGCCAATCAGGGTGCAGTGTGTGTGCAGAGAGGAATGTGGAGGGGGCAGAGAGGGGTGTACAGGGGGTGGTGATCAGCACAGGCTGTAAGAAGGTAAAAAAAAACAGAAAGCTACCTAATCATGAAATGCTGCATGTACACATCCAACATGGAGGCACTGAACACAGAAATTGAAGAAATGATGGTAGGAAACCAAAAAAAACACTGTGGGAGGCTTTTTAAATACAATTTAGCACAGATTAGCTTTTTTAAAATAACAAGTTTTGTGGCCATATAGGTCCTTTTAGCATAGTGTGGGTGAGGGCAGCTTTTTTTTTTAGCTCTGCTGCATTTATAAATCTAAAAAATGTTAAATCTCTGATTGTGTTGGTACCCGCCGTACTCAGTAAAATAAATGATTGTTGAATTCAATGTGTCTTTGTCTACATCATGCTGCTTACAGATGACATGGCAAAAACCTGCTGACAGATTCCTTTTAACTCCTGAATTGATACGAGTCCTGTAAAATCACCAGCCTCCAACCTACAGTATTGGCAACTTTCAGAGCAGTTCTAATAATGGCTCTCCCTTTCCTGAATCATGTTCTTGTTCAAAAGTCTTGTTAATGCTATATATAAATATACAAATGGAGTCTGTGGAGCCTCGGTTAGGAGTCTCAAACACAGGAGTAGCCAGATATGACAAGGGAATACCAAGGCCAGGTATCCATTCCCCGGAGAGATATCTCTAAGCTTGTAAAAGAGCTGGATATTGACTAAAAGGGCCACTTAATAGGGTGTTTATAGTGTTCTCCGCAAGGAGCCAACGCTTGGCTGGGTCCTTCCCTGGAGAGATATCTGGCTAGTCCTGTGTTTGAGACTCTTAACCGAGGCTCCAGAGACTCTATTTGCATATTCATAATTCGCAGGGGGCAATGCGCCTAGGAATTCACTGTGTTGAGTGCTTTAGCCAGCTGCCCGCAGTGTTTTCTTGGGACTGGTCTCCCTGAGATCAGTTAATGCTTTGTGATATACAAATATGGTAATAACAAGCACTGACCAATAATGTGTCATAGTAGGACGGACTTCCTGATCAGAACTGTCACTCAAGGAGGAGCTTCCACCCCCAAAACACCAGGAAGAAAGGAGACTGCATAGCTCTGAGCTGCTCAAGTGATAACCTACGAATACCCCGTTAACATGGCAGCATGATAGATCCACTTTAAAGGAATCTTGAAAAGAAAAAAGGAATAACGAAAGGAAAAAATGGCAAGAACGCTTTCATGCATTCAAGGATTAGATGACTAAATATTTAGTACATACAAACAATGGAATACTTAAAAACATTACAAGTTCATTTTCTAAGGAGATTAAACTGATTTTGTTTCATTACAAGAGTCTCCAGTTAAAAATTAATAACATATTATAATTCTAGTCCGTTTTCTTTATACATCAAATCAAGTGAACGAGTGAGGAGAAAGCAGATCCTACTGCTAACCCCAAACCAAGGAAGAAAGACATTACTATTGCAGTACCCTCGCTGAATTCCTTAGAGACTACCTTGGGACCATACACCATGGAGAGTGTTCCCAAATAACCATTACTAAATCCCAGAAGAGTGATAAAGA
This sequence comes from Allobates femoralis, assembly GCA_033576535.1. Lineage (NCBI taxonomy): Eukaryota > Metazoa > Chordata > Amphibia > Anura > Aromobatidae > Allobates > Allobates femoralis. The sequence goes on from JARQOC010000006.1 coordinate 143,753,358, forward strand.
TGACAGGGTAGACATCACTCTTGAAGAAGACTTGGTATATATGTTTTCTGGGCTGGTAATTACAGAACATAAATAGGGGGATGAGAAAAGTTCGGAGGAAAACCAGTAATGGCAGGATCTTGCTGTTAGGCCCTGGGCTCTGAATCCATGTAGTGATCTGCCGTCCACTCCAGTCAGCAAAGTTGTACATGAGGAAACATGTCAAGGGTGTGAAATATTTATTGGTCCATACACTGCCTGAGTACTTCTCAGAAGACTCAATGCCAGCAGAGATTGATGGAAAAATGATGATACTAATGAAAAAGGTGTAAAATAAGCAAGCAGCCAGCACTTTAATCTTCTTCAGGATTGGAAGTATCGGTGGAGAGTTTGTCTTTGTTGAAGAGGTGTGGACTCCTTCCTCAGAACCGTAAGCTTCGGAAACATTTGGTCTCTCTTCATTTATATTCAAGTAATAGCTAAAGAGAAACATAAAATAATAATTAATATTCTATATGTATAAACAACAAAATAATCTAACAAAAAAGGTCACCCTTTTACTTTTCATTTTAAATTCTGTCTGCATATAAACACACTCAGTTCTTGATCCAGCTAAGGTTTAAAAGGTTGTTCCCCAAAAAACAAGTTATCTCTATCCATGGGATAGAGGCTGTCCTGCTGATTACTGGGGGCCTGAAAATGAGGGTCTGCAGTCCAGCCTTGAATGTAGCGGTGTTGGGCATTATTTGGCTCTGCTCTGTTCTTTGTCAATTGAGCTATCTGAAATAACCAAGTACAGCATTAGGCTTTCTCCAGCAGTTTCGCGGGAAATTAATAAAGCCAACACTCTGCATGTACAACTTTGCTGCCTTGAAGACAGCATGCTACAGAACCCTTTTCTTGGGCTTCCAAAGCTCTTATCTTGGGGGTTCCAGTGGTAGGACTCTAGCGAACACCACATTACCTATATCCATGTAACAGGAGATAACTGTTTGAGAATCACCCTTTAATAATTTAATAAACCAATGTCATTGAAGAAAATGATGTAGGTGTGATATTCTTATTCTTTAAAACAGACATGTCCTCAAAAAGTAACCAATTGTAAACAGTTTAAAAGGTTATTCCCATCAATGAACGGACCTACTCACACCAATTTCACTAATTCTGTCGTCCCCACATATCCCAAGTACAGGGTTGGGAAAATTCCCATCTGAATGGAGTTACAGTATAACATGCATGCTTCCAGAGCCATATTTTCCAATAGGTAAACCAATGAAGCTATCAGCACGCCTTCCCCTTCTTCGTGGTGCCCATGGAAGTGCATATAATCAGAAGAAATCTCCTGGCACTCACATTTTATTGCAGATATTTTAAAGCTTTCTATTCTACACTGAACGTTTCAGCCTTCATCCAGGTCTTCTTAAGTAGACTGTGGAATAAAAAGCTTTAAAATATCTGCAATAAAACATGAGTGCAGGAGATTTCTTCTGAATATTTTCCACTTGGCACTGGAACCACTTGGCTCCACCTAGGGTGGTGCATTACAGCGCCACCACATACAATTCCCCTTCACGGGACACTGCAGTGAAACAGACAATCTGAAGAGAGACGTAAAGTAGGAGGGGTGAGGGTGCCATGTTACATTGGCAGAGCGCATGAGGTGCCAGAACAGCAGACCCCTTCCATAGGTGACCCCACTTTAAAAACTACACCCCTCATCTATCATACATCTAGTGATTCAGTGAGCATGTTGACACTACAGATGTATCACAGAATTTTACACCTTCGGGTAGTGAAGAAATAATAATTAAATCTTAACCACTACATTGTAGTTTAAAAACAGAACCCATAATGTCTCCTGAGCTAAGATTTTTTCTTGTTGTGTGTCCAGTTTTTTAAAGGGATTGCAACACTATATATTATAAAATGCTGTTCCTTGAGAAGCAGCAGCCATTCCTCTGTGAGAAAAATACAATTAATATTAAGTATTGAAGATGGGTAATAAAATTAAAGATTTACAGTACACTTGAAATATAACTGTCTTACTATAAAGTGAGTATTAGGGCTAGTGCACACACAACCTGTTCTGTCTGCGGATAAATGCTGCGGTTTTGGCAGCTTTTTTCTACTGAGTTTTCACTATATCTGCATTAGTTTTTTTAATCCCTAGTGAAAACAATGGCAGATTTTATCTTTTATATGAATAGTGATAAGTGCTGCGTTTATTGCAGCGATCAAATAGTAGTGCATTCAGTGATTTACTCACTCTCTGAATGTTTAAAAAAACACTGCATGTATTTAACCCCGATATTTCTAGCCCGAGATATGATAAAAAATGTAACGCCATACCAGGCCAAAATTTGCGCTTTTTTAAAACTTTAAAAATCTGTAAAAAATTAACTGATGAAGAAAAAGCTTTTTATTTGTAATTAACTAAAGTTGTGCTTCATATAGAAAAAAAATGGCGCTGTGCTGGCGGCTGCCGGGTGCTAGCGGCCGCTGGGTGCTGGCGGCTGCCAGGTGCCGCTTAATGCCGGGTGCTGGTAGCTACCGGCTGCCACCTGGTGCTGGTGGCTGCCGGGTGCTAGCGGCCACTGGGTGCTGGCGGCTGCTGTGTGCCGCCTAATGCTGCGTGCTGGCAGCTGCCGCCTGATGCTGGCAGCTGCCGGATGCCACTTGGTGCTGCCTCCCAGGTACTGCCGGGTGCCGTCTAGTGACGGCTGCTGGCTGGTGTCGGCTGCTGGGTGCTAGCTGGTGCCGGCAAGCAGGAGCCACAGAGGAAGAAGCTGCTGCTGGGATGAGAAGAGTGGAGTCAGGTAAGGTGCCGTTACAGCCAAAGACAGCAGCCTGGAGGAAGGGGGGGAGGAACGTCACCGCTGAAAGTGCCTAGGGCGGCAGGAACTCCAAATATGGCCTATGTAAGTGTGTGAATGTGTGTCAATGTGTGAGTGTGTATGTGTGAGTGTGAATATGTCTGAGGATGTATGTGTGAGTGTATGTCAGTGTGTATGTGAGTGTGTGTGTATATGTGTGAGTGTGCAGGTGTGTATATGTATGAGTGTGTGTGAGCGAGAGAACAAAAAGAACAGAGACCAGGTTGTGGGGACATCTCTACAAAAAGGCGTTGGGATGGGGGACATTACTACAAGATGACAAGGGAGGGAACATTACTAAAAGATGGGGACATTACTACAAGATGAGGACCAGGATGGGGGACATTAATATAGGATGGGGACCAGGATGGGGCATTACCACACATATGGACCAGGGAGGAACATTACACATTACTACAAGATGGAGACCAGTGCGAGGACATTACTACAACAGGAGGACCAGGATGGGGACATTACTACAAGATGGGGATATTACTACAAGACAGGGATCAGGAGGGGGACATTACAACATGATGAGGACCAGGATGGGAGTCATTATTATAGGATGGGGACCAGGATGGGGCATTACTACACGTACAGATCGGGGAGGAACATTACTTCAAGAAGGGGACCAGGAAGGGGACATTAGTGCCAGACGGGGAGCAGTATGGGGTACATTAATATACAATCGGGACCAGTATGGGGACATTACTAGAAGAAGGGGATCAGGAAGGGGACATTAGTACCAGACGGGGACCAGTATGGGGGACATTAATATACAATGTGGACCAGTATGGGGACATTACTAGAAGAAGGGGATTAGGATGGGGACATTACTACAAGATGCGGACCAGGATGGGGACATTACCACAACAAGGGGATTAGGATGGGGACATTACTACAAGAAGGGGATCAGGATGGGACATTACTACATGATGAGGACCAGGATGAGGGTCATTAATATAGGATGGGAACATTACTACACGTAGGGACCAGGGAGGAACATTACTTCAAGAAGGGGACCAGGATGGGGACATTACTGCAAGACGGGGACCAGTTTGGGGGACATTAATACACAATGGGGACCAGTATGGCGACATTACTACATAAAGGAGATTAGGGTGGGGACATTCCTTTAAGAAGATCAGGATTTGTACTTTACTAGATTGAGCAAAAATTCTGGTATTGCTAAAATGTCACTTAGGGTAACATTACAAGTCACAACATTGCATGCAATTTCACAGGCAATTTGCTGTTTGCAGTGAAATCTTGGACAGATTGTTCTATTTTGTGGCCGTGTACAAATGTAACAATGTGTCCATAATTTCACTGCAACCAGCAAATTGCCAGTGAAATTGCATGCAATGTTGCGACGTGTAACGGTACCCTTAGTCCTACAAGCAATGCGGCCCCCCCATATCAATTTTTTTTTACATGCGGCGCACCAACCGAGCCGAGTTTGAGACCCCTGCTATATAGTGTGTTATTTTTTTATGGTACGAGGTTATTATACAGTCAAAGTATAGTGCTGTTATTGGTTACTCTCTTGCATTATTTAGTCATTTATTTGTCAGGTATAGGGCTATTATTTAGTCATTGTGTGATGATATTTTCTGATCACATGATGGTTGTGTTTAAAGGGAACCTGTCACCCCCTTTGGGCATTTTAAACTGTGCCCCCCAGCATTAACATCATGTAAATGAGGTTCTTGTAACCCGTCCATGTGCCCAGACGTCCCCCTCATACCTGACAAATCTACTTTTATTCTGTCGCCCTTTATCCTATTAGGTCTGGGAGATATGCTCTCTGGTCTCAGTGTATAAAGTGCTCGCTGCCCCTTGCCAGCAAACCCCGCCTTGCATTTTAAAAATTCCTGCCCCTCTTGTGGCGCACTCGCACCTGTGCAGTGGAGCGGGTCACCGTCTACTCCACTGAAGATAGTAACGAGTTCTCGCGAGATTTGTGAAGTCTCGCGAGACTTCGGCACTTCAATGGAGGAGCACGGCAGAGGACAGCGCGCCGTCCACAGGAGGGGCCGAAATTTTCAAATTGCAAGGTGGGTTTTGCTGGCAAGGGGTGGCAAGCACCTTATACACTGAGACCAGAGAGCATACCTCCCAGACCTAATAGGATGCAGGGCGACAGAGAATAAAAGTTGATTTGTCAGGTATGAGGGGGACGTCTGGGCACATAGAGGGGTTACAAGAACCCCATTTACATTATGTTAATGCTGGTGGACACTTTAAAATGCCCAAAGAGGGTAACAGGTTCCCTTAAATAGTGATGGAACATCTGAAGGTTCGAGTTCGCTTGGTGAATCAACCTGTGGATGTTCGGGCTCGGTGACACTGTCCAGGACCCGAACTTGATCAGAGCCATCACTGATTGACTGTGCAGCTCTCTGCCCACTTACAACCAGCCATAAGTAAAACATTTCTGGGGGCAGGAAGGTGGGGATTTTTATTTTATTTTGGGACAACAAACTAAAGCTGAAAACTCACCAGTGCAAGCCGATCGCCCACTGCAAACGGCTCTCCCTGAGCCAGGCACCAAGCCTTCATGAGCACAGCGCTGCGCGCTCCTGTACTTTGGACACGCAAATTACCTGAACAGCTTCGCCCATTTCTAGTTGTGTTATTCAAGTACTTTTTTGTGGAGATATTTCTTCACTGTATTGTAGCATTTAGCAGATTGTATGGCAGTATTGATAAATGGGGATATTTACTAATCATGAACAACATAATTGGAGTAGAACTGATGAAAAATAGATTACTTAGAAATTGATCGTTTATTAACACTTCATTAACACTGGGCAGTGGCATTGCTTTGTCTGACAGTTAAGAATGACAGAATCATAAAAATAGTCATCCACTGTAACATTTGGCTAAAGGGAATTTTCAGTTTCATAAAACCCATCCCATGCTCTCTGTCTGTAGTTTGTTTTTAAAATAAAATCAAATAAATTATTTTCTCCCCCTCCCGGGTCTAGATCTGGGTCTCTGCTGCTGCTCCTGGTGTTGGTTATGGTCTGCAGCACTGATGTCATCTCCACAGCAATTACTGACCTCTGCTGCCATGCTTGAATGGACAGCAGGGGGCGAGGACTCAGCGCTGGACCTGGGTAGGGCGAGAAATGCTTGGTTTAACAATTGGAGCAAAAGGCCAGGGGTTTTCCAAAACCAGAAAATCCCTTCAAAAGGGTTAGTTTAGGCTTGTGATCAGGGGCTGGCTGGCCCAGGGGGCAGATGCTCCTCAGGCCAGTGGTCAAGCAGCAGTTTTGGGGCTGCCCGGTCATCTGTCAGGTTGGTCTGGTATGCCACTCTGCCCCTGAAGCTCACCTCTCATGGGCCACTGCTGTGTGCTTGCCCCCCAGGCTGAAATTTGCCAGCCAGCCCCTGCTTGTGATAAAGGTCAGACGTTGCTCTATATTACGGTAGATTTTTGGAATCATCACAGCGTGTAGCAGTGCCTACAGTAAATACATACAGTCAAGTATGTGATCTGCATACTCCTGGCCACATTACGAGGATATGTGAATGGAGTGAGGCTACGAGCATCTAGTGAGAATGTAACTGCAGGTATTCAAAATGGCATATTGGCGGTCCCTTCACCTCCTGCTCTCACCGATGACACCAGAGAATGCTGAGGGTGTGAATACACATCGTAAAGAGAAAAAACGTGAAATGAGAGAAATGTGTTTTTTTTTAAACTATGTCTCTCTAAAAAAATAAAATGTAAAGCGATGAAAACATTGCCTAGAATCAAGAATGGTAATAATGAAGGCGTCCTCACTGCACTCAGAAGACAAGCCCTTACACAGCTTCATCCACAGAAAAATAAAAACATTCTGAATCTTGGAAAATGAACACACAATTTTTTTTATTTTTACAATATTCTAAAAAAACACTTTCATCACCTAAATGAAAGAAAAAGCCCTATGCAAGTCACTGCAATCACATTTACCTTAGGTCCATGGATCAAAAAAATCTAAAAAGTTACAACTGTTGGAAGAAATAACAAAAGGAAAAAAGTGCAACTCCTGATATAATGCAGAAAGGCTTGTGTATGTTGGAGTCAGTGGGAGAGCTGGATGATGTGCCTGGTAACAAGTACATGGATATATATTATTATTATTATTATTATTTATTTATATAGCACCATTGGTTCCATGGCGCTTTACATAAGAAATGGGGGTGACAAGAACAGGTACAGTACATATGAACAGTCAAGGCTTGCTGATACACGATGGGAGAGGACATAATAATATATGGACATAATTTATGCCACAAGGAGAAGTCACCCTTGCTGACATGCAGTTTTACTGCAAATGGGCTAAACAAACCATCAGAGCCATCATTTTGTGGTAGGGTGCTACACGGAGACACCAAGTGTGAACCTCACCTAACACTTCTTTTGTATTTCATCATATGCTTAACATTCTTAAAAGAGAAGTAGCACACCGCCACCTACTGATAACACAGAGAACTACAATTGTTCTCTTCCTGTCCTTTGCAGTAAAGCTATACTGTACATAATTTTTACATCACAGGTGATGAAAGCTTATTGCAAATAGCCATGAATTCTTCCAGCATACACACTGGTCATATCCATAAGGCTCCATGCACCCGATAGTGACACTATACATACTGCAGACCAACTGCAAAAAATCTACTGCTTTAGTACAGCTGATATACAACAAAAAGCTAATGCATAAATTAGATCCTCCAGGATCTGCTTCAAAAAAGAGAATCCTTTAAAGACACAAACCATAACAGTGACATAACTAAAACCTGGTCACCAGAACTGATTTCATTGATGTCTGGCAACTTACAGACATGAACGTCATAGAGCCAAACATGGCTGTGGGGTCGGAGTCAGGGCAACTGAGGAGTTGGGTCAGAGTCGGATGTTTACCCCGGTGCTGAATATTACACAGCTTGTTGCAGAGGCGGGATGTTGTTTATTTAGTAATTTATAGACACAGGTCACAAAAAACCTTTACGCCACCATCACTCCTAAAGAACATGAGTAGCTGCTTGTAGTCACCCTAGGGTCCAGAAAACAGCTATAAGAATCAGCAGACCAGGACGATCCCCCATACAGAAGTCCTATTAGGCCATTATGTGCTCCTCACGCTTTATTGTCCTATCAAAATGAGGACATGCCTTGTGGGGACCGTCCACTGCAAAGGCTGAGCAGTCGGTAAGGCAGCACCCCGAGAACTCAGAGACCCCTTACCCCTATACAGGGATCTGGAATTACAGCCGAGCACAGGAAGTAGCTGCCTATAGGTGAGCAGCAGACCGGAGCAGGGAGGCCACCAGGACGGAAAAAAACTAGGAAGTCAGGGAGTAGAAAAATCAGGATCCAAAAATGTAGTCAGATGGCAACATCAATAAAAGGGCAAAAAACAATGCCAACGTCAGAAGAAATATAAAAGAGCACAAACTAGATCACTGGGAAAAGCAAGACTATATCTGGCAGCTTGCAGGACAGGTCCCAGGGTATTTGAAGGGTGCAGTTCTCTCTCATAGGCCAGAGCTCACAACCTGATGACCTCACCTGGACCACCCCTACCCCCAGGCCAGATGGTGATGCACGACTGGTACCAAGCACCACACTTCTGATAAAAGAACGAAGCCGGCGCCTTCCAGATGTCTCTGCAGGGACCTCTCACCTGTCACCAGCATCACTCATAGGAAGAACATGGCGATGCCCATTGAAAGAGACAGGAATCAAAAGCGCAGGTCCTGATGAGGACATGGCCCCCCTAATAGCGACACCCCTAGCTGAAGGAATCCGGCACCGCCTAGTGGATTGGGCAGGGATAACAGTCACTGAGTCCGATGGTGACGTGACATGCCTGTCCCTATACATGTCAGTGGAACAGATTGTGGGGGGGGGATCTTTTTAGTGCTGACTCTCTCACAGCTCTCATATCTACACAATGACAGCCTCATAAAAATGCCAAAAGTGGCAACATTTTTGTGCAACTTCTAGTTGAAAACTGGCAAAGACATCTGCATAAATTGGCGCCAAAATGGCCATTGACACTATGATGTGGAGAGCCTGTCTTAATAGCAGCTAAGCTACGGGGGTGATTTTTTAATATACTCATGTTTGCACCCTCATCTACAGTGAGTACATCCCTCACCGTTTTGTAAATATTTTATTATAACTTTTCATGGCACAACACTGAACATATCATACTTTGATACAATGTAAAGTAGTCAGTGTACATTTTATATAACAGTGTAAGGGTGCTTTCACACTAGCGTTTTTTTCAAATCGCGGCAGATGCGGTGAAAAAACCGCATCTGCCGCGATTAACGCATAACCGCAACACTGCGCACACTTGCGGCAAGCCCCATGCAATGTCTATGGGGCTTGCGGCAAGGGTGCGGCAGGTCGGCAAGTGCGGTTTCGGCACTTGCGGCAGGTGCGGCCGCAAAAAAAACCGCAGTTAGCAGCGTTTTTTTTCGCAGCCGCACCTGCCGCAAGTGCCGAAACCGCACCTGCCACACCCTTACCGCAAGCCCCATAGGCATTGCATGGGGCTTGCGCAACCGTGCCTGCAAGTGTGTCGGTTATGCGTTAATCGCGGCAGATGCGGTTTTTTCACCGCATCTGCCGCGATTTGAAAAAAACGCTGATGTGAAACTTTCACATCAGCGTTTTTTTCAAATCGCGGCAGATGCGGTGAAAAAACCGCATCTGCCGCGATTACCGCATACCGGCTGCACTTGCGGCACGGTTGCAGCAAGCCCCATACAATGTATAGGCGGGCTTGCGGCAGGTGCGGCAAGTGCGGTTTTTGGCACTTGCGGCAGGTGCGGCCGCGAAAAAAACTGCGGCTGACAGCATTTTCTTTCGCGACCGCACCTGCCGCAAGTGCCAAAACCGCACTTGCCGCACCTGCCCAAGCCCGCCTATACATTGTATGGGGCTTGCGCTCCGCAACCATGCCGCAAGTGCAGCCGGTATGCGGTAATCACGGCAGATGCAGTTTTTTCACCGCATCTGCCGCGATTTGAAAAAAACGCTAGTGTGAAAGCACCCTAAGTTTGGTGTAAATTACTCAACACACAGCCATTAATGTCTAAACCGCTGGTTTAGACATCCTGAAAACCCTGAAACTTAGCTGCAGCACAGTGGCCAAGACTATACAGTTATACTACATACTATTTCACCCAGAACAGGCCTCACCATGGTCGACCAAAGAAGTTGTGTGCACATGATCGACATAATATCCAGAGGTTGTATTTTCGCTATATACATATGCAGTGGCGTAACTACCCTGCTGCCGGCCCCGATGCAGGATTTGCTCCGAGGCCCCTCATGTGAGGAGGTGTCTGTCCCCTCACATGAGGAGCGGGGGGGGGGGTGTTTTGCTAGTGGATTTTTATGTTGCCCCTATGCCTGCTGGTCCCCCCCTAACAATGACCTCTTGCGCCGTAAGGAGCTCCACGCGTCCCCACGAGTCTGCAGTGCAAGAAGACAGCAAATACGAACGGGTTTGGGTGGACCAGGAAGTTGAGATGAGATTTCTACCTGTACATAAAAGATTAGGGCCTGTGGTCTGATGAGAACAAGATAAACTTAATTGGTTCGATGGCATCAAGGCACGTGGAGGCAACCAGGTGAGGTGTAAAAAGACAAGTGTGTCTTGCCTACAGTGAAGCATAGTGGTGTGAGTTTAATGGTTTGGGTTGCATGAGTGCTGCTGACTGAGGAGCAACAGTTTATTGAGGGAAACACAAATGCAGACATGTACTGTGAGATACTGAAGCAAACAATGATCCCCTGCGTTTGGAAGTTGGGCCGCAGAGCAGTATTCCAATATGATTATGAACCAAACCACACCTCCAAGACAACCACTGCCTTTCTAAAGAAACTAAGGGTAAAGGAACTAGACTGGCCAAGTATGTCTAGAGACCTAAACCCTAATTATCATGTGTGGGGCATCCTCAAATGGAAGGTGGAGGAGTGCAAGGTCTCCAACATCCACCAGCTTTGAGATGTCATCACGGAGGAGTGGAAGAGGATTCCAGTGGCTCCTGTGGAGCTATAGTGAATTCTATGACCAAAAGAGTGAAGACAGTGCTTGAAAATATCAGTGGACACCCAAAATATTGACACTTTGGCCACAATTTGGCCATTTTCATTTAGGGGTGTACTTACTTTTGTAGACAGTGGTTTAGACATTAAAGGAGATTTCCGGGATATAAAAAATACAAAAAAAATTTGCCCAAGCATAACAGGCGGTAGCTGTCATCTACCTGCCTTTGTGCCCGGCAGCAGTCCTGCTATTCACCCCTGTTACAGAGCAGACACAAACCGCTCATGCCGTGTGCAGCATAATGGATAAATACATAGCAGAGGTGGCTTTTTCGCTCTGCTATGTGTGAAGGGGGTGGGACAGCCAACGTCACACTGATTGACAGCCGCCTCCTCGCTACCTGTCAATCAGCGTGACATCGACTCTGATGCTCGTCGACAGAGGAGAGGAATCCTCTTCTCTGTAGACGTGACGTCCGCAGAAGTCAAAAAATCACTGACAGGAGCAGTCTGAGACCGCTCCGGTAGGAGGTGAACGGTGTCAAGCACAACAGGTAGGTAGGTGTCACCTACCTGCCTGTTAGTGGTTAGGTACAATTTTTTTTTTATTTATCCCGGATAACCCCCTTTAATGGTTGTGTGTTGTGTTATATACAGTAGAGGGCACATCAAATTTATATTGTGATACAAGTTGTACACTGACCTACCTTCAGTGTTGTCTCATGGAAAGATGTAATAATATATTTACAAAAATGTGAGGGATGTACTCACTTTTGTGATCTATTGTACATCCTTATACTACTGCTAAACCATCTTTGTACCTACCCTTGAATTCAACAGCAAAATCATGGGAAAGGTATATGTACTAGTGCATCTCCATGAATTAGAATATCATCAAAAAGTTAATTCACTTCAGTAGTTCAGTACATAAAGTAAAATGCATATATTATATAGAGTCATTACACAGAGAGTGGTTTATTTCAAGTGTTTATTTCTGTAAATGTTGATGATTTTGGCTTACAGCCAATGAAAAATCAAAGGTCAGTATTTCAGAAAATTAAGGCTGCATTCACACATTGCGTATTTTGCCGCGTTTTTTTACGCGCGCTTTTCAAAATACGCAATGTGCCTTTTGTCTGCCTGCAAAGTGAATGGGAAATTCACTTTGCAGTGCAGACATTGCGTAAAAATACGCAGTGCGTTTTCCGGGAGAAAGCGCAGCTCCATAACAATTGATATGTCAATTGTTTACGCAGCTACTTCTGCGTATTCTCCCAGAGGGGAGGAAGAATCCTGCTTCCTCCTCCCCTCTTTGACAGCTGTGGCCGCCCATTAGATTTCACAGTGTATTAATATACACTGCGAAATCTAAATTAAACAAAAGCAAGTGAATGAAAAATAAAAAAGAATGAACACTTCACCTGTCCGACGCCTTCTCCCGCTGTCTGGTGCCTTCTGCCGCTATCCGGTCTCCGGTTCTAAGTGAGATCTCTTCTGACAAGACCTGTGGTGATGTCAGAGGGGCGTTCCCGGGCACTCGCAGTCATGTGGTACATATCACATGACTGCGAACAGCCAATCAGCGCTGGGAACGCCCCGGGAACGCCACCCCTCTGACGTCACCACAGGTCTTCTCAGTACACCTCTCACTTGGAACCGGAGAGCGGCAGAAGGCACCAGACAGCGGGAGAAGGCGTCGGACAGGTGATGTATTCATTCTTTTTTATTTTCCATACATTTGCCTCTGTTTAATTTAGATTTCACAGTGTATATTAATACACTGTGAAATCTAATGGGGCTGTCACAGAGGGGAGGAGGAAGCAGGATTCTTCCTCCCCTCTGTGACATCACTTCGCTTTCTGGAGTAAAGAAAGCGCAGTATGTGAAAGCCCCTGCGTATTTTGTTGCGTTTTTGGCGCGGCCGAAAAACGCGGCAAAAAGCGCGCGCAAAAAAGCGCAGCAAAATACGCAAATGTGTGAATGTAGCCTTAAGTATGGAGGATGAAGGCTATCAAAGGGTGAATCTAATATCAACGTGTTTCAGAGCTCCCAGAAATGCCTGAAAACATGGCAACATGATATTGATTTTTGGTAATATTCTAATTCAATGAGATGCACTAGTATTCCTAGAAGATGGCGGCTCTAGGACGCTGAGCAACGTAACAAGGTGGTTAGTCAGCTGAACACAATATTCGGGAACCTGTTCATTATAAAACAATAAAAGATGTCCACAATGTGAACTAGCAAACAGCTTAGTAACAGCTGTCTTCTGCTTTGTGTAGTGTTTCTTCTTAGTGACGTAAGGAAGCTGGTTCAGATACTACAGATTGAGAAACCCTTCTTAGTCATCTGTCTGTAAGGACACGCTCTGGTTCTCGCTGACATGTCTACTTCTCTATTGGTTTCTGATGAAACAAGCATGATCAAACTGTGGCAAAGGCAACCGCAAGCCGAAACTCCACAGTTTCACCCTGTGGTTTGTAGGTCTTTGTTCATAACATGTAGAAATCCAGTCACATGGCTAACCTACATGAATATAAGAATGGATAAAGTAAAGGGAAACTCTGACATTTCTTATCATACCCTGAACACTAGCATTTTTATACATTATGCAAGCACACACACACATCTGTCTGTCATGGAAGAACAGTAAAGTCTGTCCATGTGTGCTGGACATTGGTGACAGGACCCTCACATGTTATCTGACCTATGACTCCAGCAGACAGAATATCTATGAGAAGGACATGTGTTTAACTGGATAATACATAGGATGGAACTATGCCTACTATTGTAGTCACCGCAGCACCTGCATAGTGTCGCTAGCAGGACTACCCATCTCTAGTAGATGCTGACATGGTGTCAGTACATTTAATTAACTGAAATGTGCTATGATGTCTTGCTAACAGCTTGGGACGTTTCCTGGTCACAGTCACCAGAACAAAATGAAGGGATCACATAACGAGCCCACGAGTCAAGTGACAGACGTCATGTTTAGTCTTATCTATTACTCATTGTCACACCGCACACTACCACTTATCATGCTAACCATAGAGAGCATTCTGCTGCATATAATCACTTCCTTCAAGACTACATCCCCAGCTGCACCTTTCATATAGCCAGCATATACTGTACTACCATCTACCTATGCTACATACCGCTCTACATGTACTGTCCTGCCATCTACCTGTACTACATATACTATGTACCTCGCTACATACACTATATGTATCATATTACCTCCACCTATACAGCTACTCACATGTTCTTAATGCATGGCACTGCCATCTACGTGTCATACATGTCAGACACTGCCCTTTATCCATACTAATCGTGCTGAACTGCTCTCTGACTGTACATTATGTACTACATATATTCTTCCTTGATAAAATTTGAAACGTGCATACGGGGGACTTGGTGGACCCTCTCTCATTACCTTGCACTGTGGCACTCTGATATTATATATATATATATATATATATATATATATATATATATAATTTATTGATTTGTTAGCCTTTTTCTGTATTGATCTCAGTGTAGCAGGGACACATATATAAGATTATCTCAGTACAGGAGATGTGGTATGATCAGACCATGTCCCTGTACAGTCAGACACATCCATTACACAGTACACAGCAGAGACACATATATATAAGATTATCTCAGCACAGGAGATGTGGTATGATCAGACCATGTTCCCATTTGATTAGACACATCCATTACACAGTACATAGCAAGAACACATATATAAGATTATCTCAGCACAGGAGATGTGGTATGATCAGACCATGTTCCCATTTGATCAGACACATCCATTACACAGTACATAGCAAGAACACATATATAAGATTATCTCAGCACAGGAGATGTGGTATGATCAGACCATGTCCCTGTACAGTCAGATACATCCATTACACAGTACATAGCAGAGGCACATATATAAGATTATCTCAGCCCAGTAGATGTGGTATGATCAGACCATGTCCCTCAGACACGGCCATTACACAGTACATAGCAGAGGCACATATATAAGATTACCGTATTTTTCGCATTATAAGATGCATAAGATGCTGTGGCAGGCTGGTGGAGGCTGCAGGATGCAGCGGGAGATCTCCTGCTCCCGCTCATATAATATGCATAGCCGCTCCCTATCACCGTGGTGCTGAAACCGCACCGCGGTGATGGGCTGGGGAAGCAGCGCATATTATATGGTCCTGCGCCCCCCCCTGTGATGGCACATGCCCCCCTATGTTAGATATGGGCCCCATGCTGCTGCCATAGTAAAATAATAAACTGTATACTTACCTCCTCCTCCTCCAGCGCTGATCTCCCGGTGTCTCTCCGGTCTCCCTGCTGCTGCTGTGATCGCACGAAGAGATGATGTCACTCTCTGCTGTACCGATCACATGACCGCACAGAACCAGGAAGTGGAGGAGCTCTGCAGCATCATCTCTGCCCGATCACAGCTGCAGCAGTGAGATCGTGAGATCAGCGCTGGAGGAGGTAAGAATAGAGTTTTTTATTTTACTATGAAGCAGCATGGGGGCAATATCTAACGCATGGGGGCAATATCTAACACAGGGGGGCTTGTGCCATACCTAGGGGACATGTGTCCTGCATAGGGGACATGTGCCCTGCATAGGAGACGTGTGCCCTGCATAGGGGACGTGTGCCCTGCATAGGGGGCATGTGCCCTGCATAGGGGACGTGTGCCATGCATGGGGGACATGTGCCATGCATGGGGGACGTGTGCCATGCATGGAGGACGTGTGCCATGCATGGGGGACTTGCGCCATGCATAGGGGACTTGTGCCATGCATAGGGGACTTGTGCCATGCATAGGGGACTTGTGCCATGCATAGGGAACGTGTGCCATGCATAGTGGACGTGTGCCATGTGTAGGGGACGTGTGCCATGCGTCGGGGAAGAGTGCCATGCATAGGGGACATGTGCCATGCATAGGGGACATGTGCCATGCATAGGAGACGTGTACCATGCAGTAGGAGACGTGTGCCATGCAGTAGGGGACATATACTCTATCAAGTAATAAGGCTTCAGGGCACTAAGTGGACATATACTCTATATGATTTGTTAGACGGACACTGACATTATAAGATAGACCCCATTTAAAATTAAAAATTATTTTTTTTTCTCTTTTCTGTCACCAAATTTGGGGGTGCGTCTTATATTCAGGTGCGTCTTATAAAGCGAAAAATACAGTATCTCTTCCCTGACGAAGCCGCCACAGCGCGGCGATACATGTTGCATACAGGTCCCCTGTTCCACGCTCTGCTGCCTGCGCCCTGGCAACGCCACACACTTACCTTGCCTCATATACCTAGGACATTCCTTCTATGACCGACTCCAACAATGTCATTGGTCTGGGTGAGATAATCCTTCCCTGTATGGGGAAGGCACATGTATTCGGGTTGTGTGCTTTCTGGCTGCCTTTCAGCAGGGAAGAGTCTATGCAAGCTCCCCATTTGTATTCTCAGGTGACAGATGCTCCTTTTGTTGAGGATCACGGGTTACGTTTCTATTTTTATGAGATACTCGGAAATTCGATCCATAACTATGATATTGGGGCTTTTTGTGTCATTGATGTTTTGCTATTATAGCGTTATTGGGAATTACTTGACATGCAAATGTATTGTGTACAATTGAACAGGGGTTCCTCTTTTTATGGAACGTGGTTTTTGTTGTTTTTAATTGGTTTTATATGTATTATGTCTGGTCCTTAATAAACTTTGCAAGATTTTGATATATTGAAAAAGGTGGTGTGCTGCTATCTGTCTGTCAATTCCTTCTCTAATGTTGACACTGTTCTTGTTGGCAAACCAGCACCCCTGGCTTATATTGGGATAAACTATCTAGAGTGGTGCACCTCATTTCTTTCTCACCTACAGTGAGAGGGCGGGATGGGAGTGAAACGCGGAATGTGAGTTCGGAAAGGTATGAGGAGATCCAGGATAGAGCAAGGTCTTTGATGCCAAGGGAATAGAGGATCTGTAGTAAGGAGGCAGTGGTCAACTGTGTTGAAGGCAGAGGACAGGTCTAGAAGGAGGAGAATGGAGAATTGTCTTTTAGCTTTGGCTGTAAGTCGTTAGTAATTTTGGTCAGGGCAGTTTCAGTGGAGTGGTGGGGCCAAAAGCCAGTTTGGAGGTTGTCAAGGAGAGTTAGATGAGTAGTGGGAGCGAAGCTCAGTACGGACATGCTACTCAAGTAGTTTGGAAGCATATGGGAGCAGCGATATGGGGCGATAGTTAGGCACAGCAGTTGGGTCAAAATTTGGCTTTTTGAAGATGGGCGTGATGGTGGCATGTTTGAAAGCAGAGGGGAAGGTAGCAGAAATTAGAGATAGATTAAAGAAATAGGTTAGACCTGGGATGAGCGTGTTAGTGAGGTTGACTGGAAGGTGGGAAAAGATGAGGTCAATTGCACAAGTGGTGAGGTGCGATTTGGAAAGGAGACGAGTAAGCTTTTCTTTTAGTGATGTGGGAAAAAAAGGTTATGAGAGAAGGGCAGTGGTCTGGTATACACAGGGGTTGGGGTGGTGGAACAATAAAGGCTTGCCTTGCTTGATCGATCTTATTTTTGAAGTATGTGGCGAAGTTCTCAGCAGAGAGGAGGGAGGTCGGAGGGGCCAGTGGTGTGGGGAGGAGAGAATAAAATGTGCTGAATAGTTGTTTGGTGTTCTAGGATAAGGAAGATACAAGGTTTGTGAAGTAGGTCTGTTTAGCAGAGGTGAGGGCTGATTTGAAAGCGAGTGTTGCTTGTTTGAAAGCAGTGAAGTCGTGTGTTTTTTTTCCAACGCTACTCCACAACCCTGGACACTTGTAAAGGTTTTTTGGTGAGATAGTTGTGCCAGGGTTGCCCACTGATTCGTCACACTTTGCCATGCACGAGAGGGTCGACCCGAGTTTATGGCAATGTGAGGGTGGCATTATAGAATGCAGTAGCATTGTCAATGTAGTGGAGTGAAGATATGGAAGACAGAGGTAGAATAGAGTCTGTGAATGTCTAGATATGCAAGGTGTCTGAAAGGATGTGCTAGTGGCTGGACATTGGGGGTGGGTGAAGAGGACAAGGATGAGACAGTGAGTAGGCGGTGGTCAGATAGGGAGAAAAGGGAGGTTGTCAGATTAGATAGGGAGTAGATGCGGGTGGAGATAAGGTCTAATATATGTCCGTCTGTGTAGGTGGTTGTGGAGGAACACTGAGTGATGAGTGGATGAAGTGACAGGTGTTTGGAGGCTGCTGACTGCTGATGGATGGAACAAGACATGATTTCCTAGATGTGCTCGATTGGATTCAGATTTGTGGAACGGGAAAGCCAGTTAATAGCATGAATGCATGAACACTTCAGCCACATGAGGCCTAGCATTGCCCTGCATCAAAAAGAACCCAGGGCCCACTTGTGGTCATCAGGCCCTCATACCACTCTAATGGAGTCTGTTTCTTTCAGGTTGAGCAGACACATAGATATTAGTGCCTGTTGGAGGTCAATTTGCAGGGCTCTGGAACTGCACCTCCTGTTCTTCCTTGCGCAAAGGAGGAGGTAGCAGTCCTTCTGCTATGTAGTTGCCCTCCTACTGCCCCCTCCACATCTCCTGGGGCACAGGCCTGTCTCCTGATATCTGCTCCATGCTCTGGACACTGCAGACAGACACAATCTTATTGCCACAACTCGCATTGATGTGCCATCCTGGATGAGCTGCACTAAATGAGCAACCACTGTGGGTTGTAGACATCGCCGCATGCTACCTTTAGGAGTGGGAGCAGTGACAAAATGCAAAAGTGACCAAAACATAAGACAAAAAGGATGAGAACAGAGAAATTATCTGTGGTTACCACCTGCAGAATTACTCCTTTATAGGGGTTGTCTTGCAAATTGCCTATCATTTCTACCTGTAGTCTGTTCCTTTTGCACAACAGCAAGAGAAATTGATTCACAATCAATTTTGCTTCATAACTGGATGGGTCGATTTCACAGAAGAGTGATTGACTTGGATCTACATTGTGTTGTTTAAAGCCCCCGTCACAAATAGCGAGATCGCTAGCGAGATCGCGGATAAGTCATTTTGTGACGTAACAGCGATCTCCCCAGCGATGTCGCTATGTGTGACGTGTAGCAGCGATCAGGCCCCTGCTGTGAGGTCGCTGATCGCTTCACATCCTTTAGGACCATTTTTTGGTCCTTAACTGTAGATAAAAGGAGACATAAGAGGCGCAGATGGTGCCTTATCAAAAGGACACTTGGTTTGTTTGTAGGTCACTAAAAGGGTACACTCACCTTTTCAGGTTGTATAACCCACAACCAGTTTGAGCGCTAAAGCAGCTGCTGCAGAACCTCCACCGTCTTGCCAAAACCATGGGAATAACTGAAGTTCAAACAGGAATGGTTTCAACGGTCCGTGCTGCTGCTTCAATAATGGGTACAATGTACCCTAAGGAAGGTGCGAGGGTTGCACCGAAACGCGTTGGTTTATGGTGGAATAAAGAAAGAGATGGAGGAAACAATCCTTGTGGAGTGCATTTATTGAAGCAGAAGCGCGGACCGTTGAAACCATTCCTGTTTGAACTTCATTTTTTGGTCCTTGGTCTCCCGCTGTTCAGCACGCATTGCTGAGTGTGACAGCGAGAGACCAACGACCAGCGACCTCACAGGCTGGTAACCATGGTAAACACCAGGTATCTAGGCAGCACGCGCTGCCTAGATACCCGCTGTTTATAATGGTTACCAGCGCTAAGCAGGAGGACGCTGGTAACTATGATAAACAGCGGGTATCTAGGCAGTGCGCGCTGCCTAAATACCCGGTGTTTATCATAGTTACCAGCGTCCTCCCTGCTTGGCGCAGCCTGTAAGCAGGGAGGACGCTGGTATCCATGATAAACACCGGGTATCTAGGCATCGCGCGATGCCTAGATACCCGCTGTTTATCATAGTTACCAGTGTCCTCCCGCTTCCAGCAATGTGGAGGTGGCTCCCTGAGGAGATCTGCCTGTTTGACAGCTCCCCAGCGACCAGGTAGCGACGCTCCAGTGATCCCGGACAGGTCGTTATCACTGCCGGGATCGCTGGAGCATCGCCCAGTGTGACAGGGCCTTATTGTTCCCTTTATTATTTCGAACAGTATATATATATATATATATATATATATACACACATTGCCTTATCTCTCACCTGTAATATTCTGGTTATTATTCAAATGAGAACATTTTTGCTGGAACAAGTCACTGAAACCTAAATTGAAGGTACAATGGCCATACTGAGTTCACTACTTGTCACTGATTTGTAGAGTGATATCAAATTATGCTTTATTAGAAACAAATAAAATACCCCAGCACCCAATGCCACAAGTTACACATACAAAGATAGGGAAATGTAATCTGTCCTATAAACCTATGGATTAATTCTAAGCAGCTCAGAAACATGAGCAGTATTGGTCATAGTAAGTTCTGTCCACTAATAACCTACAATTCTAGTAGCTGTGGATCAGATCAGACTAGTGGATGTACCAATTATTGTATTTTTCGGACTATAAGATGCACCCAGATTTTAGAGGGGGAAAATAGGGGGAAAGAAATGAAGTAAAAAAATGTGCTTATAATTTACTGTTATGGGGGGGTCTGCGGCTTACACAGTTATGGGAGTAATGTCCCCATCCCTGGCCCTGTCTAGGTAATATATGACCCCCATCCTGGATACAGCCTCCCATCCTGGTATATAGCCCCCTATCCTGGACATAGCTTCCCATCCTTGTATATAGCTTCTCATCCTGATATATAGCCTTCCATCCGGGTATACAACCTCACATCCTGGTATAGAGCCCCCCATCCTGGTATATAGCCTCAATCCTAATATATAGCCTCCCATCCTGATATGTAGCCTTCCACCCTGGAATATAGCCTCCCATTATGGTATATAGCCTCCCATCCTGGTAAATGGTCTCCCATGCTGGTATATAGCCCTCACCCTGGTATGTAGCCCCCCATCCTGAGATATTGCACCTCCCCCCATCCTGGAATATAGCACCCCCCATTCTGGGATATGGCACCCCTCATCCAGTTATATTGTCCCCCCCCCTGTATATAGCCCACCTGCCACTCATGCTAAAATAATAAATGATGTAACATACCTGTCCATTGCTCCCCTCGTCTCTCCCTCTGCATTATCAACCGTTTTGCTTCCTGTCTGTGCGTCCCGAAGGCAGCTGATCATGTGACCGGGATGTAGCCCCCTATGACATCACTGTGAGCCCCGGTCACATGATCAGATGCCCTAGAGACACACAGACAGGAAACAAGACGGATAATAATGCAGAGTGCAGACGGAGAGACGAGGGGAGTCGTGGACAGGTATGTTACATCATTAATTATTTTAGTGTGAGCGGCAGCTGGGAGGTCCACTTAGTGTACTGTAATATGCACTGCCTCCCGCTCACCCCTCAGAGTCAGCTTCACTGAGAGGTGATGGACAGCAGGATGCAGTTAACATTACAGTAGGATAATGAGCAGGGACACGTGACATCCAGCTGTTTTTGCAGCCCATACCAGCCTCCTCCAGCCGCTCCAGAGTCACTGCAACCACCAGCACAACCCGCACAGCACCACAGCCAGCAAACAGTCTGTATATTTTGACCATAAAATGCACACCCCACTTTCCCCCACAATCTAGGGGAGAAAAGTGTGTCTTATGGTCCGAAAAATACGGTATGTAGAACAAGTGGAGGTCAGTGTTTTACCACAGTGTACAGAGAGATATGGCTACTGATCCAGCTTTGTCTAAAATTTATAAAGAATTGATCTGGTCTCGGCATAAAAATCTTACCTGGAATATTTTATCCTGGGAAGGAGCAGATACAAAAAGATGCATATCAGAAGGAAGAAATCGGCAGTCAGGAAATAAGCGAGTGCACTATCTGTAACATTGGATGCAATCGATAGGTCCAATATTGCGGCCACTGCACTCAATGTTCCGCCCATCGCTTGGCCTGAAAATAAGGGGAAAAACAAAACATTGTATGAAAACTCCACATTAAAGAGGAGCTTACACATAGGCACGAAAGTGTTCAGCACCCTTAAAATTGTTCCTTAAAATGTAGTATTTCCCAAAGAAAATTATTGCAATTACACGTTTTGTCATACAAATGTTTATTTCGTTTGTGTATATTGGAACAACACAAAAAACATGAAAAAAATCTCAACGTTACAAGTCTATCTTGTAGATCGTTTGCCCATGGTACCAACAAAACAAATAGGTTTACAACCCATGGCACTATAGCTAATCTCCCTGGACATGAACAAAAGAGTAATATTGCTAAAAGGTTGCAATGCAGGATAGACTGTATGGTGGCTAAACAGCCTCAATCAATTTCCAAAGAAATTCAAGCTGTACTGCAGGCTCAGGGTGCATCACTGTCAGCACAAATTATCTGTCAACATTTGAATTAAATGAAATGCTATGGCAGGAGAGCCAGGAGTACCCCATTGCTGCTATAGCAATATAGAAAAGCTTGACTACAGTTTGACAAATTGTGCATGAGCCAAAATCCTTTTTGGAAAGTGTCTTGTGGACAGATGAGACCAAGATAGAGCTTTTCGGTAAAGCACATCATTCTACTGCTAACTGAAAACAAAATAATTCCTTACAAAAAAAGAACACAGTACCTACGGTGGAGGTTTAAAGATGTTTTGGGGTGGGTTCTTTTACTGCCTCCGACACTGAGTGCCTTAACTGTGTGGAAGGCATCATCAAATCTGAAGATTACCAAAGGATATTGGGTTGCAATGTAGTGCCAGTGTGAGAAAGTTGGGTTTGCATCCTAGGCCATGGATTTCCAGCAGAACGATGACCCCAAACATACTTCAAGAAGCCTCCAGAAATGGATGGAAACAAAGCACTGGAGAGTCCTGAAGTGGCAGCAATGTGTCCAGATCTAAATGCCATAGAACACATGTGGAAATATCTTAAAATTGCTTTTGGGAGAAGACACCTTTCAAATATGAGAGACCTGAAGAAATTTGCAAAATCAGAGTGGTCCAACTCTCCAGTTGTGAAGGGTAAGAAGCCTGTTGATGGTTATAGGAAGCGATTGATTGCCGCTATTATTTCCAAATGGTGTGCAACAAAATATGAAGTTGAAGATTCCAACAATTTTGTCCAACCCATTTTTGGAGTTATGTGATTTAGGGTATGCCTAATTTGCCTTCTTTTCTTCTGTTTTTTTTTGTGTTGTTCTATTACACACAAAGTAAATAAATATGTGTAACTGCAATAATTTTCTGTAAGAAATACATCATTTTCCAGAACAATTTCAAGGGTGCCAACACTTTGGGCTATGACTGTAAATGTGATTACATGTCCTACATTTAACCAAAGCTGAGCACCTGCCTGAATTCTTCACACCCTTCTATAACCCAATGGTGGTCTGAAGTGTAGATGCCCTATTAAAAACAGATCTTGGCTGTCATTGAAAGGTCCTGCGTGACTGTAAAACCAGCAGTATGCTCATTATTACGGTGGGGCTTCTTTTTGGCTGCTTTAATGAGGAGATTTTCCCATGATGTAATCTTACTCATATAAAGAGCTCGTTTCCTCTACGTAGATCACCTTTTCCCATGCAGAATGTGTGCAAACAATGGACAGAATAATGAGTTGCAGGTTTTATATTCTGCGTTTAATGAAGTATTAGAATATTCAGTGGAGATTTTTTTTTATCTCTATAGATCCCCAGATGCCCCTGTGGTCCTCCGTAATACTGATGTGTCCCCCGCTAGCTTCAGCTTGACTGCAGAAGTCACAAAGACTCCTTCACAAGAGGAAAGGGAGTAAAGTTTGTTGTTTTTTAGACTATGCTGGTTCCAGTTTTAGAAAGCAAAGGTAAAGACTAACAGGTAAACCAGCCTTTGCTGTGGAATATTATTGTCAAATCAAGTCAATCCTGTATGTGTAAACAAGGGCTCCGATTCATCATCTGATGGAAAACACTGTGAAAGGTCACAAAATGTTTGCATAACGTGAAGCAGTGCAAAAATGTGGAGTTTTTATTCATACCAGTTTTAGCCAGCCCATACAAAACAAACAGAGCTAGGAAGTCGCAATGCCCACTTGCTATATTTGTGATGCACTGTGGCCTACCTTACACCACATATCTTGTCCCAGCCCCGGGCAGGAGCAAAATTTGTGGAATCTCCTGCTCTTACTGAATCAAATGCCTCTGACTCCAGCATGCACCATCATCAAGACTGTATGAACAACACTGGTCTTGAGTAATCTGATTCTTAGATGACAAAAAACATACAATACAGTCTTTTAAATCCAGCTACAATGTTTTCTGACTGTTAACCAAGTAACAAGTGTAGGATAAGAAACAAAGCACAGGCTGCTTGAGCTGGAGAGCAGCTTTCTTTGCTAGAAACCTTACTTCAGTGTTCAGCCTTCAGTGGGAGAATAAACACCATCTCCATAGCCATCCCTCAAATAAAAAAAGAAAAGACCAAAAGAAATACAGTACTTGGTGAGTTTTCTGTAAGACTTCTTTAATGCTTTGTTGGCAAAAGTCATATATACTCCATACCCCTCCATTCCACCGAAACAGCCCTGACCAAAGTCACCAATGACCTACTGACTGCCAAGAACAAACACCACTACTCCATCCTCCTCCTCCTTGACCTGTCTGCCGCCTTCGACACGGTTGGACCACTTCCTTCTTGTCCGGATCCTGGAATCCCTCGGCATCACCCACCTTGCCTTCTCTTGGATCTCCTCATACCTAGCGGACCGGACCTTCAGCGTCTCCCACTCCCGCACCTCCTCCTCACCACCCTACCCCCATTCTGTCGTAGTCCCCCAAGGTTCGGTCCTGGGACCCCTACTTTTCTCCATATACACTCTCGGCCTAGGGCAACTCATTGAGTCCCACGGCCGCCAGTACCACCTCTACGCCAACGACACCCAAATCTACCTGTCCGGCCCTGACATCACCTCCCTACTCTCCAAAATCCCACAATGCCTTTCCGCCATCTCATCCTTCTTCTCTGATCGCTTCCTTAAACTCAACATGAATTCATAGTCTTCCCCCAAAGAAATCCCCCCCCCACTTCCCAACTATCCATCTGCATCAACAACTGCGCCCTCTCCCCAGTCCCCCAAGCCAAGTGCCTCGGGGTAATCCTTGACTCCTTCCTATCCTTCAAGCCCCACATCGAGGCCCTCACCACATCCCTCCGGCTCCAGTTCAAGAACATCTCACGGATCCGCTCCTTCCTCACCCACGACACAGCTAAAACACTCATTCATGCTCTTATCATCTCCGCCTTGACTACTGCAACCTCCTTCTCAATGGCCTCCCGGCTTACTCCCTCACACCTCTCCAATCTATCCTCAATTCCGCTGCCCGACTAACCTACCTGTCCTCCCGCTACTCCCCTGTCTCCCCCCTCTGCCAAGCCCTTCACTGGCTATCCGCCTACAAGAGATCCCAATTCAAAACACTAACCATGGCGTACAAGCTACACAACCTGGCCCCACCATACATCTCCGACCTGTTCTCCCGATACCTACCCTCACACAACCTCCGCTCCTCCCAAGAACTCCTCCTCTGCTCCCCCCTCATCACCTCTTTGCACAACCGAGTCCAGGACTTCTCCCGGGCATCTGCCTTACTCTGGAACTTCCTGCCTGAACACGTCAGACACTCTCCTACCCTGAGAAGCTTCAAGTGTCACCTGAAGACTCACCTATTCCATCAAGCCTACAACCTGCCATGAGACCCAGGCGACCGCCCCATACCTGACATTCCCCCATCCTACTGTATCCCAACCCGCCCTCGTATACTGTGAGTTAGGGCCTGGGCGATTATCGAATTAATTCGATTAATTTCGCCCCCCTGCTGTGGCCAGGATAATGATTGCGAAAAATCGTCAAATTCGATATATACCTTCTAGCGGATTCCGAGTGTACTCGGTAATTCATGCTAGAGCGTAACCGATGTCACATGGAATACGCAGCTGCTGTCCGGACATGTCAGGGGCGGGGGATGTGCTATCAAGCTCAGCACTTCGCCCCTGTTACAGCCGCTGAGACGTCCGGGTGGGAGATGGTAACCGTCATTGTCCCGCCGCCTGCTTCTGGAACCGTGGTTGATTCGGCGGTAGGGGGTGCGTCATTGCCCGTCGCCACTATCTCTTACACCACGAGGTGAGTTCGCGGGGAGGGGGGTGCAGTCATTGCCACGCCGCCCCTGCTACTGATAGCCCGAGTGTAGTTCCGGCGGGGAAGGGGAGGTTGCGTCATTGCCCCACGCCCCTCTTCTGACAACCCGGTGTGGAGTTCCGGCGGGGAGGGTGAGGTGCCGTCATGCCCGCCGCCTGCTACTGCACGGGGTGATTCGCGGGGAGGGGGGTGCCGTCATTGCCCGCCGCCCCGGCTTACACCCGCGGGGGATTACGGGGGGGGGGGGTTGGGCTCTGTGCAGTCTTACCTGCCCCTTGCGCCATTACAGGGATATGGCACCGCCCCTTCTGCTAGGGTTAGGCTAGGTTAGGGTTAGGGCCTGTAGCCACTGTGGGCTGGTGCTGTTACCCACTGGGGGCTGTGCGTTACACCGCTGGGGCTGTGCTGTATACAGCTGGGGGCTGTGGCTGTATCACCGCTGTGGGGTGCTGTATACACCGTGTGGGTGTGCTGTAGCACGCTGGGGCTGCTGCTGTATTACACCGCTGGGCTGTTGCATGTATTACAACGCTGGGCTGCGGCTGTATTCATGAGGGCTGCGGCTGTATACACTGGGGCCGGCTGTATCCACCACTGGGGCTGCAGGCTGTTACACCACTGGGCTGCGGCTTTTATACACCACTGGGCTGCGGCTGTATCACACTGGGGGTGCTCTGTAACATGCGGCCTGTATATACCACTGAGGGGGCCTGTATACCACACTGCTGGGGGCTGTATACCTGTGCTGGGGTCCACCCTCGGCGTATACACGAGTAAATAGGTTTTCCCAGGTTTTGGGGGCAAAAGTAGGGGGTCTGCTTGTACACAGGTCGGCTTATACACGAGTATATACGGTACCTCTTCGTTTTTTCTCTTTATTCATCAAAGAAAAGCAAAAAAAAAATAGAAAAAAAAAAAATCGAGATTTAAATCGAAAATCGTCCATAGGTTTAATAAAATCGAGATTTTGATTTTTTCCAAAATCGCCCAGCCCTACTGTGAGTCCTCGTGGACAGGGTCCCTGCCCCTCCTGTACTGTACGTCCAATCGCCTAGATTTAGTGTACTTGTTCTTGTCTCCCTTATCCTCATGTAAAGCGCCATGGAAACTAATGGTGCTATATAAATAAATAATAATAATATATGTATACGAGCAGAAGTGCCCATAGATCTTTGGCTGAATTCTGATGTCTATGTATGAACAGTGATGTCCGGACTGGCTAAGGGTCTCTTTACGTCTCATTCGCATATATGAAGCTGCTGAATTTGGGTTGGGAGATGAGAGATAAACTCATCTATCAGGTTCCTTTAGGTTCTTCATGGATGTCTGAATTCATCTTTAGATAGCTGTCAATCAAACAACTGTTCATCAACTATCTCTTACAATTTTCCAATACATAATGATTATTCATGTGTTATCATTAAGAAAAGCAGCATTAGCTGAGCCCTGAGTAGTCTACAAGTGGCTTATCTGCTCGGAGAAGGAAGATTCAGCTGTCTGAATTCACACCACCCTTTCCTTATTCCCATGATAAGACCCTATTGTGGAGCCCTCTGGGACGGGGTACTCGGTACCGGACCGGGGTACTGCTGGGGATATCACGATGGTCCTTATCCAGACCGTGTCCCGGGTTCCGCCAGTAACGGGGGATATATTTACAGGGGAGTTTGTTGTGACGCCACCCACGGGTTGTGGCCAGGGTGACCACTGCTGCTGCAGAACCTCCGGGGATGATGTTGGGCAGCTGAGGATGTAATGGCTCTCTGCAGGTAGAGCTGGGTTCCCCGGGGCAGTGGTAGTAATAGTCTATAGATGGTGCTATGGGTGTTGCAGGATAAGGGTAGTAGTAGAGATGATGGTAGTTTGTGAGGGCACGCAGGGTTTGAGCACAAGGATTACACACACTCACGGTTTTGAAGTTTCCCAAGGCTTTACTGGTGATGGTATTCAGTAGAGTACTGTCCATGGAGTCTGTACTGGGGCCGGGTTGCTCCCACCCTGTCCGGGTCCTCAGCTTCCCACTGCTGCGCTGTGTGTACGGCCCTGCTGCCGCTTTAGCTGGGCTGCTGGCCCTGATTCTTCTCACAGGTACCCCCTTTGCTAGGCAACTTGAGTCTTTCTGTGTGCTTCTGACCCCACCGTGTTGCTTTGCTGAGGTACAGTGTAGATCTATAACCTCCACTATCCCGGTGTTTTCTGTGCTGCGTGTTTCAGTCACAGATTCGGATCCAAAATCCAGTCTCTGCACTCCTCTGGGGCAAGTTATGAGATAACTCAGTCTCCCAGATATGTTCCTCTGTTTCTTGTACTCCTCTCCTCCGACCCTGGCTTCAGGCCTGAAAGTAGTCAGTGGTCCCTGTCAGGAGCTCAGCACTGCTCCCATTTATAGGTCCTCCACTTAGTGCTCCCTGCACTCAACTGGACTGTCAATTGTCAACTACTTCCTCCTCAGACCAGAATATATCAGGGAGCTGCTTGAGCTCCCCCTTCTGGCCTAGAGGTGCTAGTGCAGTGTCCAGTGTTGCGTGGGGAGTTAACCCTTGTGATGTTACTGTGGCACATTAACCACTGGGGTGCCACACTATGTGTGCTTTTCTGCTTTCTTTCAGTTTCTTATCCACATCTGGGAGTTCCCTACATACATAAAGTTGCATTTACACTTTAAAATCGCGACATTTTTTGTGGGACAACAGTGGGAAAAATGCACTGCTTTGCTGCGATTTTCATAAACTGTGGCCAAAAATATATGGTTTTATTGTGATCTTGGCAAAAAAAAATTGCACTGTAGCCATAGTATGTGAACACAGGCTTACTTTTTTGGCAGATCTTCCCAAAATCAGTGGGTTCAGATGACTTTAATCTAATTTGTATATGTGCTTTTAGATTAAGAGTTCCTTTCCGGCCCAGACTTGGCAGATGATACCATATGCATTATGCATGTCATCTGCTAGTTTTTGTGGTAAGTACTTTTGCGCAGTGGAAATGAAAAATCTGGAGATTTCCTTTATCGCTGCAGCTCATTTTGTAGAACACAATAAACATTAGTGTTGCTGTCTCTTATTCAAGAACTTGTCGTACTGGGCAATCAAAGAAAACAGTGTTATTCTGTGAACTTTGATTTCTTTTCTTGTGCATTAATCTGTTAAACTGCTGAAACGATAATCTAATAAAACCTAAGTGCTGGTAAGAAGCCTGGTTCAGTTTGTAGACAGGTCTATACTCTGTACGAACACTATTGTTCTGAAAAGATTTTTCGTGTTGTTTTATGCCCATAAACTTGAGCTAGGGAAAAATGATAAAAAGCAGTGTTACTCCCCTCCGCAGATTCAACAACGCGTCTCCACTGTTCCTCATCTCTATCGACAACTTGTAGCGGTGATGTCAAGATTACAGAGCAAGTGAACTCTGTAGCCAATCACCGGCTCTGCCTAGTCACAGTGATTGACTGCAAAAGTCACGTGATGAGTTCAGGGGATTTAGTGGGAAGCAACTATAAAAAGGAATAGGATCTTATCTCTTAAAACATTCTTATGTCGAAAAAGATGTCACTGCTCACCTGGATGGGTTGTGGGACACAAAATCCGTATAAGCGTATAGTATGGCTGCTGCAGGATCCACACTCCACGTGTACACAATGGCAACAGAAGACAAATCCAAAGGGACAGTGTTTATCTGATTCACTGCTACCCCCCCAAGTAATCAGCTGTAAACACTTTGTGCCTGATTCAAAACTTTAATGGTGGGGTTACACGTCCCGATATCGCGGCGATATCGGAGGCAACGACGCGGGAGCGCGCATTTAGTGCACGTTTCTCCCTGCATCGCATCGCCAGTTTACACGCCGCGATATCGGGATGCAACGTCCCTACGATGTGCACGCCCACCAACCCAGGAACAACCATTTAACATGGGAGTGAATGGGTGACGTCAGCGTGCACATCGTAGTTGGGCTGTCACACGCTGCGATGCTGGTACAACGGCCTTGCGATATCGGAGAGATGAATAGCTCTGCTATTCAACTCCGATATCGTTTTGGCATCGTTCCAGCATCGCGTTGTACGCTAAAACAGTACAACGCGCACACGATATCGGCTCCAACTCGCGACCCACGTGACTTTTTGTCGGAGTTGGGTCGGAGTTGGACGCCGATATCGCGGCGTGTAAACCCACCATGAGTCCAATATCTGAACAGATCTCTGGTTGCAGTGAAATCATGGATACATTGCTCCATGTTGTACACAGCCACAAAATGGAACAATGTATCCATGATTTCACTGCAACCAGAGATCTGTTCAGATATTGGACTCGGATATCTGTGTGTGTGAAGTGGCTTTAATACCAGAGTTCGGTCCTGAGCTGTCAGCGGCTGCAGCTGCGTGCACTGCACACAGGACCGGAGGGCATAATAGCCCCCCAGTCCTGTGTACAGATCCGGTCCGCAGCTGTCTGGGTCCTCCCGGACTGGCTATGTTCACGCGCTGCTTCTTTGCTGTCTTTATTCTGCAGCAAAAACCTGCTCCATTTGACAGTACAACAAACGGCTACAAAAAGCAGGTTTTGCTAGGGTTTATATGCTTTATTAGTGCACTTTTGTTGCATTTCTTGATGCATTTTTGGTTACGGTAATTTTGTACGTCATTTGTCTACAGTACATTATTAATAGTGTTAGTTTTATACACAAAATAAGTAACAAAGAAGCACCAAAAACGATTGACTGCATTTTTGCATTTCTCCAATGATTTCTATAGTTAAAAATTGCTTCAAAAACACTGAAAGAATTGACTTGCTGCAGTTTTAAAAAAAAGAAGCCAGGAAAAATGAAAAAAGCAATTGTGTGCGTGAGATTTCTAGGATCTCACAGCTTTTGCTGGTGCTGTAAAAAGCAACTTTTAATTTGTGAAAATATAAAACTGCAAAAACACTAGAAAAACGCAACGTGTGAACATATCCTTACATGCAGGTTAGTTGCCAGCATTTTTTTCTGCATTTTTCACAGTGTTTTTATGCTTAGGTCAAAAGTAGCCATATATTACTTTATAGAGACATATAAAAGTACCATTACAAGGGGAAACATCACCAGCACCTCATGGGAGCGCGCACATTTTGGGAACTTTGCCAAGATTTCTGTGCAGATGTTATGGTACCGTCACACGTGGCGATCTCTCAGGCGATGTGCACGTTTTGGGAACTTTGCCAAGATTGCTGTGCAGATGTTACACGCAGAGACATTTCCGGCAACTCAGCTGCGATGTTGAAAACAACTTTCGCTGGCAAGGTTAAACTCAACCCAGCAGCGATCATTTAATATTGCAGTGAATAGGGGGAAGTTGCTTCAAATATCGCGGTTGCTGTGTCACACGGAGCGATGGCAGCAGATCGTCAGAGCAACATCGACAGGTTACCCAACATGTTGGGAAATCTGGCAACTGTGCTCAGGCAACTTATCGCCGTAAAAATCGCCCTGTTAGGGTAGCTTTACACATCGCACCATTGCATGCAATTTCACTGGCAATTTGCTGGTTGCGGTGAAATCATGAACACATTGCTCCATTTATATACGGCCACAAAATGGAACAATGTGTCCATGATTTCACTGGAACCAGTAAGTTGCAAGAGAAATTGCATGCAATGTTGCGACGTGTAAAGCTACCCTTATACATGCGGGTTGCGTCAACTTGGCCACGCCCTGGAGTTTCTGGCAACATTGCCTGAGAGATCGCCACGTGTGACGGTACCATTACACGCAGAGACATCTCCGGCAACTCAGCTGTGATGTTGGAAGCAACTTTCGCTGACAGGGTTAAACTCAACCCAGCAGCGATCCTTAACATTGCAGTAAATAGGGGAAGTTGCTTTCAACATTGCTGGTGCGGTGTCACACAGAGTGATGCTAGCAGATTGCCTGAGCAACATTGCCAGGTTTCAGAACATGTTGGGAAACCAGGCAACTCCGCTCAAGCAACTTATCGCCGTTGAAATCACCGTTACACGGAGCAACGCACTAGCGATGTTGCTTCAACTTGGCCACGCCCCTGAGTTGTCGGCGAAGTTGCCGGAGAGTTTCCCCGTGTAACGGTACCTTTAAGGCCGCTTTACACGGCCATTTCCATTTCCATTTGTACACGGCAACAAAATGGAACAATGTGTCCATGATTTCACTGCAACCAGTAAGTTGCAAGTGAAATTGCATGCAATGTTGCAACATGTAAAGCGGTCTTAAAGGTACCTTTACACGCCGCCACTGTGCCTAGCAACAGGTATCCACCGCACGTGCACGTTTTTAACGGTGGATACAGATCGCTAATGCCGCATATAGACGCTGCCATTGCGTTGTCCACTGAAGGTATCTGTGTTCCCCGGAGGTGCCGACAGATCCTGCGGCTTACTTCCTGTGGAATACCTTCCCTTCTTTACACGCCGCTACCACAAAGGAATATGGGCGTACATCTTTCGCGCCGCAAGTACATAGGCGTGACAGAGTTGTGTATTCCGTGACGCTCGTACACTGATTGGACAACGCAATAGCATCATGATTGGCCAGCCTGCGCAGGAAGGCAGGCTAATACATGACGCCATTGCAATTGTGGACTATGAATGGTCAGCGCTTTAAATATGGCACCCTGTGCAGGGACAGCCAATGGTAACACAGTAGCCCCCACCAATGATCGCTGATGGGGCATGGTATCCATGACGCAGTGGCACGCCCTTGTGAAATCACTAGGCAACGCAACATCCATGCCTGTGCCCTGTTTAGACGCCACTACCATGGCAATTGTGCCTTTCCGTTGCTTTCGGTTTTTGAGCACGGCTCAGCAACAGGTATCTGAGTCAACTGCAGGACACCGGGAGGAATTTCCCTATTTACACGCCGCCATTTCGTAGCAATTTCTTGGCAACAGGCATAAATATCCCCAATGCCGGGCAGTTGCTACCTTTCAGTGGTGGCGTGTAAAGGTACCTTAAGATGCACCACATACACCATAAACTTGAGCCTTGTTTCATTGCAGCAAGCTCCAGTAAAGGCATTTTTTCCTTTTGTTTCCCTTTGTCTATTAAACCTACTTTGTGATGAGGGCCCTACCATCTCCTGTGACTGCAGCAATCATTTTGTAGTTCTGTCTATCAGCCTATCCCCAGGACACTGATGACTGCAGTGCAGTGGTCACATCTCCCCTTACTCCAGGTTATCATTACATTGGGGTGTCAGTGTGGATGGACCATACAGGCCATTTGCACAGTGCAGACACACTCAGTAAGTCAGGGCTATTTAACACATGCCATGCCTTTATGGCTGGTACTAAGGTAGGTATCAAATACATTTTATGCAGAAAAACACCACCAGACACACATGGATCATAGATATTTATACGACTGTCGGCATAGAAATACTTCTGTTTTCCAGGGAATTTCTTTTTCGTAGTCATTAAAAAAATATATATAAATATTCACGACATGGGGCAAATACGAAGCGTGCCAAAAATCTCAAGCAAATGCATTAAAACGTCCCGTTTGTTTCCTAAGGGAGACATTTACAAATAATAAATAACATAAGTGTCTGTTAACTTGACAAATGTAGAGTGGAAAAGAAAGCATAGAACAAAACGACACCATGTAACATCCTGCAGGGGACTCATCATTCATAGAAATGGATTGCTAACTTATCAAACATGCAAATGAAGCTGAGCCCAGAAACGTCGATGTCATCATAAAAGCACATAGAGGAGTTAAAGGACACGCATGGCGATGGCTGGCACAACCCTGCCGTGACTCAGGGCCATTCACCGTAATGTACCGTGACACCACACTTTCAATCTAGGCTCCAGACTAACACATTTACTTAGGAGCCCAATAAAACTTCTATTCACCAAACTAAATGAAGTGGGGTGTCCTGAATGTAGCAAAAGAAAAACGTCTGAAAGCAATGGATGGAACAAAGTAACAAAGTCCTCAGAGGGTAAATCTGACATGACTCTGGTGCTCCTGCCCAACGTGGCTAATTTTGTGCATTCATGACTTCCAAATACACAGATGACGGCTGCAGCAAGTTACTGGCCGCAGTCATGTGCTAGCCATGTTACTATATGACGGTGATTGGCTGCAGTTACCCGGGGGCAGTGTACCACACCTGACGAAGAGCGGCCGGACTGGAGCAGAAGCCGATTTACCTTATTTGAACACTTCTGCTGTACTCTGCTCAGTTTTAATATATCTAGGACATGTAATGTAATTACTAGAATACTGTGCCAGAGCTGTGCTTTAACCAAGGCTGAACATCTCAATAAAATAGCACAGGCAACAAAAGGTCATGGGAAACAACAAAATACTATTATACGGCTGTAACTAGAGTCAGGCTGAAGTTATGGCTTTAATAAGATTCAAGATAAAGGTCCGTGCCCAAAAGATGAAATCTCAGCAAAGTCTCGTGATCTCTAGTAGTGGATAGTAGTGGACTGTGTGCATAGGCTATGTTGCTTAACAAGAAAATGTAATTATCTAGGTTTCTTTACATGTTTCACTTCCTCACAATAATTCTGTGCTGAACACCCAAAACACGCACAAAGGCCGAAACTAAGAGTCACTACCCACAAAGTGCCATGGTGCCTAGTGGTGTAGGTGTCATAGAGAAGCATACAGGGAATGCATCTACCTGATATCCAGAATGCTTAGAATCCGCTTCACGGGACAATATGTACAAAATAAGAGGTAAGATAAAAATCTGCAACATGTGATCTGGACATTTACAGAGCAGCACTTGTCTAGGGAACCAGCCACCTCAGACAGATGGCAGGGGGCCGGAGACCAGAATATGAAGATCCCTCCTCTCCCTGCAAGGCTGCTTGTTTTTACAAACATTTTGCAATTATAGCTGGTTATATTGATGAGAAACCCTATTAATGGACTAATGGAAAGGTTCATCGCTGCCATTTCTGTATTCCCATGATGCCCTGCTTGCACTTAGGAGATTGCTAAATTGACAATATACTGCACTTCACTAGATATGTAATATACTAGAGCAATGTGCTCCTCAAAAGCCCCCAACACATCATGTTTTCAGGATTTCCCTAATAAAGCCCAGTTGTTGGAATTATCACCTGTGCTAAGGAAATCCTGAAAACATGTTCTGTTGGTGGCTCCTGAGGAGCGGAGTTGGAAAACCCTATACTAGCATATTGTAGAGTATTGTACAAGTAACTGAACAATCCCAAGTCCACCGCAAATGTGAAAAATTAGTTTAAGGGAACCTGTCACCATAAAAATGCTATCCAATCTGCAGCAAATTGCTATAGAGCAGGAGGAGCTGAGCAGATTGATATGTACATTTGTAATAAAACATTAAGTATAACTTATGATTTAATCCTCTGCTCTGTTTGGGATTTTTGGTCCTATGGACGGTCCTATGAGTGATTGACAGATATCTCTGTATATATAAGACCGGTTTCACACCACGGCAAGACCAGGTCTGGGGCTGTCCGGTGTGAACCTGACAGCCCCGGACCCGATTTTGCACTAAGGCAGCCCTATGGTGCCGGACAGGGCCGGATGGCAGCTATTTGCCATCCGGTTTTGTCCCTGTCCACCAGCATCAGGCTGCATACGATTTTTGCCCCGGACACAAAAACGGAGCTTGCATAATTTTTTGTGTCTGTGGTAAAAATCGCACAAAATTGGATCCTCCCGGATCCGGCGCCCCCTTACATGGGAGTCTATGGCGCCACATCGCGCCAGTTCCAACACAAAATCGGATCCGGGAGCCGACTGCTGGAGTTCAGCAGTGAGCGCTGCTAAACTTCAGCACCTGGAGCTGTCCCCTGCTGTGATTGCAGGGCCGTAGCCAGCTCCCCGCTAGCCGCGATCCTGACATTCCAGCAGGGACAGCTCCTGCTGCTGTGAAATGCCGAATCCGGCTGCAAACCGGACCAGAGGGCATATTTGCCCTCCCGTTCTGTTTCAAAATTGGGTTCGGGGCTGTCTGGTTTACACCGGAGAGCCCCGTTCCTGATCTTGCCGTGGTGTGAAACCGGCCTAAGAAAGCTTTCAGTCACTGATAGGCCTGCCCATTGGGCCAAATATTTCCACAAAGAGCAGAAGACTAAAGATTGATAGCACAGGTGATACTGACTATATACACTGCTCCAAAAAAAGGGAACACTTAGGCTGCGTTCACACTATGCGTATTTTTTGGGTCTTTTTATGCATGCTTTTTCCCCAACAGTGCATCTGTGTCTGAATTTCCCGGCAAAGTAAATGGAAATTTACTTTTCCAAAAAAACAAGAGAGGGAAATGAGGGCACCACCTTCTAGGGAAACTCCTATTAGGTGAACAAGGACAGGAGCCACAGAAATCACTCAAGGTGCCAGCAAAAAACAAAGTCCAAATCAGAAAAAAGAAAAAGCGGCACTCACCGAGGATGCAGAAAGCAGTGTCCTTTATTGGGGTTGCAGATACATAGTGCAGGGACGGGGTACCAAGGTGACAACGGCTTGCGGTCGGGTGCAGCAAGTGCAATTCTGCTGAATTCGGCAGGTTTTTCAATGAATGCGCCATTTTCTGGGGTGAATGCGGGCTGCAAATCACAGTATGGGGGGCCCAGAACGCTTGGGCCTATCCATGCTGAGGATTCCAGCCCCCAGCCGCTTAGTTATACCTGGCTGGACCAAAAAATAAGGCGGAGCCCCATATCGTTTTTTTCTCTGAAATTAGGTCTTTATATATAAAAAAATGGGCTTCGCTGGATTTTTGGTTGCCAGCCAACGAGGCAGCTGGGGGTGGGTGGCTGTCTGTAGCTGCCAAGTTGTAACTGGCTGGACCAATAATATGACGGAGCCCCACATCGTTTTTTTTTCTGAAATTAGGTCTATAAATTAAAAAAAATGGGTTTCGCTGTATTTTTGGTTGTCAGCTATGTACAACTTGGCAGTTGGGAGGCTGGAATCCTCATTGTGGAGAGACCCAAACGTTGTGACCCCCCACGCTGTGAATTGCAGCCCACAGCTACACCAGAAAATAGCACATTCATTAGAGGCGCGGGCGCCATTTTCTGGTGCTATACCCCAACTCTTCCAGTTGCCCTTGTGCTGGTGGCAATGCTGGTGGCACACAAAGGCTTTCCATACGCGACATAGTGTCCACTAACAATTTAAATGGAAAATTAGCTCCAATTGTTAGTGGACAACATGTTGCATATGAAAAGCCACTGTGTGCCTGCATACTGGAGCTCCCCCACAAGTGACCCCATTTTGGAAATTAGACCCCATCCCCCCCAAGGAACTTATCTAGATGCATAGTAAGCACTTTGAACCCCCAGGTGCTTCACAAATTAGTCTGTAAAAAGGAAAAAAGATTTTTGTGAAAAAAAGTACTTTGTCATTTTTACGGATCAATTTGTAAAACACCTGGGGGTTCAATGTGCTCACTATGCATCTAGATATGTTCCTTGAGGGGTCTACTTTCCAAAATGGGGTCACTTGCGGGGGAGCTCCAATATTTAGGCACACAGGGGCTCTCCATATGCGACATGATATCCGCTAACAATTGGAGCAAATTTTCCATTCAAAAAGTCAAATTGTGCTCCTTCCCTTCTGAGCCGTATCGTGCAACAAAACAGTGGTTTATGACCACATATAAGGTATTGGTGGACTCAGGAGTAATTACCCAATAAATTTTATGATCCATTTTATCATGTTACTCATGTGAAGATGACAAAATTGAGGCTAAAAAAACATTCTTGTTTGAAAACTTAAAATGTGCATTTTTTCCTTCCATGTTGCTTTAGTTCCTTTGAAGCACCTGAAGGGTTAATAATCTTCTTGAATGTAGTTTTGAGTAGCTTGAGGGGTGCAGTTTTTGGAATGGTGTCACTTTTGGGTGTTTTCTGTCATGTACTCCCCTCAAAAGGACTTCAAATGTGATGTGGTCACTAAAAAAATGGTTTTGTAAATTTTGCTGGAAAAAGTTTTTCTTCCCAAAATTGTGCTGATATAAATTAGACATGTGGGAAATGTTATTTATTAACTATTTTGTGTCACATAACTCTCTGGTTTAACAGAATAAAGCTTCATAATTTTTTCACAAAGAAACTCAAAAATTATCGACCGGGGGGCGTGTCCAGCTGCTGATGGCGCCGGACGCGTGTTGAGGAGTCTCCGCCGCTAAGACCACCTAAAACGGCTCCTAACAGCGACAACCGAGCCCTAAATATCAATCCCAGGGTCCACTCTGCACACCAGCCGCTGCCGGTCATGCCAAGAGCGAACTCCCGCCGCCGGGACACGGTGAATAAGCTCACAAGCTTCTTCCCACCGGAGAGCCAGAGGACTCCTAAGATGGCGCCTGCAAAGGAGACTGCACAAACAGCTATTACCCGTGACTCGGCACATTCTCCTCGCTCCTCCCGACGTTCCACAGAACATGACACGGTGAGTAGAGAGGACTCACTGGTCACTAAACGATGTCTGAGGGACATGCTGGGAGATCTGAGAGACACTATGATAGGAGAAATGCGCAGCATGAGAGAGGAGATGAGAGCAGAACTGGCAGCTCTGGGGGAGAGAACCACTAAGGTGGAATAAAAAATGGCTGACTTTGCCTCAGCACACAACAATCTAGCGGACAGCTACGACACACTGGACAGGGAGATGAGGTCTGTACAATCGAAACTGTGTCATTTAGAAGACGGTTTGCGGAAAAACAACATAAAATTAAGAGGGGTCGTGGAGGCGCAGGAAACAGAGGATCTTGCAGCAGTAGAAACATCATTCCTGGCCGCAGCTTTGCCGGAAGCCTCCCCTGAGATGCTTGAAGTTGTCAAATCCTATAGACTTCCAAAACCGGCAAAATTGCCTAAAGAGACACCTAGAGACATACTGGTATCGTTCCTAAGACCGGGTACGAGAGACCTACTTTTACAGGCTATGAGAGTGAACCCCTCACTACCGCCACCATTTGACGCTGTTGCAACATACCCAGATCTTTCCCCGGGAACGCTGGCCAGGAGACGCGAGTTTGCTTCCAGCTGTCGCATACTGAGGGAGAAAGGGATCCAGTACACTTGGGGCACCCCAGCGGCAGTGAACTTTCGATACAAAGGAACCAGACACTCCTTTGCATCCCCACCCAACTTAGGAAGGCATTAAAAGCATGGAACATGGCAACTTCCAGCCCAAATTCCCCACGATCTCCACGAGAAGAACCTCATGGATCACACCTACGGGATCAAAATTGACCGTGACTAAGCTTGGGAAAACGAATCGTTGGTCTATCTGGCGTAGTCTCCACTTTGGCTGATTGCCAAATTCTGTTCCCCAGACTTCTCCTGTGGGAGCTCCGGAGGGACTCTTGGACGGGGAACTGACCCCCAGGTCCTGGGGGACCCTTGGAGTACTCCCCACGTTTGGGGAGAGGGGTCTGGTGGACTCTCTAAACCCCCCCAAGGTTACAGACAAATTAGTCTGACCAGACTGAGTTTACATTTGTGTTTTCCTTCCCTGTGTTTTTTGTTTTTTTGGTCCTACCCCCACGCTTTCCCACCCCCTCCTTCCCTGACCCAGCTCTACTCTCTTCTCCCTAACCCCCCCTACTCTTCCCCCCTCTCTACAATTCTTTCTTTATCTATCTTTCGGCTCCTCAAGCCCTATTTTTCATCCCTCTCGCCTTACGTCTCAACTTTTTGAGAGACTGTTGTAACCCACAACTTAAACCCATAGTACCATGTCAGGCTCTGCTTCTAACCTACAGGTGGCGTCACTTAATGTAAAAGGATTGAATTCTCCGGTCAAGCGTTACTTCCTTTGGAGGGAGACCAGGAGGCTTCGAGCGGATATCTTCTGCATCCAAGAAACACACTTACTGCTGGAAGACAACCACCGGGTGAGACATTTCTCCTACCCTCATATATTTTTCACCAATAACACAATAAAGAAAGCAGGAGTCTGTATACTGGTAAGCGGCAGAGTCCAGTTCCAGCTGAAATCAATGGAGGCTGACCCTCTGGGGAGATACCTCATTCTAAGGTGCCTTATCTCAGGGGAACTGTTCACCATAGTGACAGTATACGCCCCGAACATTGGCCAAACGAGATTTCTGAAATCTTTACTCAAGAAACTAAATGAATCCTTGGAGGGTTCTTTAGTGATATGCGGAGATTTTAATCAGATTATGGAGGCGAGACTGGACTCTTCAGCGCCAACGGCGAGGAGGGGAAGGGGAGTAGCGGAGCTGTGCCGGGAATTCAGACTCCATGATGTGTGGCGGTACCTACATGCGGAGGAGAGGGACTATACCTTCTTCTCCAGCAGTCACAAGTCCTACTCCAGGATTGACTTTTTCCTGGTAGGGGATGATATTTTGCCCCGCTGCAATGCAGCTGCAATAGGTCTGATCTCGTGGTCAGACCACGCTCCGGTGACCCTGGGGATCAAACTGGGGCAAAAAGGCGGTGCCTCCCGTCGTTGGAGAATGAATGTTGGTCTTCTGTCGGATTAACAGACCCTTGACTCCTTAGATGCAAAACTGGATGAATTTTTCCGTCTCAATGACAACGAGGAGGTGTCAGACGGGACCCCTTGGAGTACACATAAGGCAGTTCTCCGTGGCCTCCTCATCTAGAAAGCATCTCAGCAGAAGAGGGAGCGGGAGAAATTCTGGAGGGAATGGTCGGAACAAATAGTAGAACTAGAGAAAGTAAATAAGGTTAGTCCCACACCTCTTTTGGCCTCTCAAATTCTGGACTTACGTACAAAACTTAGAGCCCAATTGCTTTTTTATCACGAACTTAGCTTGAGAAAACTTAATACACAGTACTACTCATCTGGAGACAGAGCAGGTAAACTACTTGCCAAAAGACTTAAGAAACGAGTGACACAGTCTATGGTGATTTCTATGACTACGGCGGAGGGGAAGCAGATTAGGGACCCAAATGGGATAGTGGGAGTCATGGCAGATTATTACTCCGGACTATATAATTTAGCTAACGACCCCCAGACCCCGCAACCTTCCCTGAATTCAATACGAAAATACTTACTACAGATTGACTTACCAGTAGTTCCTCCAGACGTATTAACAGACTTAAATAAACCTTTTACGCTCCTAGAAGTGACGGCTACCATTCAGACGCTGAAGTTAAACTCCGCCCCGGGCCCAGACGGGTTTGGCAACGAATACTACAGGTCGTTTTCTTCCCGCTTGGCACCCTACCTTCTTCGACTCTTCCAATTTTGGCAGACTGAGGGATCCCTTCCGGCTGAGGCCCTAGAGGCCACGATCGCCACCATCCAGAAGCCGGGGAAATCCCCAGATCTGCCGGGCAACTATCGTCCCATCTCGTTATTGAACACGGATGTGAAGATTTTTGCTAGACTGTTGGCCTCCCGTTTAGCGCGGGTGATCCCACAATTGGTGGACTTGGACCAGGTGGGGTTCGTGGCGGGAAGACAGGCCAGAGATGGCACTAGACGTATGTTGGACCTGATCAAGATAGTGGAGGGGAGGGGGACCCCCAGTGTATTCCTGTCATTGGACGCTGAGAAAGCCTTTGGAGTTACCTGACTGAGGTCCTCGAGAGATTCGGTTTTTCTGGACCGTTCCTGAGAGCGATCTTGAGTCTCTATTCCAACCCTGGGGCGCGAGTCTCTATGTCGGGTTTTTTATCACAGCATATTAACATTACCAACGGGACGAGACAGGGCTGTCCCTTGTCTCCCCTGATTTTCGCCCTGGTAATGGAGCCCCTCGCCGCCTCGATTAGGTCCAACCCACAAATATTGGGCATTCGGGCAGGAACAAAACATCACATCATAGGGCTTTACGCCGATGACGTCATTATTTCGTGCACAGACCCGGCCAAGTCCATCCCGGCTGTAATACAAGAGCTTGATGCTTTCTCAGAAATATCTTACTACAAGTTGAATATGGGGAAATCTATGGCACTCCCAATTAATGTATCGGAAAAGGAATTGGGGGATCTCTCATCGCAGTTTTCATGTACATGGGCACCAGACGGCATACCCTAATTGGGAATTGTGCTGTGTGCTTCCCATCATGTGGCACGAGTGAACATCCTAAAACTAATAAGTTCTTTGAGGGGGTCCCTAGACTCCGGCTCTCATCCTCCTTTATCCTGGATGGCCCGTATCCAGGCGTTTAGGATGATCTGGATGCCTAAAATGCTGTATCTTTTTCGCTGTCTCCCGCTGACCTACCCGACTAAATTACTCACCCAATTACAGAGACAGATTAACAAATTTATCTGGGCAAAGGGAAGACCGAGGGTGCAGAGACGGACGATGTACCTGAAGCTCAGAGGGAGAGGCATGGGTGTACCTGACGTAATAGCTTATCTCAGAGCCACGATTCTTGAAGCGACTAGGGAATTGTGGAGACGCCAGTCTACCTTGGGATGGGTTCAGTTGGAGACGGAGATTTCACCGGAGGTGTCACCCGATGGGCTTTTGGCGGGAGTTGGACTTGGTAAGATCGGAGTGGGTCATCCACTGGCCACTATCCGCATGTTGCAATCAGTGTGGGGAAAAATTCCAGCATTCTGGACCAAACTCCCCCCCGAGAAAATCCCGCTGAACGCCTTCCGGATACATATCACATCTTTGAATATTACTGCATGGCGAGACCTGGGAATGGACACTCTGGGAGATTTAATGAAAGATGGCAGGCTACTCACCTTCCAGGAATTTAGTGCTGGGAGACGGGAGCTGCTCAGTACCTTT
This sequence comes from Allobates femoralis, assembly GCA_033576535.1. Classification (NCBI taxonomy): domain Eukaryota; kingdom Metazoa; phylum Chordata; class Amphibia; order Anura; family Aromobatidae; genus Allobates; species Allobates femoralis. The sequence goes on from JARQOC010000006.1 coordinate 143,796,205, forward strand.
CTGCAGTACTCCCAGGTACGCCACTTTCTTATGTGGCGCCCCTGCGGGTATTAGCCACAGTATAAGATCATAATAGTTGCACTCACTTAGAAAGCCAAGCCACTGCACTACCACCTTTGGCCAGTAGGGGGAGCTCCAGAGACACCAGAGACTTCCCTAGAGATAAAACACTGGTTTGAGGTAAATTTTCAGACAGTTGGAGCCAAGAGCTCAGAGTGACAGGAGCTGCATTGAGTTCCTGACGACTGACTGACAATTTCCAGGGCCAAGCCATCGGTCTGAGGAGGAGAAAACTGATAAGAGGAACACTTTCAGAATCGGGTAGCATCATTATCTACCCTAGATAAAAAGCGCAGATACGGATACCGGATCCGTGGCTGCATTAGTTATATACAATACAGCAACCGGAAAACGTGAGGTAACAACAAGCTTCACAGGGCCAGACACAGCAACATACTAAGAGTTCAGCAGTACTCCCGGAGGGGGTAAGCAGAGAGAGACAAAGGACTCAAGTTGCCTGTTGAGTGGGACCCAGAGGGGACAGATTTGGGCCGGCAGCGAGTTCACACACGGCAGCAGGGCCATATAGACAGCGCAAGCAGGAGGTAAAGGACCCGGTGGGGCCTGAGCAACTGAACCCCTATTGCAGACTCCGGAGACGGGACTTGTTGTATTATAGTTTGGTTGAAAGTAAACCAGTTAAACCTCATCTGTGCCTCAGCCTCTGATTTAACAGCTACCATCTATCCAGGATTGGGACCATCACCGCTGAGAGAATTTGCTGTGAATCAAGTAAGTGTCTGTGCCCTTAACATCTCCTCACCATACTTCCATCTTCATCCATCATTAACTTTAACATCACCTGTCCAGGGGACCCTACAGCCCTACCCGGAAAAGGGCTATACCATCTCAGCTGCCTCTCACCATCATCCCCTGGCCAGTACAAGGCAGCGGTGGCCATATATAGCCACATTATTCTGGGTGGCGTCACGACAATAACATCTACAAACTTTATAAATTATATAAACTTCTAAATCCCCTGTAAATACCCCCTTTTAGGAGTGTGCCAGCCTGGGGCCACGGCCTGGGTCCAGCCACCAGTGACTCCCCCAAGGAAAGGGACCCTGCGCCGGGTATCCCGGTCCCCTAAGCTGGGCGGCACACCTCTCTTTGGCGTCACGAACAGGATTCACCGTGCCTGGTTAAATCGGGTACTGTGTGCCGATATTAATGCCGAAAATTGTGAGAAAATCCGAGAAAAATTGACTTTTTTATCAAAAAGTGATTTTCCCATTGGAAACCATTGAAATAGACTTTTCCCCATTGACTAACATTGAAACAAAATGGCCGCCAGCCTCTGAGGTAAAATTGCATCATCACTAATTACCTCATAACTGCCACAGCACGAGACTGCTATTTGAACTGTGTCATAGCCCTGAGCTCTGATCTGACTGAAAAATTTCAGATTCCACCATTACTGAGCTCACGGCGAGCAGAAGCAGCAGGGGGCGTGTCTTTGTGGGCGGTACCAAGCTGAGAGCTCTGACGTCTGCAAAAGGGGAAAACCAATCCTGCTGCACCGCGGAACGATTATACGCCATCCCGACGGAAGCAGAGGACCGGAAGGGTCCGAATTAACTAAGGGGGCGCAACATGTTGCAGCACGGAGACGCCGAAACACCCGGCGACACAAATGCAGCTGAAGCACAAAACAGAGCGCCCGGCAGCACAGCGGCGCAAGGTGCAGCGCCCATTATGCCGATGTTGATGTCATATACCCCAGGTGCTCCATGGCTTCCAGTGTATGAAGGTAAGCCTAATACTTTTGATGATTTTAAAGAAAAACTGCTGGCCTATTTAAACATGTTTCCAATGGCAGAAGCTCAGCGTGTCGGTTTGCTGATGGCACAGTTAAGTGGTAATGCCAAGCGAGAAGTCACAGCATGGTCCGCTGATCTAAAAGACACTGCTGAGCATATTCTAGCTGGATTAAAGGCAGTATTTGAAACTACTGCTGGTAGCAAAGCAAAGACCAAATTCTTCAATTGCAAACAAAAGGCCAATGAGAGTGTGAGAGACTTTGCCCTGAATTTACAGGAGGCCCTTAAAGCGCTTACACTGGCTGAACCAATGTTTAACACTGGCGCTGATAAATTGCTAAAAGATCAATTCATTGAGGGACTATTAACCCCTTCTCATCGAGGGCATGCGAGTATGCTGACTTTCAAGGACCCTGAAGTGACATTTGCCCAGTTAAAGGAGAGCGCTATTCGTCTCCAGCAGGCAGAGGCACTTTGGGATCAGGATCCTGAGCCATCCATTACAGAAACCCCTCAACAACAGAGAATGCCAGTGACATCAGTTAAGCCCCTGGAGGCCAGTGCTAATGATGCTTTCCAGCAAAAGCTTGACTCTCTAACAGACATTGTCACCTCAATGGCTAAAACCATGCAGGAAATGAGAGAATCACAGACTACACCCAAGATGGAGTTGGCGAACCGCAGAGAGGATATTCCCTGGATGAGACCCCAGAGATACCCAGCGTGGAGAGGACGACCCAACGACCGTTACCAGCCGGATGGACAGCCTATTTGCCGCCGTTGCCGGAAGCCAGGCCACATCGCCCGCAATTGTGATTTAAACAAGGATCCCCTGGGAATGCGGGCCGCTTCGCAGGAGTGAACTTTCAAGGCCCAACATCCTGGCACGACAAGTACGTCGGAGGACGTCCCATTATCCCCATCGTGCTGGACGGTATTCCCCTCAATGCCTTGTTGGACACTGGTTCCCAGATTTCATCTATACCACATATCCTTTATAAGAGGTACTGGGCAGATTCAGACATTGATAAAAGACCATCTAATGTTGAGCTAAGTATATATGCTAGTAATGGAAAATTGGTACCGCAAGTAGGATTTAGAGAGATGACCATTAAGATTGGTAGAGTAGAATTAAAGAATCAGGGTATCATAATTGTTGATGTTAACCGACGGGAACCTTCTGTATTGATAGGTATGAATGTTTTAGAAAATTGTTTTTCCGAGGTTATTACTATTTTACAGCAATTTGCGGAAACTGCCCAATCCTGCCAGCAGAGAATTCTCCGGAGAGAGATAAAAGCATTGGTGCTGAAGCAACAAGTAGAGGTTGCAGGTGGAGAAATCGGCAGTGTGAGGGTAAGTGACCCAACTCCTATAGTAATACCTCCAAAAACTGAAATGCTGGTATGGTGTAGAGCAGCCATTGGTATTAAAGGACGAGATTACCAAGCCTTGGTAGAGCCTGTGTACACTGATAGTAGACCCACAATATTAACGGCTAGAGGAATAGTCGAGGTACACAGGGGAAGAGTGCCCATACGTCTTTTGAATTGTGGAGAGGAAGAGGTCACTTTACCAAGGTACGCTACAATGGCCAAGCTATACACTGTTGACAACAATGCTATCACAGCCATTGGGCCCTTGAATCCGTCATGTCAGGCGGACGACAATGGTTCAAGTGGAGAATTAGAAGATTGGTGTCAGCAGCTGCATATAGGTACAGATTCAACACCTACCCACCAAAAACAAGGGGTGTACCGACTAGTAGAAGAATATGAACGGGTCTTCAGTAAACACCCATTAGACTTCGGACAGATTAAAGGGGTAGAACATACAATTCCTACCGGTAACCACCCACCAATAAAAGAGAGATATAGACCCATACCGCCCGCTCATTATCAATGTGCTAAAGACATGCTGAGAGAGATGAAACAGGCCGGGGTAATTAGAGACAGTTGTAGCCCCTGGGCAGCCCCTCTGGTAATAGTTAAAAAGAAAGACGGAACCATGAGAATGTGCGTAGACTACCGGCAGATTAATCACATTACCCATAAAGACGCCTACCCCTTACCTAGAATTGAAGAGTCATTAGCCGCTTTAAGATCTGCTAACTATTTTTCCACCTTAGACTTAACAAGTGGGTATTGGCAAGTCCCTGTGGCTGAGGAAGATAAAGAGAAGACAGCGTTTACCACACCATGGGTCTCTGTGAATTTAATTGTATGCCGTTCGGACTCTGCAACGCACCCGGTACCTTTCAGCGATTGATGGAATGCTGTCTCGGACACAAGAACTTTGAAACGTCCTTCTGTACCTAGATGATGTAATAGTCTACTCAAAGACTTACGAACAACATCTACAAGACCTGGCAGAAGTGTTCGAGCCTTATCCCGGTATGGTATGAAGATCAAGCCATCAAAATGTCACCTTCTAAAGCCAAAGGTACAATACCTGGGACACGTTGTGAGTTCAGAAGGAGTAGCACCGGATCCCGAGAAAGTAACCGCAATAAGGGATTGGCCAAGACCTACCAGCGTGAAACAGTGAGGCAATTCCTGGGACTGGTGGGCTACTATCGTAGATTCATCCAAGGGTTCACCAAGCTGCAGCACCTCTACAAGACATCCTGGTAGGGCAGTCGAAGAAGCCTTCAAACCGCAATCCTCCTTTCCAGTGGAGTGATGAGAGGGAAGATTCCTTTGAAAAGTTGAAGAAGGCATTGACCGGAGAAGAAGTTCTGGCATACCCCGATTACCATCAACCTTTCATCCTTTACACAGATGCCAGTAATGTGGGACTGGGAGCAGTACTATCTCAGAAGCAAGGAGGCAAGGAGAAAGTCATCGCCTTTGCAAGTAGAAAGCTCCGGCCTACTGAAAGAAATCCTGAAAATTACAGCTCCTTCAAGTTAGAACTACTGGCAGTAGTCTGGGCTGTGACTGAGCGTTTCAAACACTACTTGGCAGCTGCAGAATTCACCGTCTATACTGATAACAACCCATTGACCCACCTGGATACAGCCAAGCTAGGTGCGCTGGAACAGCGATGGATAGCCCGGCTGTCTAATTACAACTTCGTGATCAAGTATAGAGCAGGCCGAAAGAATGGAAATGCAGACGCCTTATCCCGGATGCCGCACTTGAGAGACGTGGAAGAAGAACCGGTAGAACTTGAAGAAATTGAACTACCCGCCTTCCATCGTCCCAAGGTAGGACAGTATCAATCCAGTGCCTACCAGAAACATCAACAGTGAATCTCAACCCATTAGCACACCACAGATGGGCTGACACTCAAGACAGCAATCCAGCTGTGAAGTTGGTGAAAGAACTGCTGACTGAGCAAAGTGCGTATCCCAATGAAAATGCACCGAAAGAGACACATCAACTGTGGAAAGAGAGAGGCAAAATGTTCCTGTACCAAGGAAAGCTGTGCAGAAGATATACCAATCCAAAGACGCATGAGCTAGTATGGCAGATCATTGTGCCTAAACAAGATGTAAAAATGGTCCTAGAAGCTTATCACAATGGTGCTGGTCACTTCGGGTGGAAAAAGCTAGAAGTACTTTTAAGAGAAAGATTCTACTGGGTTGGAATGAGAAGATCAATTGAAGAATGGTGCAGAAACTGTGGTCCGTGCAACCTCAGAAGAAAAGATCTAAAAAACCAAAGAGCACCACTCCAGCCTATAGTTACCAAGCAACCACTTGAGCTCGTAGCAATAGACACGTGAAATTGACACCAAGCCGGTCCGGCTATGTCTATGCTTTAACCATACGTGGACCATTACTCACGCTTCCTGGTAGTAGTGCCCGTGAAAGATCTCACTGCAAAGACAGCAGCTAAGGCGTTCCAGACATACTTTTGCAGACCTCATGGATATCCGGAACAAGTACTCGCAGACCAAGGTACAGCATTTGAATCAGAGATCTTCAGAGAATTTTGCAATATGTATGGCTGCAAGAAGATCCGTACAACAGCCTATCATCCGCAAACAAATGGCTTATGCGAAAAAATGAACCATATTGTAATCGATCTCTTAAAGACTTTACCAGAAACAGAGAGAAACCTATGGCCAGAGAAATTGCCTGACTTGGTAGACCTCTATAACAATGTCCCGGTAAGCTCCACAAACTGTACCCCAGCTTACCTTATGCGTGCAAGACCTGGCAAGCTACCAATAGATCTAGAAATGGGCATCGTAAAACCTGACGCAGAAGTGCAGGATTCCAACTGGGACTCCCTACGCCAACAACAATATCGCCAAGTGCAAGAATGCGTAGAAAGGAATCTCCAGAAAACTAGAGAAAGACAAGAGCAATACTTCAACCAGAATGCTCTAGCAACCCCATTAAAACCTGGTGATCAAGTGCTCAAGAGAAACCGTCGCACTAATAAACTGGACAATCAGTGGGAATCCGTCCCATATACAGTTTTACCAATGAGAGTGAACAATCCTAAAATGTGTCTTATAAGCAAAGATGGTGGATTAACATCAGTACTAGTGTCAAGAGACAATCTAAAACTATGTCCAGAGACATTGAAAGAAAAAGAAGTCATTCAACCTGAACCAGAAGTTATTCAACCAGTACCGGTTCAACCTGTTAATGAAAAAGAAGAAGATGGAGTATATCACACCTATCTAGGAGACTTTCCTAAAACCTGGCCAACCTACAATGGTGCAGTAGTAGTTCCCATGATGGCCTTCTATCAAACACCAGAGCCTGTAATACCAGAAGCCCCAAGACCAATAGAATTAGAAGCAGACCCTGTACCACAAGAAGTCCCAAGACAGGAAGAACAAATTCCTAGTAATAATAGTCCTGGACACGGTGGAATTGCCAATCCCACAAATGTGGAATTATCCCTAGCAGAACCAGAAGTACTTACTAGGTATACGTCCACTCACACCATCACATTGAGTACACCCAGTACACAAGTGTTACGCAGATCACAGCGTAGTACTCAGGGTCAATTACCAGCAAGATATGCAGACTACCAAATGTAAATAGATTTCATGTGCATTGTCTATATGTTAAAGTTATGTAATTGAATAGAATCCTAAAAGGTATGATGTAAAGTGGCAGTCACGAAGAGTTAAAACTTGGCCTCATATGCGGTGACCCGAGGGCCTTGAGGCCTACTGCACTTACAACCCGAAATATCTGAAAGGAACTTGTTTAGTTGTTAATTAGTAGTTATTAGATGTAACGTTAAAAAGCTCAGTACCTACAGAGACTATTCTGTATGAACTACTTGCATATTCTTGAACTCTTTTCTTCATTTATCAGCCCGGAGGTGGTAAATTAAAGCTCCGGAAAGACTGCTTTTTAAACATTCTTAAGTTTATTCATAAACTTTGTTGGAAAAATGGACGCTAATTGCAGTGCCTTTCCTAACAAATAAATAGCCCTCAAGGACAGAGCTGTATTAATGGACGCTATTTGAAGTGACTTTTTACAAGACTCTATTTTTTAAACTTGAGTGGTTTTTGTAACTTTTTATTTTTTTTTTAAGACTCTGTAGATATTATCTGTTATATCTTATGTTTATTGTCCCACAGTCCCGGAGTACTGTTCTTAACTAAGGGGGAATGTGGCGCCCCTGCGGGTATTAGCCACAGTATAAGATCATAATAGTTGCACTCACTTAGAAAGCCAAGCCACTGCACTACCACCTTTGGCCAGTAGGGGGAGCTCCAGAGACACCAGAGACTTCCCTAGAGATAAAACACTGGTTTGAGGTAAATTTTCAGACAGTTGGAGCCAAGAGCTCAGAGTGACAGGAGCTGCATTGAGTTCCTGACGACTGACTGACAATTTCCAGGGCCAAGCCATCGGTCTGAGGAGGAGAAAACTGATAAGAGGAACACTTTCAGAATCGGGTAGCATCATTATCTACCCTAGATAAAAAGCGCAGATACGGATACCGGATCCGTGGCTGCATTAGTTATATACAATACAGCAACCGGAAAACGTGAGGTAACAACAAGCTTCACAGGGCCAGACACAGCAACATACTAAGAGTTCAGCAGTACTCCCGGAGGGGGTAAGCAGAGAGAGACAAAGGACTCAAGTTGCCTGTTGAGTGGGACCCAGAGAGGACAGATTTGGGCCGGCAGCGAGTTCACACACGGCAGCAGGGCCATATAGACAGCGCAAGCAGGAGGTAAAGGACCCGGTGGGGCCTGAGCAACTGAACCCCTATTGCAGACTCCGGAGACGGGACTTGTTGTATTATAGTTTGGTTGAAAGTAAACCAGTTAAACCTCATCTGTGCCTCAGCCTCTGATTTAACAGCTACCATCTATCCAGGATTGGGACCATCACCGCTGAGAGAATTTGCTGTGAATCAAGTAAGTGTCTGTGTCCTTAACATCTCCTCACCATACTTCCATCTTCATCCATCATTAACTTTAACATCACCTGTCCAGGGGACCCTACAGCCCTACCCGGAAAAGGGCTATACCATCTCAGCTGCCTCTCACCATCATCCCTGGCCAGTACAAGGCAGCGGTGGCCATATATAGCCACATTATTCTGGGTGGCGTCACGACAATAACATCTACAAACTTTATAAATTATATAAACTTCTAAATCCCCTGTAAATACCCCCTTTTAGGAGTGTGCCAGCCTGGGGCCACGGCCTGGGTCCAGCCACCAGTGACTCCCCCAAGGAAAGGGACCCTGCGCCGGGTATCCCGGTCCCCTAAGCTGGGCGGCACACTTACTTCTTCAGATTGCTCCCATGACCTGAAACAACCCTTGCCATCTCCACTCCAACGATACCTCTTTTCCGAGGGTGTGGTCCCGAAGGGTCTATCCACCATATACGAAGGCATACTAACCCAGAACTCGCCAGTGCGGCTGCCCTCAATGGTACGATGGGAGAGAGAACTGGGCTTTTCTGCAAACTCAGATGAATGGGAGGGAGCGATTAGAAGTGTCACTCACAACTACGAGATGCATTAACCATTTGGAATCCCTCAAAAAGGTACATTTGCGTTGGTATACCCCCCCTTCCAGGCTAGCTAGGTTTGGTTCCGGGGGTTCATCCATGTGCTGGAGGCAGTGCGGTCAGAGGGGGGACTTGGCTCACATGTGGTGGTCGTGCCCTAAGATAGCCCAATTCTGGACACTTGTGGCTGGCCTGATGGGCTCGGTTACTGAAACTCTTATCCCCCTACCACCGCAGCTTGCAATACTACACATAGGTGCGGAAGTCTTCCCTCCCATCCCTCGTCATGTGATTACATACATCTTAATCGCAGCCAGACTGTGCGTGGCGGCTGCTTGGAAGAGTTCGGCCCCTCCATCGTTAGGAGATGTCATCAAAAAATTAAACCTAATATTCTGTCATGAATACCATTTAGCATTGAACGCACCGAGACGTAGATACATTGCTGAGGCATGGGACATGTGGGCAAAATACCCGGCGGCCATAAAGCCACCGTTCTGATCAACACTTAAAATGGCGAGAGATGATCTTCACTTTCTGATCTGTGCCTTTTTATCTAAGCTCTACTTCTTCTCTTTTTTCTCTAACTCTACTCATCTTCTCTCCCCCCCCTGACACATTTACTTTTGACCCTATTACCAATTTACCTTTCTACCTTACCATAACAACTCCTAGTTTGTGACCCCCTCCCTTCCTCCCCCCCTCCCCCCTCCCCTCTACCTTTCCTTCAACTCACCTTGCCAAATTTTCATGTGTGCCTTAGAGACTCGTGATCTGAGTCGGAGGAAATATGTCTTACTGACCTGTGTACCAAGGGAAGCCTCGAATGAAGCATTCACCTTGTTATTTGTTCACATCTAGTTGCAATGTGTAGCTACCAATCCCCCTTTGGCTCTTCCATCCCCTCCCTGCCTACCACCACACCCCTTCTTCTCGCTCTCCCCCCCCCCCCCCTCGCTCTTTTGGATTATTCTTTCCCCCTGTCCAATTACCCCAGGATGTGTTTGTTATTGTGTTTATAATTTACTATTATCAATAATGATGTTTGTTTACTCATTTCATATCTACAATAAAAATTTATTGAAGCTAAAAATTATCGACCTAAATTTACCACTAACATGAAGCCCAATATGTCACGAAAAAACAATCTCAGAATCATTAGGATCCGTTGAAGCGTTCCAGAGTTATTACCTCATAAAGGGACACTGGTCAGAATTGACAAAAAATGGCAAGGTCAGTATGGCCAAAATAGGCTGGGTCATGAAGGGGTTAATAGTATTCTGTTTTAATGCTGCTTTTTTATCTTTGGTTGTCCTGCTATATTTATTATTAAATTAAATTGTGTTACCTATATATAATTCTTTTCTTCACTGACATTCTTTGTAGATTCTTCTATGCTTTATTTTATGAACAGAAGAAGGAAAAAAGCGACTATAGGGTATAATTAATTAAATGATACTTTATTAAGGACGTGTTTGATCAGGTAAAAAAGACAGGAACATACAATATAAGTCCAACCACATATACAGACTCAATTAACCAGGAAAATTCATATATATAATATTAGAAAAAACACCTAAATTGCAAGTGCATATAAATCCATAAGTTTACCCCAAAGAGTGGATATCAACCCTCATACAATGTAGCAGGCCCCTCTACTTCACTTTGCATGGGGCAGCCATAGGTGAAAAGATGTATATACAAGGAGTACTATAGAGGTAAGATCTAAAATAAAGTATAATGTCTATATCCTCTAAATCAGGGGTCTCAAACTCGGCTGGGTTGGTGGGCCGCACATAGAGAAACATTTATAGCGGGGGGCCGCATCCCTTGTAGTACTAAGTGATATTTTTAGTAATACCAGAATTTTTTGCTCAATGTAGTAAAGTACAAATCCTGATCCCCTTCTTGTAGTAATGTCCCCATCCTGTAGTAATGTCCTTTTCTACTGATTTCCCCCATACTGATCCCCTTTTCTAGTGATGTCCCCCATCCTGATCCCTTTTTCTAGTGATGATCCCTATCCTGATTCCTTTTTATAGTGATGTCCACTATCCTGATCCCTTTTTCTAGTGATGTCCCCCATCGATCATGATCCCCTTTTGTAGTGATGTCCCCATACTGATCTCCTTTTGTAGTGATGTCCCCCATCCTGATCCCCTTTTCTAGTGATGTCCCCCTTCCTGATCTCCTTTTCTAGTGATGTCCCCAATGTTATTCCCCTTTAGTAGTGTTGTCCCTATCTTGATCCCTTTTAGTGATGATGTCTCCATCCCGATCCCCTTTTATAGTGATGTCCCCCATCCTGATCTACTATTATAGTGATTCCCCCCATCATGTTTTACCTTCTTTTTACACACTCAAATACACACTCTATCACACTCACACACAAACCCACACACAAACCCCCCCCACACACACACACACACATACTCTCACACACACTCTCACACATCCTCATACACACTCTTACACTCACACTCATACACACACTGAAACTCGCACACACTTATACACATTTCCTCACTCACCCTCACACACACACCCTCTCACACACACACACACACTTTTCTCACTTTAATGATGCATCGCTCCAGTGCAGGGGGCCGCCACGGTCCCCGCTGTGCTGGCTTCCGGCCTCCACTGTGCTATGACTTCCTCCAGCCGCTGCGCAGACAAGCTCTGTTGCAGGTGACATTGATCTTGCTGAGTGGCAGAGCTTGTTAGTGCTGCGGACAGAAGTCATCACACAGCGGGGACTGCAGCGGTCTCCTGCACTGGGGCGATGCATCATTAAGTTGTCCAAGGTGCCGCGGGCCGCATAGTGAAGCCCCAGGGGCCGCATGCGGCCCCCGGGCCACGAGTTTGAGACCCCTGCTCTAAATCATAACATCCTATGTATAAACAATACCATTTGTAACATTCAGGGGGCATAGGCAATGTGAAGAAAAAGAGCCTTGATTATGTTTAATCCCTTACAGAATCATCACCTATGACACACCACACAATATACATGAAAGATGGAATCAGAAGAACCGCTGCACAGCTAGCAGCCAAGCAGGAGTATCAAGGATAAACACCCTCTGAGGAGTATCCACATAAGATAGGATTAGAGCAAGCACATGTATAAGTCAAGTTTCAATTACCTTATCTACCCTGGATTGAGCCGAGCGCTCCGATGCGAATTTCGGTATGAAACCTTCGTCAGGGGGCGTGGTATAGGAAGAGGAAGGGGAGCTTTTAAAATCAGTGTCGCCCAATCGGATTATAGCATTGCATGATGCCATATGCTTTATTTTAGGCTGGAGTCACACTGCCGTATGATTTACGTGAGGATCACATCAAATTGGCCGGACCGTCCAGGGGCTCTCCTAACCTGAACTTAACAGTTACATAGAAAGAAATGAAGCTATCATGCTCTAGTCAGGAGAGCTGTGGCTAGTCGGGGCAATGCGATGCGATACGAGTCATACGCTAGTGTAACTCCAGCCTTACTCTGCACACTGCAAGCACAGAAAAGCGGTTGCCAAGTAGTGGAGAGACCCTTGGATTTTCTGCAAATCAATACACTAAAATCTCCACTTTAGAAGTCTACTTTATAATGTAGTTTTGGGTGGTCTTCTCAAAGGGGTTTTGCCATCTATAAAAATGTACTTACCTGATATTAACGATTGGGAGTGTTTCATTGGGAAACGTCCAGTTACTCCAAAAACACTGGCTGTGAGGATGTTTGATGCCCCGCTGAGAACAGCTACACATATCAACATTAACGCAAAGAATCCCCGAGTCCAGAATGAAGTATCGACTTTTACCATCACCGTGATGAATATAAAGACAAGCAGCATGATAACTAATGATGAAAGTACTCTGACCTGGGATGAAATCCTGAAACACAAAAAAGAGGGGAAAATAAATTTAACGAGATAGCAAACCAAAAGCTATTACAAATCCATATGTACCCACCCCAATGATCAGCTCTAAGTCATATATGGGAACTTAAACTCGGTCTTCTAGACTACAGGTGGCAAGTGAGGAATATCATACAATGCTCTCTAAAGAAAAAGCATGGAAATTTACTTAGCTTACTTAAAAAGGAAAATGGGCTCTCTGTCAACAGCCATCCTGTAAGTAAAGGGGTTTACCAGAGAAAATAGGATACGTAATTGACAGAATGGGGTACCTTTCTACCTGTTCCGAGTCGAGCAGTGGTGTGCAGCCTAACGCTACTTCACTCATTTTATATAGGGCTGCTGGAAAAAGCAGTGCAGAACAGTCCATACATAATGAATGGAGCGGCGATTCAGCCTGCGGACTGCTCCTCCACTCTAATTATAGTTAATGGTGTGCAAAAGACTGGTGCGAGTCCCAACAGTCAAACCTCCAACGATCTATAAGTTATTACCGATCTTATTTTCACTGAAAAACCACTTTAACTTACAGGATAGCTGTTTATAAGAGAGAGCATTTTCCTTCTCAAAGTAAACTAACTCCTGTAGATAAATGATAACATAGGAAAATTCAAGAAGAACGGGGTTCTTCATCACAAGTCATAAGTGATCACAATGTTTAGTTCACTGTTTACTTCAGTGCTTGAGAATCTCCTCCGGCTCCCAGTCAGGTGTTTTAGATCATGATCCTGTGCACGGTGCTCAGCCTCAAGGCAACAGTCCACTAAACATCACAAATAAAGGAGAAAAGAGCAGCATTCACAGTGTCATCTTAAGTGATTCTTCTTTATTTCATTGTAGAAAAGACACACACAAACAGGTGGCAAGACAAGGACAGGTATGCGGGACGACGGCCGTTTCGCGCTTCTGCGGGTCCACACTAACACCATAACATCATTCCACTTCCTATATAGGGTAGAATTTAATGCACGGCATAATAAAATAAATGAAAGGATCATAGTGAAAATTAAAAGCATCATGGAATGTACATTATTTACAAAAAATGAGATCATAGCGATCATTCATTCCCAACCCTTATGGGGCATTATGCTTCATTATAAGTCTAGCCTCCATTCTTAACAATTACTTAAGCCAATCTCCGCCTTGAGGAGGGGAGTTAATCGCAATGATCTCTCTGTTTTTTTGTAAATAATGTGTATTTCATGAAGTCTTTAATTTTCACTATGATCCATTTATGTTTTTTATGATGCTGTGCATTAAGTTCCACCCTATACAGGAAGTGGAGTGATGTCATGGTGTTAGTGTGGACCTGTACAAGCGCTGCAGTAGAGTGAAACAGCTGTCGTCCCGCATACCTATCCTTGTCTTGCCACCTATGGTATTTGTGTGTCTTTTCTACTATGAAAAAAAGCAGAATCACTTAACATGACCCGGTGAGTGACGCTCTTTATTCCTTTATTTGTGATAGATGATAACTTACCTGCACTGAACATTCTCTTTAATACTCAATCCATCAAAGGTTTTTCTACTATTCGAACTACCACTTCTCAAACATTGTTTCTCCCAAGCAAAATAATAACACCTACACTCATCTCTGGTGCTGGCGCCATTCCAGTGGTGTCAGCACTGTCTCTATTTAGAATCACATGATATTGTTTGTGTCACGCGATGCCTAAGACCAATCAGTGGCTACTTCATTGTTTTCTCCTTCAGACAAATCAGATATCCAAAGGAAGTGAGAGAGGAGTTCTTACCTGCCCCACATGTCAATTACATACAAAGGAGGGGCCAGTAGAGTGTACGCTGACTGGCTGCTGGGATCGAGTAATAAAATGTCACACCAGCCCCAGGAGAACTAGTGCCAACACTGCTAGAACAGCGTCAGCTCAGGAGGTGACTGGAGGTGCTATTGTTTTACTTGGATGAAACAGTGATTGAGAATGAGTTGTCCGATTAGTGGAAATCCCTTTAAGAGAGTTTTCATAGAAGGTGGAAAATTTGCATAAGGGGAGTAAACTTCATAAATTAATAAAAGATAAAGTGTCAGCACAGCAATGGACAGTGTTAACAAGCGAGTCCTTGGTGTTTTATGTTTTTTTTTTCCTATTTACCCAGCTACCATGCTCTGGCAATGTTTTCCTGGTCATAGCAATACCCCTTTACAGATCCTTCACTTGTAAAGATGGCTATTCACTTGACATCTGCACTTCATCCGGTGTTTTTGTGTCTGAACCGTTGGGAGAGATGAATTCTTATATCTGAGCCCTGCCATGACGTGAGGAGTTAAATGGTAATTTTCGTACCTTCCCAGTGAGTCATTGCCTGTGTCAGTGCACAATGACACCTCCATCATTTTAATGACTACCAATTATGGCTAGTAAATAAATGCACTTATTTCTTGTTTATATTCCTGGGTGAAGGGAAAACTTTAGGCCAAATCTTGATTTTGTGCTTTGCTGCAATCACATTGTTACTAAGTGTTATTTTTAAGCCGCCTCCATCCACTTCTGGGTTAGATACCTATTTTAAGCTGTTTGTTCCTGCGACAGCAGCTGGATGTTAATAACCTTAGCTCAGGGAATACAGACCTAGGTCTAAGTGCAATGCCACGTCTACCATCAGTGTGAGATAATTAGATGTCTGTGAGCACTGATACAGGCTGATCAGACACTGGGAGGAAGATGGGGTACTTACCAATAAGGTAAAAAGCCCGAAAATAAAACAAGATGATACTTTTCTTCTATTTTATAATTTTATGAAAAACATCTCACTTATTTTTTTACTCTGAGCAAACCATACATTATTACCAAACGGCCAGCTCCACACTTCAGCTCCTCTGGGAGTGATTGAGGCCGTGTACCAGGATGCACCTATCTCCCTTTTCTCTTTTGCTGTTATCAGACACTAATGTATATGGGATCCGTCCGGATTCCGTTTTTGGTTTATTTTATTCTTTTAAGTAATGCTAACAGAACTTTTTCTTCTAGTCTAAAAATATATAAACAGAAATCAGACAGACCCCACTGAAATCAAAGCGGCCCCTCTGCTTCCGTTTGAGACAGGAAAGCACAAGACGCCAATTCATGTATCTGTTACGTTTACCTGTTCTGAATGCATCAAACAAACGCAAAAGATAATTGAATAGAACCCTAGCCGTCACTCATTTCATAGGAGTATTAACGAGACAGATGTAGCCCACATAGACTTTACCTGTTTACAAGGTAGAAGTTCAGTATAAGGCATGGCACTGATGGTATTGATGAGGCAATGGAGAAGTAACTTTCAAAGTAGTCCTGGAAGATAAAGGTTAAGAAAACTTATATTACACGTGGACATTTTGCTTCTACTAGATTGCAGTTAGCAATTATGTAAATCTGGTCCACATAATAGAGGCAGAATCTAATATATCTTAGAAAAGTAATTATCATCATATCAATTACAACCTTCACAAATCCTCCTACTGCTACTTTCTCCTAAAAGAAAACAAAATGTATGCCATGTGGTGGACCTAAAGATGAAGAGGAGCTGTCACCGGCTTTAACCAGCGTTGGCTCTTATTTTATTTCCGCTGCACCTCTCTTTATTCTTATTTTTCTGTATACAAGGGAACGAGTTGGCTCACACAACTGGAGAAATGGTTGCACGGACGTCTGTTGTGCAGATCCTGGGTAAGTAATGAAGAGTTTTCTCAAAAATCCATAAAAAGGTTCCTGTATTCAAAAATAGATGACACGGCAATCCTACACTCCAAGGGCAATACCCAGAATATATGTATCCTCAGCACACGGTAAACATGTTTCGGACCAAAGTCCTGGTTCACTGCTCAAAAGAAATCTCATGCAAACGACGCTTTATGTCATTTCATCCCAGCTGTAAATACTGAAATACTCAATCCAGCAATACCATAAAGAGCTGAAAATGTAACTACCGTATATACTCGTGTATAAGCCGACCCGTGTATAAGCCGACCCCCCTACTTTTGCCCCCAAAACCTGGGAAAACCTATTGACTCGTGTATAAGCCGAGGGTGGACTCCAGCACAGGTATACAGCCCCCAGCAGTGTGGTATACAGGCCCCCCAATGGTAGTATACAGCAGCCTCCCCAGTGGTAGTATACAGCAGCAGCCCCAGTGGTATATACAGCAGCAGCTCCAGTAGTTAGTATACAGCAGCCCCAGAGGTATATACAGCCCCAGTGGTAGTATACAGCATCCCCAGAGGTATATACAGCCCCAGTGGTAGTATACAGCAGCCCCAGAGGTAGTATACAGCAGCCCCAGAGGTAGTATACAGCAGCCCCAAAGGTATATACAGCAGCCCCAGTGGTAGTATACAGCAGCCCCAGTGGTAGTATACAGCAGCCCCAGTGGTAGTATACAGCAGCCCCAGAGGTAGTATACAGCAGCCTCAGAGGTATATACAGCCCCATTGGTAGTATACAGCAGCCCCAGAGGTATATATAGCCCCAGTTGTAGCATCCAGCAGCCCCAGAGGTATATACAGCCCCAGTGGTAGTATCCAGCAGCCCCAGAGGTATATACAGCCCCAGTGATAGTATACAGCATCCCCAGAGGTATATACAGCCCCAGTGGTAGTATACAGCATCCCCAGAGGTAGTATACAGCAGCCCCAGAGGTAGTATACAGCAGCCCCAAAGGTATATACAGCAGCCCCAGTGGTAGTATACAGCAGCCCCAGTGGTAGTATACAGCAGCCCCAGTGGTAGTATACAGCAGCCCCAGAGGTAGTATACAGCAGCCTCAGAGGTATATACAGCCCCATTGGTAGTATACAGCAGCCCCAGAGGTATATATAGCCCCAGTGGTAGCATCCAGCAGCCCCAGAGGTATATACAGCCCCAGTGGTAGTATCCAGCAGCCCCAGAGGTATATACAGCCCCAGTGGTAGTATACAGCATCCCCAGAGGTATATACAGCCCCAGTGGTAGTATACAGCAGCCCCAGAGGTAGTATACAGCAGCCCCAGAGGTAGTATACAGCAGCCCCAGTGGTAGTATACAGCAGCCCCAGTGGTAGTATACAGCAGCCCCAGTGGTAGTATACAGCAGCCCCAGTGGTAGTATACAGCAGCCCCAGAGGTAGTATACAGCAGCCTCAGAGGTATATACAGCCCCATTGGTAGTATACAGCAGCCCCAGAGGTATATATAGCCCCAGTGGTAGCATCCAGCAGCCCCAGAGGTATATACAGCCCCAGTGGTAGTATCCAGCAGCCCCAGAGGTATATACAGCCCCAGTGGTAGTATACAGCATCCCCAGAGGTATATACAGCCCCAGTGGTAGTATACAGCATCCCCAGAGGTAGTATACAGCAGCCCCAGAGGTAGTATACAGCAGCCCCAAAGGTATATACAGCAGCCCCAGTGGTAGTATACAGCAGCCCCAGTGGTAGTATACAGCAGCCCCAGTGGTAGTATACAGCAGCCCCAGAGGTAGTATACAGCAGCCTCAGAGGTATATACAGCCCCATTGGTAGTATACAGCAGCCCCAGAGGTATATATAGCCCCAGTGGTAGCATCCAGCAGCCCAGAGGTATATACAGCCCCAGTGGTAGTATCCAGCAGCCCCAGAGGTATATACAGCCCCAGTGGTAGTATACAGCAGCCCCAGAAGTATATACAGCCCCAGTGGTAGTATACAGCAGCCCCAGAGGTATATACAGCCCCAGTGGTAGTATACAGCAGCCCCACAGGTATATACAGCCCCAGTGGTAGCATCCAGCAGCCCCAGAGGTATATACAGCCCCAGTGGTAGTATACAGCAGCCCCACAGATATATACAGCCCCAGTGGTAGTATACAGCAGCCCCAGAGGTATATACAGCCCCAGTGTAGTATACAGCAGCCCCAGAGGTATATACAGCCCCAGTGTAGTATACAGCAGCCCCAGAGGTATATACAGCCCCAGTGTAGTATACAGCAGCCCCACAGGTATATACAGCCCCAGTGGTAGTATACAGCAGCCCCACAGGTATATACCGCCCCAGTGGTAGTATACAGCAGCCCCACAGGTATATACAGCCCCAGTGTAGTATACAGCAGCCCCACAGGTATATACAGCCCCAGTGTAGTAATACAGCAGCCCCACAGGTATATACAGCCCCAGTGGTAGTATATACAGCCCCAGTGGTAGTATATACAGCCCCAGTGGTAGTAGATTGCAGCCCCAGAGGTAGTATACAGGGCCCCAGCAGTATATACAGCCCCAGTGGTATATACAGCCCCAGTGGTAGTATATACAGCCCCAGTGGTAGTATATAAAGCCCCAGTGGTAGTATATACAGCCCCAGTGGTAGTCGATTGCAGCCCCAGCGGTAGTATACAGGGCCCCAGTAATCCAGGGCCCCCCCAGCGTCTCTCCGGTCACCTGAAAAGCAAGCTACACTTATCAGTGTCCGCTGTCCGCGCCCGCTCGCCTCTGCCGTCTGCGATCCTCCATCTTCATGCGGCGTCTTCCGGTTCCTGTGCTCGTCGCAGGGAATGACGTCATTCCCTGCGACGAGCACAGGAAACCGGAAGACGCCGCATGAAGATGGAGGATCGCAGACGGCAGAGGCGAGCGGGCGCGGACAGCGGACACTGATAAGTATAGCTTGCTTTTCAGGTGACCGGAGAGACGCTGGGGGGGCCCTGGATTACTGGGGATGCGGGGGCTGCTGTATACCGATGTATACATCGGTATGTACCGATGTATACATCGGTATACAGCACTGACTCGCGTATAAGCCGAGGGGGTACTTTTCAGTCCAATTTTTGGGCTGAAAAACTCGGCTTATACGCGAGTATATACGGTAATTATTATTCTAATCCGGGTATTACAAATGATTTCCTATGTAATGTACAATATACAATACAGAAGGAAGTTATAAAAAACATTATACAGGGTGGGCCATTTATATGGATGCACCTAAATAAAATGGGAATGGTTGGTGATATCAACCTCCTGTTTGTGGCACATTAGTATATTGGAGAGGGAACTTTTCCAGATGGGTGGTGACCTTGGTGGCCATTTTGAAGTTGGCCATTTTAGATCCAACTCTATTTTTTTCAATGGGAAGAGGGTCATGTGACACATCAAACTTATTGAGAATTCCATAAGAAAAACAATGCTGTGCTTGGTTTTAACATAACTTTATTCTTTCATGAGTTAATTACAAGTTTATGATCACTTATAAAATGTCTTCAAAGTACTGCCCATTGTGTTGGATTATCAATGTAACCCTCTTCTCCCACTCTTGACACACTGATAGCAACACCGCAGAAGAAATGCTAGCACAGGCTTCCAGTATCCGTTGTTTCAGATGCTGCACATCTGGTATCTTCACTGCATAGACAGTTGCCTTCAGATGACCCCAAAGATAAAAGTTTAAGGGGGTCAGATCGGGAGACCTCGGTGCCCATTCAACTGGCCCATGATGACCAATCCACATTCCAGAAAAAAGGTGGGAATGCAGGTGTGTCACGGTCTGCGCTGCTTCAGGCTTAAAAAACTCACCAAAGAGTCAAATTTTCCTTAAGCAGATTTCCAAGCTTTATTCTCCTTCCTCCAACGTGTTTCGGCGCCTATCCTGGCACCTTCATCAGGGATATTCCCAGCAGTGTGGTATACAGCAGCCTCCCCAGTGGTATACACAGGCCCCAGCAGTGTTACAGCAGCAGCCCCAGTGGTATATACAGCAGCAGCCCCAGTGGTGTATACAGCAGCAGCCCCAGTGGTGTATACAGCAGCAGCCCCAGTGGTGTATACAGCAGCAGCCCCCAGTGGTATATACAGCAGCAGCCCCCAGTGGTATATACAGCACCAGCCCCAGTGGTGTATACAGCAGCAGCCCCCAGTGGTGTATACAGCAGCAGCCCCAGTGGTGTATACAGCAGCAGCCCCAGTGGTGTATACAGCAGCAGCCCCAGTGGTGTATACAGCAGCAGCCCCAGTGGTGTATACAGCAGCAGCCCCCAGTGGTGTATACAGGCGCCCCCCCCCCCCCATGGGTATACAGGGCCCCCACCTTGCTGCCTTAAACCTGTAAAGTAAGAGATCATTATACTTATACCCGATGCCGCAGCCGCCGCCGCCATCGCGCTCCTCCGGCTTCATCCGGCTTCTTCCGGCTTCCTCCTCCGGTGGGCGCAGGCAATGACGTCATTGTCTGTGCGCCAGAGGAGGAAGCCGGAAGAAGCCGGATGAAGCCGGAGGAGCGCGATGGCGGCGGCGGGGATAAGTATAATGATCTCTTACTTTACAGGTTTAAGGCAGCAAAGGGGGGGGGCCCTGTATACCCATGGGGGGGGCGCGGGCGCCGCCATTTTAAATCGAATTAGACGATTTTGGTTAAAACCAAAATCGAGGCCACAGCAGGGGGCGAATTAATTCGATTAATCGCCCAGCCCTACTTTAAATGCAGTGTAAAATGGGGCCATATTGTTCCATTTCCCATTTGTGATTGCACTGGAGATATTTTGCTGGGTGGATAAAACCGGACTCACCATATACAGTTATGGCCAAATGTTTTGAGAATGACACCAAAATTATATTTTCACATGATCTGCTGCCCTCTGGTTTTTTATTTGTGTTTGTCTGATGTTTATATCACATACAGAAATATAATTGCAATCATATTATGAGTACCAAAAGGTTATATTGACAGTCAGAATGAGTTAATGCAGCAAGTCAATATTTGCAGTGTTGACCCTTCTTCTTCAGGACCTCTTGAATTCTCCCTGGCATGCTCTCAATCAACTTCTGGACCAAATCCTGACTGACAGCAGTCCAGTCTTGCATAATCAATGCTTGCATTTTGGCAGAATTTGTTGGTTTTTGTTTGTTCACCCGTCTCTTGATGATTGACCACAAGTTCTCAATGGGATTAAGATCTGGGGAGTTTCCAGCCCATCACCTTTGCTTTATGGCAAGGTGGTCCATCATGCTGGAAAAGGCATTGTTGGGCGCCAAACTGCTGTTGGATGGTTGGGAGATGTTGCTCTTGGGGATATTCTGGTACCATTCTTTATTCATGGCTGTGTTTTTAGGCAAGATTGTGAGTGAGCCAATTCCCTTGGCTGAGAAGCCACCCCACACATGAATGGTTTCAGGATGCTTTACAGTTGGCATGAGACAAGACTGGTGGTAGCGCTCACCTCTTCTTCTCCAAATAAGCTGTTTTCCAGATGTCCCAAACAATCGAAAAGGGGATTCATCAGAGAACATGACTTTACCCCAGTCCTCAGCAGTCCACTCCCTGTACCTTATGCAGAATATCAGTCGGTCCCTGATGTTTTTTCTGGAGAGAAGTGGCTTCTTTGCTGCCCTCCTTGAAACCAGGACTTGCTCAAAGAGTCTCCGCCTCACAGTGCGTGCAGAAGCACTCACACCAGCCTGCTGCCATTCCTGAGCAAGCTCGGCACTGCTGGTAGTCCGATCCCGCAGCTTAAACAGTTTTAAGATACGGTCCTGGCACTTGCTGGTCTTTCTTGGGCACCCTGAAGCCTTTTTGACAACAATGGAAGCTCTCTCCTTGAAGTTCTTGATGATGCGGTAGATTGTTGACTGAGGTGCAATCTTTCTAGCTGCGATACTCTTCCCTGTTAGGCCATTTTTGTGCAGTGCAATGATGGCTGCACGTGTTTCTTTAGAGATAACCATGGTTAACTGAAGAGAAACAATGATACCAAGCACCAGCCTTCTTTTAAAGTGTCCAGTGGTGTCATTCTTACTTAATCATGACTGATTGTTCGCCAGCCCTGTCTTCATCAACACCCACACCTGTGTTAATGGAACAATCACTAAAACGATGTTAGCTGCTCCTTTTAAGGCAGGACTGCAATGATGTTGAAATGTGTTTTGGGGGTTAAAGTTCATTTTCTAGGCAAATATTGACTTAGCAAGTACCGGTAATTGCTGTTAAGCTGATCACTCATTATGACATTCTGGAGTATATGCAAATTGCCATTAGAAAAACTGAAGCAGTAGACTTTGTTAAAATATTTGTATCATTCTCAAAACTTTTGGCCATGACTGTAGGATGATTCTATGTGCCATGTTAGAAAGTGGGAAGAAAGAACAGCTCTTGGTCTGCGTGATTTGGTGCAGCCATGTGCTTCTTTGCTTGGGCACCACCTTTTTCCTTGGTCAAGGGAAGATTAACTGCACTTCTACAGTGGACGGTTATATTAACTTACACTTCTAGACAACACAATTATAATTGTGCATTCACTGTATATGTAGCTCTTCATTTTATTGCAGCATGTTCAGTCCCAGCAGTGGAGATTTGGACTACTCTTGTGTAAAATACAAATGGTCCTAGTTTTGCTCTACTGGAGCATTCCCATCTCTTCGTACAGTTAGAACAGTTAGTCATGAGGATTAAGATAGATTTCTCAAGGTTACATTTTATATGCTTCACTGTAGGTGTTCTGAGTAAAATGTACAACTACATATAAGAATCTTAAAGGGAGTATAAATACCTAAAATAACCTTCATAAATATCTATTGTTACCTCTAACCAGTTTTGTAATTTTTTTTATATAAAATTTCCTACTATTCTCCCTATACAGCTAATCTTTATTGACATTTTGCTTCAGGGGAGTCTCAAATTGGATGTCACACCCCGAAAAAGGATGTCTTCAGAGGTGGCGCAGTTATCACAGTTTCAGTGACCTCTGTTTCCTTATTCAGTAGCGGTGATGGAGCTGTGACTGCAGCTTCTGTCCCTGCAGCTCCTATCTTCAGTGGCTGGTGCCACAGTCTGCTTGTGACACACTGTGCAAACTCACCCTGCTTCTACCTCCTCCCCCTAATGATGATTGGTTTGAAGGGAAAAGCCTCTCTGTTGTCAAAATCTTGTATATTTTAAAAGTTAGGCAGCCTAACACAACAATGCCACTGATCAGAACTGTCAATACAGCAGGAGCGCACCTCCATCGGCAAGTAGAAAACCAATAGAGCGGTGACCGAACTACTGGTTATGGCATCAGGCAGATGCTTCTCACACCAATCGGGTTCAACAGGAGATAATGAATGACAAAATGTCAGAAGTTATACACTCAAAAAATCAAACTGATTACACCAAGATTCCGTTGTAAATCGTTTTGAAAATTGGAAAACATTTTCTGCAACGCGGACCTGTGCAAACATTGACTTCTGCCATTTCAACAGAGCTCTGCCAAAATAGGCAGAACTGGGGAAGGATGGGGTTGCAACGTCACTGCTTGTCTAACTCACCACGAGTTCAGAATTCAGAAATTTTACTCTAATCACTGACTGGAGTAAGGTTTGTTGTGAAACACACAGAGGTTAGCACCACTTGCCAGACGCACCTGTTTCATTAAGAATTGTGGATCTCTTAATGATTCAATAGATCTCCAAAATAGGAGACACATAATCCCTTCCTTCTTTAGTCGGCAATGATGCAGAGGAATTATACGACGTGTCTGTCTAGTATACACCGTACGGGTTTTTTGTAACTATATAGACACAGACAACATAATACACTCCTGACAAACTAATCCACGTGCTGCTCTCTGGTTTATAGTACCTATGAAGAGATGAATTAGGCCAGTGAATAGAGATGGACGAAGCCCCAGATGTTTGGGTTCTGCGGTTCCGATTGGACTTTTTTTTTTAAGTCCGGGTTTAGGACCTCACTTGACCTGAACCCCATATAAGTCTATGGGAACTTTACAGTTATAAAATGGTGGTTAGGGAGGCTGGGGAGCTATAAAAGAAAGCAAAATTATGATTAAAGCCGGAGCATTATAATTACCAGGGAATGCGAGCTTGTAACACCACTTCCAGGTCCTGCTCATTAAGCTCATGTTTATTTTCTGCACTCTGACTCCAGCAGCCAATCACAGATTTCCACTATCTGAGACAACGTATGTGATTGGCTGTTGCGCCCTCATCCATTGTGCTGGCGTCTGTGGTCAATTGCCATTAGCAATGAACCTGCAGTCATAGGGATGTAAAAATAAATAAGTAATTTAAAAAAAATTGAGTAGGACTCCACTGTATTTTTGATTCTCAGTGCAGATAAAGCAGACAGCTACAGTTTGACACCCACAGCTGCCAGGTTATACCTTGGCTGGCAGTCAAAAATACAGGGAAGCCCATTTTTTTAATTATTTAAATAAAAAAAAAAACATGGCTCTACCCTATTTCTGATTGTCAGCCAAAGTAAAACCAGACAGCTTGGGGCTGGTATTCTAAGCGTGGGAAGCAGCCAACAGCCGCCCCAGAAATTGACAAAATCATTAGATGCCCGATGGTGCGATGGCAGCGGGGTGATAGGAGTTAATAACAGCTGAGTATATGGCAGCTGTCATTAAGTCCTAGATTGGTAATGTCAGGCCTATAAAAGACCCGCACATTACCAATCCAGTGAATGGCTAAACACACACAGAAAAATCCTTTATTTAAAATAAAACACACACAAACCCTCTTTCACCACTTTATTAATCCCAGTAGACACCCTAGGTCAAAAGCAGTCCAACATACGACATCCTTTGACGATCCTGTATATGATACATCCAGAGGCTGCAGCAATGGAATAAGCGTCATATCGCTATAGCCTCTGGGATAACACTGACATTTGCAGCACAGCTGTCTGACAATCCACCAACAGGTTCAACTGAATTCACAGCAGTAGGTTCTCACGCAGTAAACTCAATTGAACCCGCTGACAGATTGCCAGACAGCCGTGACAGCCAGACAGCCTAAGGATGTAGAAGAGCCAAGATCTTCAAGGAACGTCATATGTTGGACTGCTTTGGACCTGTTTTTTTCTGGGGGTTAAAAAAGTGGTAAAAGAGGGTTTGAGTGTTTTTCATTCCTAAAGATTTTCCTGTGTCAGTGCTTTTTACCTATTTACTTATAGGATTGGTCATGGGCGGGTCTTATAGAGGCCTGACAATGCCAATCTAGGGCGTAAAGGGAACCTGTCACCCCATTTGGGCATTTTAAACTGTGCCCACCAGTATTAACATAATGTAAATGGGGTTCTAGTAACCCTTGTATGTGCCCAGATATGGCCCTCATACATGAGAAAAGAAGTTTTATTCTCTGCCATCCTGCATCTGGGAGGCTGCTCTATGGTGTTGATGTATACACCACACTAGCCTCCCAGACCTAATAGCATGCAGACTGGCAGAGAATAAAACTTTTCTTTTCTCAGGTATGAGGGGCACATCTGGGCACATACAGAAGTTACTAGAACCCCATTTACATTATGTTAATGATGGTGGGCACAGTTTAAAATGCCCAAAGGGGGAGACAGGTTCCCTTTAAAGGCCCCCCAGATATCACTGTCTGCACATGCAGCTTCATAGTACTATTCTAGTCATCCCTGTCTGAGCTCATAGTGTAATGTTAAATGTGAAAATAAATACATTTATGCACTTACATTTTCTTAAGTAAATGAGGCAGTGTGTAGTCATCATGGAGGACGCTGTCACTCTGGCAGGTTAATAATTAACATTTCTGATGAATGTCCGAAGATGCTGGACCGGTGTAATGTCACGATCATGTGACTATAATAGGCAAAGCAAAGTCTACATAGTAGGTAATGATTCTGCTTCCTTAGCTCCACCCACTATGGTCACTATGGTTACATCACACAGGTCCTTTATACAGAGAAGTTTTTCAGTGGGTTAACTTTGAACCTTCCAGAGTGACTACGTCCTCCAAGGTGTAGTCACTGCCTCATTCACATAAGAAAATTTAAATGTATAAGTTCTGATTAGAATAGTACTATGAAGTTGCAGGGACAGTGATACCTGGGGGAGCATAAATGACCTGACAGGTTCCCTTTAATGACAGATGTCAATACTCTGCTGTCATTAACTCCATCTATCACCCCTATGCCACCGCACCAGGGCATCAGGAAGAGTCGGGTAAAGTGCCAGGAATTGGCATTTCTAATGAATGCGCCGATTTCTGAGGTGACTACAGGCTGCTATTCTGTAGCTTGAGCGACCCAATAACTGTGGAGTTGAGAGTACCAGCCCCCATCTGCCTGGTTTTAACATGTCTGGCAATCAAAAACAAAGTGCAAGCTCACACATTTTTCATTTATTTATTTAAATAATAAAAAAAAAAATGGGCTCCCCTGCATTTCTGATTCCCGGTCAAGGTAAAACCAAGCAACTGGGGTGGAAAAACTGTAGCTGGCTGCTTTATTTGCATTGAGAATCAAAAATACAGCGGGGGCGTGACAGCCAATCACAGAAGCTGCCACAGAGAATGGGCATCTGTGATTGGCTTTTGGAGCCAGTGCAGCGAATAAAGATGGAGTTAATGAGCGGGACCCAGAAGTAGTGTGCCTGCAGCTGCCGGAGACTCGGTAAGTATAATTCTCCTGTTTAATCGTCATGTTGCTTATTTTTATAGCCCTCCCAACAAACCTGAACAGTAACACGGACTTCTCAGGGAAGTCCATGTTCGGGCTTCCGTGCGTGAACACTAGGAGCTCGTACGAACCCCTAATTTTACTAGTGAATCCAGACATGATCTGACTGTACTCCAGAAATACCAATATGAAATTACAAGATCCAGCACTCAGTAATCGTAGAGAGCAGAGAGGGTATCAGGACACCACTAAATGCAGGTCCATGAAGCAGGGGTGCAGAGCAAAGCTCTTCCTGATACAAGGGCCACACTGTCACATTACCCCATCGTAACCTGAAGGAGCTAGTCTCTGCTCTGAAACGCGTAGAACAAGAGTAAATATAATCACTTTCATATAAATAGTATTTGTATTATTCCCAACAGCGTGCCTATTTTCACTTCATTTTACTGACCAGTTCCCCCATCCCTCGTAGCAGCTTCAGCGGTTGTAGTTACTTGCTCATTATAGTGGTTTTGGCTTTCATATCCACCTAAGGTGAGCTTGCAATTCTCTCCCTACCTTGACAGTTTCCTGAGTAAAGGCCACTTCACACGCTAGGATCTTGTTAACGATATCGTTGAAACGTCACAGATTTGTGATCATTCAAACGATATCGTTAGTGGGTCATTGCGTGTAAACGAACAATGTAGGAAGGAAAAATCGTTGGAATGTTCATCAAAAATTTGTGTTCCGAACATCAAATCTATCGATCATCGTCCAATTACCGTCCTGGGAAGCAGCAACATCGTTCAGTGTGAAAACATTTTGAATGATGTAGTTCATATTTCTCCTATTCCTGCCGCTTTGTAAAATCGTTCAATCATTCTTCTCCAAATAGCTGGAGCGTTGCCAAATTTAAGATCGTTAACGATATCCTTGCGTGTCACAACACACTAACGATGTTGGAAGGATCACGGTCACGTGACATAGCTAATGATCTCGTTCACCTATATCCTAGCGTGTGAAGCGGCCTTAAAACCGTAGTAGTGCTCTTTTTTGTATTTTAAGCTACCAGTCTGCAAATTACACCATCATAATAGCACAGAAGCTGCAGAAGCTGTTAAAGATGACCTGTCACTCCCTCATGGATTAGAAGCTAAGTCCAGCACTGAATGCAGCATATCTGCTGCATTCAGGCAAGGGGTCCCACATGGCTCTGTGGGGCTGCAACCCAGATATATAGGCTTATAAAAACTTACATTAATTTTCCATGAAGGCGGGCCCTTGTGATTCAGGCACCTCGTTCACGGGGGCATTTCACGCCCCCTGCGCCTCTGTGCCGCCCATGTCCTCGCTGCCTTGCTTGTTCCCTTCATGTCCTCCTCGATCTGCGCGTCCTTGTGGTGTTGATACAAGCGCAGAGCGAGTTTGAGGTGCATGCCCCGGCTCCCGCTATGACGTCCTCTCATTTCCCTGCCCTGCTTCGTGTTGTTCTATGGAGAAAGGCGGGGAAATGAGAGGATATCATAGCAAGAGGCGGGGCATGCACCTCAACCTGAACCTCGCTCTGCGCTTGCGTCAACACCACAAGGACGCGCAGAGGGCGACATGGGCAACACAGAGGCGCAGGGGGCGAATTGCGACCCGTTGAAGCACGAGACCATGCGAAACGACCCGTTGTTGCGACCCCCATCCTCCCTCCACTACCCCTGAATAACCGCCTGTTTTCATGGAATAAACAATAAAGAAACACTGCTGAAATCTGCCTGATGAGTTGCTGCCATTCTCTGGATGAATGTTCAATCAGCGGGTTAACCCTTCACACACCGGCTAATTAACCGCTTCTGCAGCCTCTGTGCTGAAATACTGCACAGAGGCTGCAGATGGGGTTAATATGCTGATTAACCCCTGAAAATGTTACCGGAATTTTTCACAGCAGCTGGGGTTTTTTATGAATAATCTTTTCACGCTGCTGTGACAGTGGGGAAAGATTATTCTTACTGTTCCAGGTAACCAGCAAATTCAAACTCCGTGGCTTTGACAGCCGCGGAGTTTAAATTCACCGGCAAATGCTGTCCGCGGAACTGAAGTTGCTACAGGACCACGGACAGCATCACACTTACACGCACCACACACGCATTCACGCACCACACTCACATGCATACAGCCATGCACACGTACCACACTCGAACCACAAACAGAAACATCACGCATTACACTCGTATTACTATCATGCATCAAACACCCTCCTTGTTTGATGCATGACAGTGTGCCTCCAGCATAAAAAAAATCTTTAAAAACAAATGTGCTAGCCAGTAACGGTTACTTTTGTAGACTAAGCAGGAGGAAAAATTATGGATCCAGGTGATTACATAATGTTTGCCATGGGTTGTATTCTATATGCCATATATGATTGGGGGTGGCTGCACTTTTTTAGACTACAACCTGCAAGGAGAATGAAGGAGTAATCAACTCCTGTTCAAACTCCAGAAGATAAGAGATTATGCATGCGGCTATCTACATTGTAAATTATGTAAATTTTCAAACTATGTGCCATTGAGGAATGAGTGAAAGCATACCTGGTAATGTCTCCAAATCACTTAAAATAGAAACAACTCTACAGTTTGCCAAGTCATAGTCGCTGATTCCACAGAGTTGGGAGCACAAGGGGTGGCATTGAGGGACATAGGGTGTGCATCCAGTTTAGAGAACGAGACCAAGAGGATTTCCATCCTCCTGTCAGGGAAAGCTTTGAGTATATTGGAATCAAATATTGAACTTTCACCAAATTTTAAGTAGTTGCCTTGTGACAAATGAAGAGCAAATCATTTCACTTAAATCAGCAAAACGGGATACAATAAGAGATTAAGAGAAATTGCATAGGACTGCAAACAACATGTTGTATAGACATAAAAGATTCTGACACTGGTCATGTGTCCTAATGGCCTGTCTACACCAGACCGTTTGCATTTTCAGCTGATTAAATTAAAGGGTTAAAGTGTGGGTCCCTTTAAATTCAAAGGGTGACCCTGTGATTCCTGATTTTGCCAAATCCTCCATCATCAGGCCTGTATTTTTGGGGTGAGCTATGAGTGAGAACTAATTACTGTGAACAATGTCAGACATATGATATTTTCAGTTAAGAAAAGTGATGTTTGTGTATCCAGCTTCTCAGTGTGGTCTAAGGCTACGTTCACACACAGCATTATTGCTACATTTTGTGAGAATCTGTTTTTGGTGCAAAACTGTACAAACGGATCCTCACAAACCGCAGCCTTCTGTGTATGAACGCCGCTGCGCTTTTTGCCTGACATTACTCACCTCGCTGCACTTCCCCGGTGACCGCCGGCGTTGTCCTGTCAAATCCAGAGGCCGCAGCGAGCACTGCCTCTAGGACCCTGGCATCTGCCATGTGACCGGATGACGTGGCTCGGTCAGGGGCGTATCTAGGGGGGTGCAGCCGGACTTTTTGCACCGGGCGCAAGTCAGTGCGGGGGCGCCGGCGCCATCATCAGGTGACCAGGCGTCTGGCAGCGGTGGTACTGCAGCGACGGAGCTAATCTCCTCCGCGCCGCCCTGCATATTGTGCAGTGCACGGGCGGCCGCGGCGCTATGTGTGCTAAACCCTTGCTGCTGATCCGCCCCCTGGCAGCAGGGCAGCAGTTCCCACCCCCCGGGTCATGTCGCGCTGCGGCAGACGTCACCCGGCACACCGCACAGTGGGACAGAGAAGAGAGAAGATGAAGAGGAGCTTCGAGCTGCTGCAGCCTGCCTGCCTGCGGGCTGCCTCCTCTGAGTCCGGTCCGTCCTGAATAGGGTACTACTTTACAAGTAATAAAGTAACCTAAACAGGGGGGGGGGGCCTGTCCTGGGCTGGGAGTATGAGGTGTATAAATGAATATGTAAATATCAGGAACTATGAGGTATTATACCTCATAGTGTGTGCCTGCTTGGTGATGTATACATATATACACCTCATAGTGTGCCTGCCTGATGTGTACATATATATACCTGAAGTATATATATATGTATATATATGTATACATCAGGCAGGCACACTATGAGGTGTATATATGTATACATCAGGGCCTGATGTATACATATATACACCTCATAGTGTGTGTGCCTGCCTGATGATGTATAAATATATATACCGTATATATATGTATACATCATCATGCAGGCACACATTATGAGGTGTATAGATGTATACACCAGGCATGCACACACTATGAAGTGTATATACTGTGTGTATGATAGACACTGTGTATATAAGGTATAAATATATATATATATATATATATATTGGCGGCGGTGGGGGGGGGGGGGGGCGCCAAAATAAATCTTTGACCCGGGTGCCAGAAAACCTAGTTACACCTCTGGGCTCGGTCATATGGTGCTGTCCAAGGTCCCCCACAGGTCATGTGACCTCGGTATAAGGGAAGATTACCGGGGGAGAGCGGTGAGGTGTATAAGAAGTGCAGGCAAAAAAATGCCACAAAATGGGCATGTGAGTTCTTTTTACGGATCCGCTTTTGAGCCCAAAAGCAGGTCTGTAAAAAGTGCAGAGTCTGAAAGCCAAATAGTGAAATGCATTGACTTTGCTAGGACAACAAACGTCAATGCGTTTCACTGCATTCCACTGCAAATAGCGGATCCGTACAAAGCAGACCCGAACAGTGCAATAGTGGCATCGTGTGAACGTAGCCTAAAAGCTACATGTGCCACTCTGCCTAGAGTGCTGCCTGCCATGGATGTGTTCTTCAACTCAGCAATGTACCCCTGTATCAGCGATAAGAAATGCTGGGCAACAGGGATACTATCTACACTGTCGATCAAAGTTAGAGAAGAGACAAAATATCCTAACATGAGTAAAATAGCAGTATTTTAAGCATATTTCATAAACTGAATATATTCTAAAGCACAGAATAAAAATGTAAATGAGATAAATTAAAAAGAATATTGATCAAAACTAGATAACAATTTCAGATACCTGCAAGTGATTAGTGTTAATCTGGCACCTGGTGCCAATAGAGTCTGTGGAGCCTCGTTTAGGAGTCTCAAACTCGGGACTAGCCAGATATCCCTCCAGGGGGTGGCTCCTTGAGGAGACCACCATAACCATCATATTAAGTGGCCCTTTCAGTCAATATCCAGCTCTTTAGGAGTTTAAAGATATCACAAGGGAAATACCAAAGCAAGGTAACCATCCACAGACAGATGTTTCGGGGTTTTCCCCCTCATCAGTGTGAAGTAGGAGCAATGCCTGGAAGACCAACATCACGAAACAATCACTGATATCAGGGAAAGTTCTACCACCAGTCCAGGGGCACAGCTATGGGGAGTTCTTGTGCCCCTAGCTATGCCAACTTGCTCCTGGGCTGGTGGGAGGATACTGTGGTCTTCACAGAGGAAACCTCTGCTTGGTGGAGCCCCCAGATACTTTTCTGGGGGCGCTATATTGCTGATATTATGATTTTGTGTTAGGGGCGATAAACAATCGTTTGAGAACTTCATCAACAATTTGAACAGTAACAGCTTGGGTCTGAGATTTACCTCGGAGATCCATAAGAGGTCCCTCAATTTCTTAGATGTCACCATGTATAAGGACGGGTGTGGTGGTTTACAGACAACCATATATCGTAAACCCACGGTCCCTAATGATCTATTGAGGTGGGACAGTCACCACCCCA
This sequence comes from Allobates femoralis, assembly GCA_033576535.1. NCBI lineage: Eukaryota > Metazoa > Chordata > Amphibia > Anura > Aromobatidae > Allobates > Allobates femoralis. The sequence continues at coordinate 143,828,916 of JARQOC010000006.1, forward strand.
TGAGCCTGAGAAGGGGTATACCGAAGGGACAGTATTTGAGGGCCAGGCGAAACTGCTCGGATACCAGTAAATTCCGCTTGGAAGCAAGAGGGATGCAGAGACGTTTCCTCGATAAGGGGTATCCCTCGCGGGTTCTTTGTGAGGCCTTTAAGAACACAGCTTGTAGTAGTAGGGAGATCCTTCTCAGGCCCATGGTGAAAGCGGTCTCAAATGATGTAGTAAGGATGATTGGGACGTTCGATGATTGATCTGGAGAAGTGCGCGACATTCTCGAGAGACATTGGGGGGTTCTCCTGTCGGATAAAGAGGTAGCCCCCTTCGTCACTGATAGACCAGCCATTACCTTCAGGCGTGGGAGGTCTTTAAGGGACCAATTGGTCCACAGTCTATATAGTCCACCTAAAAAACAGGGCACTTGGTTAGATCAATGGAAAAACGGCACCTTTAGATGTGGAAAATGTGTATACTGCAATTATGTGAGGAGGACAAAATAAACACCATTCTACTCAGAACTGTCCAGGCTTTCACCAGATATTAAGAAAAAAATTCAAAACTTTTTTTTGTAATTAACTAAAGTTGTACTTCATATAGAAATTTTTTTTTTAAAAATCTGAAGACGTCAGGTAAAAAAATATTCATTTTTGGATCACTTGACATGGAATGACTCCTACCGCTCTGGGTCTTGCAAGGGGTGTCCGCACTATCCCTGCTGGATAACCACGCGAGGATCACATCACAATCCTCTGTATCTCTCCTCAGCGGAGAATAACAGTAACAGCTGTATAGACAAGAGCTGTCATTTTCAGCTCAGGATGCTTTGGTACGTATTGTCCCGTAGAGAGGGGTGAGTGCTGGGGAGGAGATATAATTTTATTTATCTCCCTGTAGTTCCCCTTAAAGGGGCTTAAGTACATTAATTTAACAACAAATAAAGAACTTTTTTACCTTGTCAAACAATCCCTTTTAGACTGAGGCCCCAGGAGAGGGGAGATTCAAGGTAATGTAATGCTGCAATGCCAAAGTTGTAAACACTCCTATACATTAAGGTACCGTCACACGCGTAAATTTTACTAGGCAATTTCACTGGCAATTTGCTGGTTGCAGTGAAATCATGGACACATTGTTCTATTTTGTTGCTGTGTACAAATGGAACAATGTGTCCATGATTTCACTGCAACCAGCAAATTGCCAGTGAAATTGCCTAGAAATATTGTATATTTAGTGTGATGGTACCTTTAAACTCATTACTAGAGATGGATGAACCCGAAGATGCAAAAAAATGTCAAGTTTTGGGATGGACTTGACCCGAACCCCATACAAGTTTATGGGAACCCGAACTTCTCTGCTATAAAATGGTGGCTAGGGGCTGCAAAAAAAAGCAAAATGGGGATTAAAAGTTGATAAATCATACTTTTCAGTCTCCACACTGCTCTCACACTACTGCATCCACCGCCCACCTTTGTGACAGTGTCTGATTTGCTACAGTCAGAATTTGTCCCCACCCCCTGTGTCAGCAGCTATGATTGGTTGCCCAGCCTCACAGTAACTATCTGTGTCCGCGGAGTGTAAAAATGAATAAACAATTGAATAAAATAGCTATATTTGATACACAGCATAGATAAAGCACACACTCCCCAGCCGTGTGGGTTATCTTGACTAGGTATTAAAATACGGGACACCCCACATTGTTTTTTTTTTCATTATTTAAATAAATAATTTAAAAAAGCAACATGAAGTTCCCCCCCAATTTTGACATTTACCCAAGATAAGCTTACAGCTGGGGGCTGGTATTCTCACCATGGGAAGGAAGCCCATGGTTATTGCCCCACCCACAGACACTGACACAGAGAAAAATCCTTTATTTGAAATAAAAAACACAAACAACCCTCGTTCACTTATTTATTAATCCCCAGACATACCTTTGCAGCTGCAACGGTAATCCACAAGATCTGATTAGCCCGGCTTTGCTACATCCAGACTTCACGCAGAGCGGTAACATTAACGTAACCACTTAGCTCGAGCACAGGCACACACTGATGGCACCAAGAAACGTGGCTGTGAAAGTGGTGATGTCAGTGAGGTCACAGCTGACACGAATTCAATAAAATCACACACTGAAGGTACTGACAGCCACAGCTATGAGTGGTGACGTGAGGTCACAGCTCAAGCACCTGATTCCCCAGGTGTGACCTGAGGTGACCTCATTGACGTCACCACTCTCACAGCTGTGGCTCTCGGTGATGTCAATTTGTGCCAGTGCTCAACCTGAATGGTCACTTTAATGTCACTGCACAGTACAGGGGACCCATGCCATTTATTTTCAATCATTTATTTACTTTTGCATTCTGGAAACACAGCGACTGTGAGGTTGTGCAATCAATCACAGGCGCTGTCACAGAGAGTGGGCGGAAGATGCCGTGAATATTCATAAGGTTTAATGAGAGAACCAAAATGTAGTGTGAGAGCAGTGTGGACAGCAATGTGGCAAGTATGATTGTCTTGCTTCACTCCCCATTCTACCCAGGTAAAGTTTGCCAATTGGCTCCTCTCCAGCTTTGCAACAAGCTTTATCTGGGCAATGGAACGTGAAAAGTAACACGGACTTCCCTAATAAGTCAATGTTTCTTGTTCGTGCATGGACACTAGATATCTGGTACAGACCCCGAACTTTACAGTTTGGGTTTGCCCATCATTACGCATTTTGACTTCAGGCCCATGGAACAGCAGAGCACAGGCTTGTATGTGCAGTGCTGGTTGGACTTGGAATATAACACAATCATAAGATACGTTTTTGATAGCTCATGTAGATTCAACACTTGGGCCCGATCCACCAAAACTTTTACAACAGTGTTCTAAAAAGCTGTGAACATATGCCATTATAATGGTTGCACTACAATTAGGCGACTATTTGCGTTCTAAAGCCATTTTTGCCTAACTCCGAGAACGAAGCTGGAGCAGGACAGGGGCATAGTGTCAAATTCATGATGTTTCCAACTCCAATCATACTCCAGCAGGGATTGGAGTAGGATTCCTGGCGAGGAGCACACAGGGGTGTAAACCAATTGTCCAATACTCCTGATTCATGTAGAGGCGTGCAATTCTTCATGAATCAGGGGCGTCCGCATCTCTTCAAGCCAGAGTGAACAACACCAATCTGAATGAAGTGAGTTATCTTCATTACACATTTTCTATGGATTTTAGTTTATACCCTGTATTACAGGTCATCCTATTCCTATTTCCACTGGTTGTTACTAAAAACATTCACTTGATTGTCAACAGACAAACCTGAAGGACCCCAGACACAGTTTTTCCTCCCAGAATGTATCTGGCTGCAGCATACTCCCCTCTCCCCATACACAACAAAACATACGTATATCAGGGGTAAGAACCATGGTAAATTCAGACTCATTTGTTTGAACATTAGCACTTATCCAAGGTGTATGGCACATTAACAGTTAACTTTTGTAATGTTAAATTAACCCCAGTGTCCTGCCAAAAATATTAATTGATACTCACACCCAAGTCTGACACATCAGCACCCTCTATGATGGGGAGATCTGAACAGTTCCTTAGCTTGTAGATCCAATAGTGTTTTGCTGTGCAAATAAAATTCCAGGGGAGTGAGGAGCCCACTCCCAGTATAAAAAATATAATATATGTCCCATTGTAATGGTCAACTGGTCTATGTGTATAGCAATTGTTTATTTCCTGCTCCCCTATGAGGGGGTCTTCTTCCTCAGAACATCTGCTATCCGGAGACCCATAAACAGAGTTTGAGTTGCCTGTAGCGCTCTCGGACACTAGAAGAGAATTAGAGAACACAATCTGATAATCACAGTGAATAACCTTACAATTAACAATCATTAGGTTAAAAGCAAGAGGAAGCCGTGCTGCCCCCTCCCATGTAGGTAGTCAGCTCTGCAGGCTACATGGCGCTCTGGGCCCACAGGGATCACACAGGGGAACTCTGTACATGGGGCTCCAAACTATACACTGTGCACACACATTGTACATCACACACACTACACACAAATAGTGCATCACACATACACCACACATCCAGACGCTACACACACATTACACATACATATACTGTATACACACCACACATACATCCACATACTGTACACACACATTACACATACATATACTGTATACACATACATACTGTATACACACCACACATACATCCACACATCCACATACTGTATACACACCTTCACCTATACACATTACACATACCTAAGCACACATCACTTATACTGTATACATACCTTCACCTATACACATTACACATACATATGTAAGCACACATCACATATACTGTATACACACACACATACCTACATATATACACACATCCACATGCACACATACCGGTACATATACTGTATACACATACATTTACTGTATACACACCTTCACCTATACACATTACACATACCTAAGCACACATCACATATACTGTATACATACCTTCACCTATACACATTACACATACATACGTAAGTACACATCACATATACTGTATACATACCTTCACCTATACACATTACACATACCTAAGCACACATCACTTATACTGTATACATACCTTCACCTATACACATTACACATACATATGTAAGCACACATCACATATACTGTATACACACACACATACCTACATATATACACACATCCACATGCACACATACCGGTACATATACTGTATACACTTACATTTACTGTATACACATCCATAAACATACACATTACACATACCTAAGCACACATCACATATACTGTATACATACCTTCACCTATACACATTACACATACATATGTAAGCACACATCACATATACTGTATACACACCTTCACCTATACACATTACACATACATAAGCACACATCACATATACTGTATACACACCTTCACCTATACACATTACACATACATAAGCACACATCACATATACTGTATACACACATACCTACCTACATATATAAACACATCCACATGCACACATACCGGTACATATACTGTATACACATACATTTACTGTATACACATCCATAAACATACACACACACATCTACCTACCTACATATATAGACACACACCCTGTCCTCTCCATTCCCCCGTACAGTCCGCACTAATGTGCCGGGATCCTCGTACTTACTCGTTGTGAGGACTCATATATATCCGGGGCCGGTTGTGTCGGTGCTCGTGTACCGGGCTCACATCGCCTCCTCCTTCCTGTTTTCCTCTCACATTGGGCGGAGAGAGCGCGGCCGGTGCGGCCCACAGAGCAGAGTCACACACAGGAAGCGGCGGGGACCGGCCGCCAGTCAGATCGGGACACCCCCGTATGTCTCCTCTCCTCCGCCACCTGCCGCTCCGGCCCGGTGTCACCTCATTGCTGCTCTCACGTCTCATGGTGTCACAGGGACCAGGGCAGTGGGGGACTCACGGTGAGGTAGGAGAGCAGAGGCTTCTCTGAAAGTTGTTATCACTTCTATAGAGACCTCTTTCACCAGTTGTGACCAGTTGTGGCCCCCAGTATCCTCATGTCCCCCCATGTCTGTCATCACTGCGGCCACTGCTCGCCATTCTCCGGCTTTTCGACGATTGCTTCTGAGAGAACCTGGACTTGTCTGGTCATTAGGTGACCCCAGGCGTACAGATCACAGCCACGTAACCGCACGCTCACACCAAGGAACCGTGGCAATGTGTTACACAACCATGACTCTACCATGATGAAAAAGACTACGGCTCGGCCAATCTGTGAGGAAAACTATGCCTGAGGAAGCTGAAGACAACCACGGCTTGGCCACATTGAAAAAGATCATGGCACAGCCAGGCTGAGATTGACCATGGCTTGGCCATGTTGAAAAAGACCATGGTTCGGCCAAGCTGGGAGGAAAACCACAACTCAGCCCAGGTTATGAGAAAAACCAAGGCTTTGTCAAGCTAACGATGACCAGACTGAGGACGACCATGGCTCGGCCAAGCAAAGGATAACCACAGCTCAGCCAGACTGAGGACAACCACAGCTCGGCCAGACTGAGGACAACCACAGCTCGGCCAAGCAAAGGATAACCACAGCTCAGCCAGACTGAGGACAACCACAGCTCGGCCAGACTGAGGACAACCACAGCTCGGCCAAGCAAAGGATAACCACAGCTCAGCCAGACTGAGGACAACCACAGCTCGGCCAGACTGAGGACAACCACAGCTCGGCCAAGCAAAGGATAACCACAGCTCAGCCAGACTGAGGACAACCACGGCTCGGCCAGACTGAGGACAACCACAGCTCGGCCAGACTGAGGACAACCACAGCTCGGCCAGACTGAGAATGCCGCGGCTCGGCCGGGGTGAGGACACCCATGGCTCAGCCAGACTGAGGACTGCCACAGCTCAGCCAGACTAAGGATGACCATGGCCAGGCTGGGTGAAAAACCACAGCTTGGCCAGGCTAAGTGTCATGTCACCCTTGGACTCGGTGACTGTTGTTCCTGCCCCGGCCACTAGGCGGCACCGGATTCCTTCAGCTGGTGGTGCCTGTGATGGGGAGGCCGTGTCCTCATCAAGACCTGCTCCTTTTGCTCCTGCCTCTCTCACTGGGCATCGCCGTGCTCTGCAGAGGTGTCTGGTAGGCGCCAACTTCCTTCCTTTGTCAGAAGTGGGGTGATTGGTACCAGTTGTGTATCACCATCTGGCCTGGTTGTAGGGGCAGTCTGGATGAGATCATCAGGCTGTGAGCTCCAGCCTATGAAAGGGAACCGTGCCCTTCAAATACCTTGGGGCCTGTCCTGCCAACCGCCAGATATATTCTTGGTTTTTCCAGCTATCTAGTTTGTGCTATATTATATTGACCTTTGCCTTAATTTTGACTCTTCTTCCGTCTGACGATTTTGTACTTTTGCTGCCCTCCCGGTTTTGACCTTGCCTTCTGACTACGCTTTTGGATCCTGACTTTGTCTATACCCTGACCTCCTAGCCTTGTCCCTTTCTGGCGACCTGCTGATCACCTATAGACAGCAACTCCTGGGCTCCATTGTAATTCCAAATCCCTGTACAGGGGTAAAGGTTCTCAGAGTTTCTCGGGGTGCTGCCTTACCAGCAGCTCAGCTTTTGCAGCAGACAGTCGTGACACTAAGGACAACCACGGGTCTTCCAAACAGAGGAAGAGCAACCCTCGGCCAGGCTGATGATGAGCATGGCTCAGTTAGGTTCAGGACGACCATGGCTCAGCCAGGTTGTGCGATAAACCATGGCTCGGCCAAAGTAAGGATGACCATGGCTCAGCCAGGCTGAGGATGACCACGGCTTGGCCAAGCTAGGGATGACCACAGCTCAGCCAGGCTGAGAATGACAACGGCTCGGCCAGGCTGTGAGGAAAACCACAACTTGGCCAGGCTGTGTAAAAAAACACAGCTCAGTCAAGCTAAAAATGACCACGGCTCAGACAGGCTGAGGATGACCACGGCTCAGTCAGAATGAGGATGACCACGACTCGGCCAGACTGAGGATTACCACAGCTTAAACAGAGGATGACCACATCTCGGCTGGGCTAAGGAATACCTCGTCTCAGCCAAGCTGAGGATGACCATGGCTTGACCAGGCTGTGACATAAACCATACCTCGGCCAGGCTAAGGAAGACTAGGCTCGGCTGGGCTGAGGAAGGCCAAGTCTCACCCAGAGTGTGAGGAAAACTACACCTCGGCCAGACTGAGAACAACCACGGCTTCGCCAGGCTTTGAGAGATCACAACTCAGCCAGACTGAGGACGACCACAGCTTGTCCAGACTGAGGATGACCACAGCTCGGTCAGGCTTGGAGAAAAAGCACAGCTCGGCCAGGCTGAGGACAACCACAGCTCGGCCATGCTGAGGATAACCACGGCTCGGCCATGCTGAGGATAACCACGGCTCGGCCAGACTGAGAACAACCACAGCTCCCAGCTTGGTCAACGCATCAGCAAGACTGAGGAAGACCACAGCTTGACCAGGCTGAGGAAGAACTTGACATAGAAGAAATGGAGCCGCACTCAGGACTTCTGACAGCAGTTGTTTATTGTGTCTTCATACACGCAACAGGTTGTGCACAGTGGGTGGGAGGACGGGGGGTACTACGTCGTTTCGCGCCCTGGCTTGGCGCTTCAGCGGATACAATACTCAGAGGATTGCACCTGCTGAAGCGCCAAGCCAGGGCGCAAAACGACGTAGTACCCCCCGTCCTCCCACCCACTGTGCACAACCTGTTGCGTGTATGAAGACACAATAAACAACTGCTGTCAGAAGTCCTGAGTGCGGCTCCATTTCTTCTTTGATTTAACCGAATGTGATGTGACGTACCTGTCGGTAGCAAGCATCTGGACGAGGCAAGCCAAGCAACAGGAAGTTCATCCTCTCCACCCCTCCAGGTCGTGAGCACACGATCAGCTGAGCTGCAGTGAGATCCCCAAGGAGAAAGGGGACGCTGGAAAGGTTGGTGCTGGCCCAGACCTCTCTTCTAAACGTATGAATTTGACATAGCCATGCTATGAGGAAAACCATGCCTTGGTGAGACTGAGGAAAACCATGCCTCAGTCAGAATGAGGAAGACCTTGTCTCGGCCACGCTGTTAACTGGCTGCTATTGGGTACAGCAGATCCTATTCAAATGAATGCAGAGCGGGTAATAAGCTGTGCAACAGTGGTTTTGTTCAAATCTGTAAACTAGGACAATACTGTAGAAAAATACACATCAGAACTCCTTTCTGTAGTTCTGCACTTTCTAGTATATGTTGATTTATCAATTTAACTGCATAAAAAAAACAGAACATTTGTTTCTAATGTTATCAGTATTACTGTACATGCCCGCAGGTGATTAGGCTGCTGGTTGTTTTAAATTGTTCCCAGTTTGTTTTTCAGTATTAACTCAGACCTCACTCAGACGTCAGTTTTATTGACGTATGAGAAAAACATCAAGTTTCATTACTGGTTTAATCAGTGTCATCAGCTTTTCATCATTTTGGTCTGTACTACCCATCCTCTTCCTCAGGCATAGCTCACTCGGGAACTGCTCACAATACATAGACCATATAGCAGGTGTGTGTCATATTAAAATGAAGTCCTTCATTGCTACAGTATCCGAAGCATAGTAGTTTATAAATAAAAAGGAGTTATAGATAACTGCAGTCAAATCCATAATTTTCACAAATCTAATATATAAAGTTGAGTGTGTATGTTTGAATGTCCACTAAAGGAATCCTCATCGTTGCATTTACAATAATGACATTTTGCACAGCCACCTCATTTGACTCGGGGAACATCATAGACTATGTATTGACAGGAAATTTTAACCATACGCTTTACAGTCATTCACCAAAAAAAGGCTTATTAATTGTTTGTATGTGAGGAGTAATAGATACTGACTTGACTGTTTTGACAATTAGCCTGAATATTTATCAGGTGGCCCATAGCAACCAATCTGTCAGGCACTGATAGGCACTGACTATCTGCAGTCTATGTTGTATGCTGCTGTGATTAAATGTGTGTGAATTTCTTCTGGAACTGCATGAGTTAATGTCAGTTCTGCTTCTAAATCTCCCCTACTTTTAAATAGCTTCTCCTTCCTCAAGCTGATAGTAAGTCTCTTCTAGATCTATGAGCTGTCAAGATGCAAGTGCTGTGGTGCTGTACTCTTTCCACGTTCATTCCAGGATATTCCTTGCCTTGGGAGTTGCTGAGTTTCCTGCTCCATGGGTGGAGGTAGGGGTGCTCAGCCTAAGGGATTTTCAGGAGCTTAAAGGAAGGGTGGTGACTCAGACCTCCTCACCTCTAGAGGTACCTCTGAGAGCAGAACGAGCAAACCCCAGTCTAAGAGGTAGATTAGCTCCTCTGAATCCGTTCACCCTCCTCACCATCCTGTTAACTGATTCCCTAACCGTTATTTCAACCATTAAAGGGATCCTGTCACCTCCAAAACACCTCCTAAGCTACCAAAACATGTCCCTGCAGCATATTATCACTAATCTCACACTCCTTTTGCCTCCTAAAAGCATCCTATGAAAGTGCATAAAAACATTTTAATACTTACTCATTAGGGATTGTAATTAGCAGGGGCTATTTTCTTTAGCCCTTAGGGCGTGTTGTTTTGCAGGCTCCAGGATCCAGCCTCTCTCTTTGTACTGCTTTGCTTGTGCAGGCCTTGCCCTCCCCTTTCTGTCACTCACAGAATGCAAATCATTTGTCCTGCCACCAGCTCCATATCACAGCAGAAGTTGCACAGAGAGGGCTGGATCATTCAGGCTGCAAATCAACACGCCCTAAGGGCTAAAGAATATAGCCCCTGCTAATTATAATCCCTAATGAGTAAGCATTAAAACGGTTTTATGCACTTTCACAGGATGCTTCTAGGAGACAAAAGAAATGTGAGATTAGTGATAATATGCTGCAGGGACATATCTTGGTAGCTTAGGAGGCGTTTGGAGGAGACAGGATCCCTTTAAGCATGACACAATCACAACTCAGCTTCTGATTGGTTGTTATAGGTAACAAAGGACATTCTTAGTACAAGACTGCTTATGCATGTCTGTAAAACATTTAGGGAAGCTTGCAAAAGCAAGGACTTTTGGAAACAGGTGCACACTAGATATGACTCTCAGTGAAGCAGAAGCCACACAAACCCCAAAGCGACTTCTTTTTGCTATTCTTTTAACAACCTGCCGTACCCAGCTCACAGTATATAGCAGGAGGGTGCACACTGCCCCCAGTATGCAGCAAGAGGCCCACAGTACACAGCAGGAGGCAATACACAGCCCCTAGTATACAGCAGGAGGACTCACATAGACCACAATATTCAGCAGAAGGCCTCACACAGCCCCCAGTATACAGCAGACGGCCACACACAGCCCCCAGTATACAGCAGGAGGCCCCACACAGCCCCCAGTATTAAAGCAGGAGGCCGCACACAGCCCCAGTATACAGCAGGAGGCCACACATAGCCCCCAGTATACATCAGGAGGCCACACACAGTCCCCAATATACAGCAAGAGTCCACACACAGCCCCCAGTATACAGCAGGAACCCACATATAGCCCCTATATACAGCAAGAGTCCACACACAGCCCTCAGTATTACAGCAAGAGACCACACACAGTCCCCAGAATACAGCAGGATGCTACACATTGCCCCTTGTATTACAACAGGAGGCCTCACATAACCTCTCTATTACACCAGGAGCTCACACACAGCCCTGTGTATTAGAGCAGGAGCTCACACATAGCCCCCTGTGCACCCACATAGCCCTTGTATTACACTTGAAACCTGTGCCTTCCATAGCCCCTGCATTACACCAGGAACCCACATATAACCCCTGTATTACACTAGGAGCACCCACATGGCCCCTCTATTACACTTACAGCCTGTGCCCACTCATAGCTCCTGTATTACTGCCTGTGCCCACAGATAGCCCCTATATTACACCGGGAGCCCACGCATAGCCCCTGTATCACACTTGCAGCTTGTGTATCTCAGCAGACAAGCAACTTTGTTAACCCATTCTATTTTGTTATAGCTAAGAACAGTTAGTTACTATCCAGGGCAACACTGGGTACTACAGCTGGTATATAAATAAAATCACATATATCAATGATGTACACATCAAAATGTCTTAGAGCTAAAAAAAAAAATCTAGTTTAAAAATCTTAACTCCTTGGTTCCTGACATTAGCACACTAGTAAATGCAACAAATTCTTCCCCAATATCCAAATCACCTCCACCCCCTTGTCATCCCCCTAGTTAAAAAAAAGTACCGTATATACTCGTGTATAAGCCGACCCGTGTATAAGCCGACCCCCCTACTTTTGCCCCAAAAATCTGGAAAAACCTATTGACTCGTGTATAAGCCGAGGGTGGACCCCAGCACAGGTATACAGCCCCCAGCAGTGTGGTATACAGGTCCCCCCCCAGTGGTATACAGGCCTCCCCAGTGGTAGTATACAGCAGCCCCAATGGTAGTATATAGCATCCCCAGCAGCCCCAGTGGTAGTATACAGCAGCCGCAGTGGTAGTATATAGCAGCCCCAGCAGCCCCAGTGATAGTATATAGCAGCCCCAGCAGTAGTATACAGCAGCCCCAGTGGTAGTATATAGCAGCCCCAGTGGTAGTATATAGCAGCCCCAGTGGTAGTATATAGCAGCCCCAGTGGTAGTATATAGCAGCCCCAGTGGTAGTATACAGCAGCCCCAGTGGTAGTATACAGGAGCCCCAGCAGCCCCAGTGGTAGTATACAGGAGCCCCAGCAGCCCCAGTGGTATATACAGCAGCCCCAGTGGTATATACAGCAGCCCCAGTGGTATACAGGCCTCAGCAGTATATACAGCAGCCCCCAGAGGTTATACAGCACCCCCCAGGGGTTATACAGCGGCCCCCTGGGGGTACCAACAGCCCCCAGGGGGTACCCAGCAGCCCCCTGGGGGTACCAACGTCCCCCTGGGGGTACCAACAGCCCCCAGGGGGTACCCAGCAGCCCCCAGGGGTACTAACAGCCCCCTGGGGGTACCAACAGCCCCCAGGGGGTACCCAGCAGCCCCCTGGGGGTATCAACATCCCCCTGGGGGTACCAACAGCCCCCAGGGGGTACCCAGCAGCCCCCTGGGGGTACCAACAGCCCCCAGGGGGTACCCAGCAGCCCCCAGGGGGTACCAACAGCCCCCAGGGGGTACCCAGCAGCCCCCTGGGGGTATCAACATCCCCCTGGGGGTACCAACAGCCCCCAGGGGGTACCCAGCAGCCCCCAGGGGGTACCCAGCAGCCCCCTGGGGGTACCAACAGCCCCCTGGGGGTACCAACAGCCCCCAGAGGGTACCCAGCAGCCCCCTGGGGGTACCAACAGCCCCCAGGGGGTACCAACAGCCCCCACAAGCTGGCACTGTCCCCCTTTGTAAGTGCCCCCCCCTCGGTGCTTATACATTACCATCCCGGTGTTCTGATCGGCGCCGCTCCTCCGTGCTGCGTCTTCATCCTCCCGCGCTGGCTGCATCCGGGTTCTGAGTTCTCCAGCGGTCGCGCGATGACGTCACATCGCTGCGACAGCCGGAGATCACGGATGGAGCCAGCGCGGGAGGATGAAGAAGCACCGAGGAGCGGCGCCGATCAGAACACCGGGATGGTAATGTATAAGCACCGGGGGGGGGGCCCTTACAAGGGGGGACAGTGCCAGCTTTTGGGGGGGCCATATGCACTGCTTCCCCCTGCCGCTGGTTGACAGGGGGATGCAGTGCATATTTAATGAGCGGCCCCACGTGACGGGGCCGCTCATACAGCAGCCCCCCCCGCCTCCTCCAGCCTCCACAGCCCCCACCACACAGCCCCCACCACACGGGTCTACCGTATAGACCCGTGTATAAGCCGAGGGGGGGACTTTTCAGCCCAAATTTTGGGCTGAAAAACTCGGCTTATACACGAGTATATACGGTATATACTGTATATTTTTTATTTATTTCCTTGTTAGGGTTAAGGTAAGAGTTACAAACTAGGGGTAGGCTTATAAAACTAGGTCTACAGCTAAAAAAAAAAGATATACAAAAATACAGGTGTTGAATTATGTTTAGTTTGGGTTATTCAGCGATATAAGATTAAATGGCACACAGAATGTTTACTGTGGAGCAGGAGTACATACTTGCCTCCGACAGTTTAAGGACAAATATTGAATCTGCGCCTGAAGCAGAACTGCTTTCAGACACTGATGACGTTTGTTCCACGGGATCCCACAGCCTGATGCAGAGGAGTAAGTTGAAATGGCAGAGACAGAGCCAAGTTCCGCAGTCCCTCGTCCATTGTGGTATCCCAACCTTTCTTTTTCAGCAAAACATTTCTCCTTTGTAGCAACCCTTGGAATCAAACTGGATGTCAATAATTTTGCCCCTTTGATCTTTTAAAAATCTTTGTTAGCCCAATGCACTAGAACTTATTGCTCACCAAACAAATGTACCGTATATACTCGCGTATAAGCCGAGTTTTTCAGCCCAAAATTTGGGCTGAAAAGTCCCCCCTCGGCTTATATGCGAGTATATAAAAAAAAATAAAAAAACACCGCAGCAGCCCCGGAGGTATACAGGCCCCCCATCAAGTTCCAGGGCCCCCCCCACCTTGCGCGCAGCCTGTAAAGGAAAATCATACTTGCCAGAGTCCAGTCGCGCCGTCCGCAGCTGCCGACATGACGATCCCGGGCTCCATTCAGCGTCTTCCGCATTTCCTGTAGTCGCGGGCAATGACGTCATTGCCCGCGCGCACAGGAAGTCGGAAGCCGGAAGACGCTGAATGGAGCCCGGGATCGTCATGTCGGCAGCTGCGGACGGCGCGACTGGACTCTGGCAAGTATGATTTTCCTTTACAGGCTGCGCGCAAGGTGGGGGGGGCCCTGGAACTTGATGGGGGGGCCTGTATACCTCCGGGGCTGCGGCTGTATACAGCCCTGGGGCTGCGGCTGTATACAGCCCTGGGGCTGCGGCTGTATACAGCCCTGGGGCTGCTGCTGTATACAGCCCTGGGGCTGCTGCTGTATACAGCCCTGGGGCTGCGGCTGTATACAGCCCTGGGGCTGCTGCTGCTGTATATACCTCTGGGGCTGCATCTGGGGCTGCATCTGGGGCTGCATATGGGGCTGTATATGGGGCTGTATATGGGGCTGCATATACCTCTGGGGCTGCATATACCTCTGGGGCTGTATATACCTCTGGGGCTGCATCTGGGGCTGCATATGGGGCTGTATATGGGGCTGTATATGGGGCTACATATACCTCTGGGGCTGCATATACCTCTGGGGCTGCATATACCTCTGGGGCTGCATATGGGGCTGCATATACCTCTGGGGCTGCATATACCTCTGGGGCTGCTGTATACTACCACTGGGGCTGCTGATGTATATACCACTGGGGCTGCTGCTGCTGTATATACCTCTGGGGCTGCATCTGGGGCTGCATATACCTCTGGGGCTGCATATACCTCTGGGGCTGCATATACCTATGGGGCTGCATATACCTCTGGGGCTGCATATACCTCTGGGGCTGCTGTATACTACCACTGGGGCTGCTGATGTATATACCACTGGGGCTGCTGCTGCTGTATATACCTCTGGGGCTGCATATGGGGCTGCATATGGGGCTGCATATACCTCTGGGGCTGCATATACCTATGGGGCTGCATATACCTCTGGGGCTGCATATACCTCTGGGGCTGCATATGGGGCTGCATATACCTCTGGGGCTGCATATGGGGCTGCATATACCTCTGGGGCTGCATATACCTCTGGGGCTGCATATGGGGCTGCATATACCTCTGGAGCTGCATATACCTCTGGGGCTGTATATACCTCTGGGGCTGCTGTATACTACCACTGGGGCTGCTGCTGTATACTACCACTGGGGAGTCTGCTGTATACCTCACTGCTGGGGGTTGTATACCTGTGCTGGAGTCCACCCTCGGCTTATACGCGAGTCAATAAGTTTTCCCAGTTTTTGGGGGCAAAAGTAGGGGGGTCGGCTTATACACGGGTCGGCTTATACACGAGTATATACGGTATATGCCCATCAACATATTTCCCAAATTCCACATCCATGCATTTCTGGATACAACTGTCCCAGAAAAAAAAAAAATTAGGGGGGGGGGGGGCATTACCTTAAACAACACTTCATGTTCCTACTGGGCCACTAAGTCTATATACAGCTTCCCTGTAGTTGCAGCTGTCATAACCCGATGTCGATTTGAAACCCTATTGAGATTCCTCCACTTTAGTGACAATTCCCAAGCCCCCCAAAAAATGACTCCAATTATGATCACCTAATTAAATTGATGCCCCTAATTTCCCTCCTAATAGATTAATTTCTAATGTCCTATACCCGGAGCCAAATGTTTCAGTTGATGAGTCCTTGATGAGTTTCAAGAACACTCTGTCATTCCGCCACTTTGTCCCCTCCAGGCGCACCAAATCTGGTTTGAAATTGTACAAAATGGGCAAAAGCACAAGCGGGGACACGTGCACATTTCTCATTTATGAAGGTAGGATCACCAAATCAACTCACCAAACTACAAATTTGCTTTCCAAAATGCAAATATTACTCTTTTCGTTCCGAGCCGTCCAGTTTGTTCAAACTTTGTACAGAACTTTTTGACTTTGTGTGGGGTATCGCCGCCCTCATAAGAAATTGGGCAATAAACTGTGGGGTCCATTTTTGGTGTTACCTCTTGTAAAAGTGAAAAATGTGGTGCTAAAACAACATTTTTGTATAAAAAAAAAATGAAAATTTTCATTATGATGACCTAATAATATTAAATGCTGTGAAGTAATTGTCAGTTGAAAGAGCTCACTATGCCCCTGAATAAAATCCTTGAGCGGTCTAGTTTCCAGAATTGGTCACTTATGAGGGGTTTGTGTTGTTTAGGTACCTCAGGGGCCCTGCATATATGACATGGGCCCTCAATCAATTTTAGTCAAATTTGTGTTCCAAAACTCAAATAGCGCTCCTTCCCTTCCGAGCCCTCCTGTTTGTACAAATAGAGCTTTATGACCACATGTGGGGTATCAGCATACTCAGAAAAAACTAACAAATTCTGGGGTCCAATTTCTCATGCTACCCTTTGTAAAAATTAATAAATTGAGGCTAAAGCAACATTTTTTAGTAAAATATAAATGTTTTTATTATTCCACTTTGCTTTCATTCCTGTGAAGCACCTGAAGGGTTAATAAACTTTTTGAACGTGGTTTTGAGCAGTTTAAGGAGTGCAGTTTTTAAAATGGTGTCACTTTTGGGTATTTTGGGTATTTTCTGTCACATCGGCCCCTCAAAGAGACTTCAAATGTGAACTTTTAAGCCTTCTAACTTCCTAACTAAAAAAAATTCTGTTAAAAAAATTGTGCTAAAGTAGAGTAGACATGTGAGATGTTATGTATTAACTTTTTTTATGTGACATAACCTTCTGGTTTAAAGGCATAAAAATTCAACATTTGAACATTTTGACATTTACAAACTTTTTGTCAAATTTATATTTTCACAAAAAATATTGTACTAGCTTTCCCGATATCATGAAGTCCAATATGTTATGAATTAACATTCTCAGAATCACTAGGATCCATTGAAGCATTCCAGATATATTACCTCACAAATTGACACTGATCAGAATTGTAAAATTTGGCCTGGTCATGCAAATCAAAATTGACTCTGTCAGTAAGAGGTTAAATATATGTAAATAAATGTATTTTTAGGTAAACACCTGTTTCTGTGTGTTTTTTTTCAGTAATAAAGTGATTAATTTCCTGGTAAAAAATGTCTAGGACTTTGCTGTATTTTCTATTGCCAGCGCAGGTAAACCAAGCAGCTACTGGCTGCGAACCCTCGCTGCCTGGTGTTAGATTCGCTGGCAATGAAAAATATAGGAGAGACCTATTTTTAGTTATTTAAATAAATAAATTGGCGTGGGCTTCCCCATATTTTTGCTTGCCAGCAAAGGTAACTCAGGCAGCTGGGGGCTGGAATTCTTAGTGTGGTAAAGCCTAAGAGTTCTTGGCCCCCACACTGAAAATTGCAGCCAGCAGCCGCCCCAGAATTGGCGCCTCCATGAGAGACGCCAGAACTGGCGGTTACCTCGCTCTTCCAACGGCCATGTAGCGATGGCAAACTGGGTTATAAAGGGATTGATGGCAGCTTTTCTTGGCAGCTGCATCAAGCCTTATTGCTAATGTCAGCCATCAGTATGACAAGCGGCCTTTAGCAATTCTTTCGGTAAGGAGAAAAAAAACCACACTGAAATCTTTTATTACATACAAAATAGACACCTCGTTATCCCTTTATTAACTCCCATCAAGTTCCCCTCCAACGTAATCCTGTATTTAGTGTAATCTTGCAGTCGGGCGGTGTGATGTGCCATGCTGTCGCCATCTTTGTATACCTGAGTATTTAAACATGGCAGCTACGCATGTATATGAGCATGTGTGTGCATGTGAGTATGTAGGAGTATGTAGGTGTATGCATGTGTGCATATCTATGTGTGTGCATGTGTGTTTGCATATGTGTGTACATGTATGTGTGTGTGTGTGCGTGTGTGTATGAATGTGTGTCTGCGCATGTGTGTGCATGTATGTGTGTGTATGCATGTACGTGCATGAGTGCATGTATATATGTGTATGTGTCTGTATGTGTGCGTGTATCTGAATGTGTGTATGTGTGTATGCATGTATGTGCACATCTATGTGTATGTGTGTGTATGGTTGGGTATGCATGTATATGAGTGCATATATCTGTGTATGTCTGTATGTGCGTGTATGCATGTATGTGCACATGTATGTGTTTGCATGTGTGTTCATGTATGCGCATGTGTACACATGTGTGTATGCAATTGAGTATGTGTGTGCGTGTATGTGTGAATGTGTGTATGCATATATATGCGTGGGTATGTGTGTATGTGCATGGGTATGTGTGTGTTTGTATAAGCATGTGTGTGCATATGTGTGTGCATGTGTATGCAAGTAAATGTGTGCATGTATGTTTGTGTCTGTATGTGTGTGTATGTGTGGATGTTTGTGTATACACATGTGTGCGTATATACGTATCTGTGTGTTTGTGTATGAGTATGTAAGTGAATGTGTATTTCTGTGTGTATGTGTGTAAATGTGTGTATGCATTTGTGTGCATGTATGTGTGTGCACATCTGTGTGTGTATGTGTGTATGCATGTGAGTATGTGTGTGTGTGTATGTGCGTAAGTGTGTATGCACATGTGCGTTTGTGCATGTGTGTGCGTGTGTATGTGTCTATATGTGTGTATGCACATGTGTGTATGTGAGTGTATGCTCATGTGTTTGTGTGTGTATGTGTTTGTATGTGCGTGAATATGTGTGTGTATGTGCGTGTGTGTTTATGTGCGTGTTTGCACCCACTGCAGCAAGGAAACAGTGCATTTCCGCACCACAAAGCGCCATCAAAGCGCATCAGAAAACCTGCACCCCAAAAATTGTTATAAGCAACGCTTATACAGTGTTGGCCAAAAGTATTGACACCCCTGCAATTCTGTCAGATAATACTCAGTTTCTTCCTGAAAATGATTGCAATCACAAATTCTTTAGTACTATTATCTTCATTTAATTTGTCTTCAATGAAAAAGAGAATGAAGCAAAACATTGATCATTTCACTCAAAACTCCAAAAATGGGCCAGATAAAAGTATTGGCACCCTCAGCCTAATACTTAGTTGCATAACCTTTAGCCAAAATAACTGCGATCAACCGCTGTTCCTAGTGCTGCTATCTTTTTTCTTTGTTATATTCTCACTAGAGAATAATATATAAACCCAGAAAGTATATAAATTATTTACCGGTTTCAGAAGTTATCTTTTAAGTTTAGATCGTTTGTATAGATTTTATGATTTTTTAATAAAAAAATGTTTTAATAATTTTTTATGCAATTTTTATATGTAATTTTTATATGAGGTTTTATATATGTAATTTTCTTATGAATTTTTAAGTGTAATAAGTATGTGCATCTGATAGGTGATTTTGTGTGAAAATATCGTGTGTTTTTTATTATCTTGAATTTTTAATGTACTCCTGCATGAATAATTGTGTTGTTGTCATAAAAGAACGGGCAGTTGTGCAATAGAATAAAAAGGGCTCGTATTGTGCATTAAATAGAACTGCTTAAATAGCTATTTAGACATTTGGATAGGAAATAGTTAAAAAGTCTATTTTCAACCTAAAAGCAAGGGATTGGTTAATGGATGATTTATAAGGATACCAAATGTAAGGTTTGATATCCACTTGAGGAAGACGCCCTGAGCGTCGAAACATGTTGTGGGAGAGGACCTAGTGTGAATTGAACAATAAACTTACAGGTAAAATACTTGTTAAAGTGTTGCTGTCTTCATATCCCAGCGCTCACCCAAACATCGCTTTATTCTATTGACTGTTGTACCCTCGGACTGCAGGGCAGCTTGAACTTGTTTGGATGTTAGTCTAGGTTCTTTAGATATGTGGAAAAGAAAAACCAAGAAATTGTTGCGCCACACTGTGCAAATTAGCCGAAGCAAGGGGTTATATTGATATGTCACTCACCTTTTCTAGTTGCGCCCCCTGCACAACTAGGTTGATGATTTGAGGTGAGATTTAACCGCAGGCATAAATTCGTTGCTACGTGTAGAGAAGCCTTTCCTTATGGAACTTCAACGTCTCTCCCAGAGATCACGAGCCCAGGGAAGGGCAGCTCCTCTGTGTTGACCAAATCCTGTCCCAGAGCTGCTCTCAAACCACACTCCCCAAAGGGAGGACTTGAGTACGATATGAAGTAAAAAGGTATGATAAAATGAGCGCTAGGGACAGAAACAGGCACTGGGCTCTTATCGATTATTACCTTTCAAATTTATTGTGAACAGTAGAAGTTACAGGTCTCCTCGCCACAACATGTTTCGACACTAAAGGTGTCTTTCTCAAGTGGATACACTTGAGAAAGACACCTTTAGTGTCGAAACATGTTGTGGCGAGGAGACCTGTAACTTCTACTGTTCACAATAAATTTGAAAGGTAATAATCGATAAGAGCCCAGTGTCTGTTTCTGTCCCTAGCGCTCATTTTATCATACCTTTTTACTTCATATCGCAGTCTAGGTTCTTTATCCACCATCCACACAATCTTGCGTTGAAATCTCTTGTCAATTTTTCTTTTCCGTCCACATCTAGGGAAGTTAGCCACAGTGCCATGGGCTTTAAACTTCTTGATGACACTGCGCATTGTAGACACAGGAACATTTAGGTCTTTGCTTCCTCACAATTTGGTTTCTCAAGTCCTCAGACAGTTATTTGGTCTTCTTTATTTTCTCCATGCTCAATATGGTGCACACAAGGACACAGGACAGAGGTTGAGTCAAATTTAATCCATGTCAACTGGCTGCAAGTGTGATTTAGTTATTGCCAACACCTGTTAGGTGCCACAGCTAAGTTATAGGTGCTGTTAATTACACAAATTAGAGAAGCATCACATGATTTTTCTAACAGTGCCAATACTTTTGTCCACCCCCGTTTTATGTTTGGTGTGGAATTTTATCCAATTTGGCTTTAGGACATTTCTTTTTGTGTTTTTTTCATTGAAGACAAATTAAATGAAGATAATAATACCAAAGAATTTGTGATTGCAATAATTTTCAGGAAGAAACTGAGTATTATCTGACAGAATTGCAGGGGTGTCAATACTTTTGGCCAACACTGTATATATTTTTGATTGTTTGCAGTAAAATATAGGAGACCATCATAGCATATCTCCATATTATAGGAGTTCTACTCTTTAATCGTTGGTAATACAATCAATATATTTTACTCTATTTTATTTTATTCTATGTTATTTGATTTTATTTGATTACTTTAGCAAAATTGTTTTCATTATCCTATAGGAAATATTCCACAAATATTTGCTGAGTATGTAATATATTTAGGTTATGTGCCCACAGGACGTTTTTTGAGCAGTCTCGAATGCAGCAAAACCTGAACTGCTTTCAAGGATCCTAGAGTCCTTGCCGGAAGTTTTGCTGCGTTCAAGTCCTGCATTTTTTGCGCATTTTTAGCTGCATTTTTGATGCTGCATTTTTCCTGCGTTTTTTCCTTTGACTGCAGCAAAAACCCAGGAAACATAGAGCATGTCAATTCTTTCCCATCCACACCAAAAACGCAGGGATTTGACAGTTCTTGACAATTGCAAAACCAATGTGTGTGCATAGCGTTTCTGTGAAACACATTGGTTTTGCTGGGAATCAACACCGCAGGGACAAATTAGCATACATTACCATAAAACCAATGGTAAACCGCAGCAAAAACGCACTGTGTGCACATACTCTTAAAGTACCGTTTTCTACACCTTTTACATTTGATATTTTAATTGTTGACTTATTCAGTGTATATCATGTCTTAATAAACGTCCCATAGAAGGGTTAAACCAACATTGAGTAACTACAATTTATACCAATTGGAAAGTCATACTTTCTCAGATGACTATTAATATCAACAACCACACAAATTCCTAGATTAGTGCTTGGCCTATACCATATTTTGAGATTACAGTTCATAACAAAACATTGGTGGGCTATACGTGGCACCACCAAGGCCTTACAGCAGCAACTTATCCTGAGATTACAGCTAGCTCCAGCGTACATCCCATATAACTAAATTTACAGTTATTCGTGAGGATATCGCTTGTCCTTCCTATGTTCTTTCCTAATGTGCAGAAAGTCTCACTCAATAGGCATTTTCTAATAAATGAAATGTAAAATGAGGAGGCATGTAACATCGAAATCTAATCCTTGACTCAGGAGAAGAATCTCACACTTTAGTAGGGAAGAATCAAAACATGTACAACCAAAAGGTCCATCTACCTTTTACCTCATTTATCATCAGAGAAGCCACGTAGAGGCTTCCCACCATTTGATTCTGAGGGATTTGATAAAAATCCTTCAAGTCAAAGGTAGGGCCAATATACAATTGTGCTCAAAAGTTTACAAACCCCGGCAAATTTTTTGCTTTCTTGGCCTTTCTTCAGAAAATATGAATGATAACAAAAACCTTCTTTCCACTTATTGTTAGTGGTTGGGTGAAGCCATTTATTGTCAAATTACTTGTTTTCTCTTTTTAAATTATAATGACAACCAAAACATCCAAATGACCCTGATTAAAAGTTCACATACCCCAGTTTTTAATACCGTGTATTGCCCCCTCTACCATCAATGACAACTTTAAGCCTTTTGTGGTAGTTGTGGATAAGGCTCTTTATTTTCTCAGATATTAAAGCTGACCATTCTTCTTGGCAAAAAAACACCAGTTCCTGTAAATTCCTGAGTTTTCTTGCATGAACTGCACACTTGAGTTCTCCCCAGAGTGGCACAATGATATTGAGGTCAGGAGACTGAGACAGCCACTTCAGAACCTTCACTTTGTTCTGGTGTAGCCAATGACAGGTCAACTTGGCCTTGTGTTTTGGATCGTTGTCATTTTGGAACGTCCAAGTACATCCCATGCGCAGCTTCGGGGCTGATGAATGCATATTTGCCTCCAGTATTTGCTGATAACGTGCTACATTCATCTTTCCTTCAACTTTGACCAAGTCCTGTGCCTTTGTAGCTCACACATCCCTACATCATCTGCGATCCACCTTTACAGTAGGGACGAGGTTCCTTTCATCATAGAACTTTTTGACACCTCTCCAAATGTGACTTTCATGGTTGTGGCCAAAAAGTTCAATTTTGATCTCATGCTTCCAAATGACCTTGTTCCAGAAGTTTGGAGGCTTGTCCTTGTGCTGTTTGGCGTAGGTGAGATATTTTGTGGCATTTGTGCAGTAATGCCTTTCTTTTGGAGATTTGATCATGCAGCCTATTTTTCTTCAAGTGCCTCCTTTTTGTGCTTCTTGAAACAGCCACACCGCTAGTTTTCAGTGAGTCCTGAATTTCAGTTGATGTTATTTGTGGGGTTTTTTTGCATTCCTAATAATTTTTCTGGAAGTTGTGGCTGAAATTTTTGTTGGTCTCCTCATCATGGTTTGGTATTTACAGAGCCCTGATTTTCCATTTGTACACTGCTGACTGGCATTATCAATTCCTTGGATATCTTTTTGCATCCCTTTCCTGTTTTATACAGTTCAACTATCTTTTCCCATTGATCCAGTGACAATTCTTTTGCTTTGCACATGACTCACAATCCAGAAACAAAAGTAGTGTGGAAAGAAAAGGGTTTTCAGACCGCGTTCCCACCTGGAAGAATAATCTCAACTTGCGGAGATATATTTAATTACATTTTTATTTTCTACACGTTTGGGGATTAACCCTTCATCGGGAAAAAAATCACAAGGTTAACAGATGTAGGTTCATCTGTTAATTCATCACAAAAAGACAATGTAAAAAACGTGCAAAAGTATATCTCTGCTATATACCGTATATACTCGCGTAAAAATTGGGCTGAAAAGTTACCCCCTCGGCTTATATGCGAGTCACTACACGGGCGCCCCCCCCCAGAGGTATACAGGCCCCCCATCAGTATACAGGCCCCCCCCCATGGTCCGTAAACCTGTAAAGGAAGATGATTATACTTATCACTGTCCCGGTGCCGTCCCCGCTCTGCATCGCGATTCTCCATCTGCATCGTGCTCCTCTATCTTCCGGCTTCCTGTCGGCGCCGACAATGACGTCATTCAGCGCAGAACACAGGAAGTCGGAAGCCGGTGAATGAAGATGGAGGATCGCGATGCAAATGGAGGATCGCGATGCAGAGCGGGGACGGCAGCGGGACAGTGATAAGTATAATCATCTTCCTTTACAGGTTTACGGACCATGGGGGGGCCTGTATACCTCGGGCTGCTGTATATACCCTGGGGCTGCTGCTGTATGTACCCTGGGGCTGCTGCTGTATGTACCCTGGGGCTGCAGCTGTATGTACCATGGGGCTGCTGCTGTATATACCCTGGGGCTGCTGCTGTATATACCATGGGGCTGCTGCTGTATATACCCTGGGGCTGCTGCTGTATATACCATGGGGCTGCTCCTGTATATACCATGGGGCTGCTGCTGTATATACCCTGGGGCTGCTGCTGTATATACCCTGGGGCTGCTGCTGTATATACCATGGGGCTGCTGCTGTATATACCCTGGGGCTGCTGCTGTATATACCATGGGGCTGCTGCTGTATATACCCTGGGGCTGCTGCTGTATATACCCTGGGGCTGCTGCTGTATATACCATGGGGCTGCTGCTGTATATACCATGGGGCTGCTGCTGTATGTACCATGGGGCTGCTGCTGTATATACCATGGGGCTGCTGCTGTATATACCCTGGGGCTGCTGCTGTATATACCCTGGGAAGGCTGCTGTAACACTGCTGGGGCCTGTATATACCACTGGGGAGGCTGCTGTATACCACACTGCTGGGGGCTGTATACTACCACTGGGGAGGCCTGTATACCATCGGGGGGGCCTGTATACCACACTACTGGGGGCTGTATACCTGTGCTGGGGTCCACCCTCGGCTTATACACGAGTCAATAGTTTTTCCCAGATTTTGGGGGCAAAAGTAGGGGGGTCGGCTTATACACGGGTCGGCTTATACACGAGTATATACGGTAAGTAAAAAGTAAGTGCAAAAATGTGTCAACAGCAGGGTTCTCAGTTAGTATGTTTTTTGCAAAGAAGGTGCAGAAGCCGTTCTACTACTCCACGGTGACCCCAATCAGAACGGTCCTTAGACTAACGTATTTAAAAACCTGATCTAGTGTGAACATACCTCATAGATGCAGGATGCAGCAGGGCTAGCTTCATTATTGCATTGTGATGCACGATAGGAATTAATTTTCTCACCCGTTCAATTATTCACGCCCAGATGGGCGTGCTAAGGCATTGTGATCTCTTTCGCCCTCCTCCATGGGCGGTATAGCCGATATGACGCTATTCGTGTCGTGACGTCGTACACATATTTGGGTGTATTGCTGACTTCGCAATGTGCATGCACGAGGTCTTCAATACACCCAAATGGGTGTACGATGTCACTATAACCGGATATGACGCGAATAGCGTCATATCGGCTATACCACCCATGGAGGAGGGCAAGGGAGATAATGCCTTAGCACGCCCATCTGGGCGTGAATAATTGATGTGCAGGCAGCGAATGCCCTATGTGACTTCTCAAGAACTGAGAAGCCGCAGATCTGAAGGTAAAAAAAGCAGTTTTATAAACTTTACAAATACCCATTTTTGACACAAAGGGATGCCTACAATGCTATACTGGTGGTGCAAGGATGGGTATAAATAGGCTGGAGGCTGATTTTTAGGGGTCAGGTTCCCTTTAATAAGATTCTTATGTTACCCTTTTTCCAGAAAGCTTCTTGTTAAAATGTTTGACTCTTTCAGAAAATCCTCATGAAATGTACTATTTTTCCTTATGCATCAATACTGTGCTATACTGGTGGTGCAGGGACAGTTATAAATAGGCTGGGGGCTGATTTTTAGAGGTCAGGTTCCCTTTAAAGATTTTTTATGAAAACCAGAGGATTAAAAAAACTGATTGCCTCACCAAATTGAATAGTGAAGGGACTGTAGGAAGGACAAGCGATGACTTTACTAATAAATATTCATTTCGTTTTTTAACCACATTTAATGATTCATATAACAAAATGAGAGATGGTTTAAAAAATATTTTTTTTCCTATTAAATGATCTAATCTTATCACAGGTATTAACATAAATGCCCCACTGTTGTTTATAAGAGGAATAAGAGCTTAAACAAACTGATCCCACTAAGCAGGATTGGGTTTGATATAGATAATAACAAGAATCAATGCTCCCATTCCATATGTGCCAGAAAGGGGATTCCAGTTTGATTTCAGCGGCGTTTCCAAATGGAGCCAGGGAAATTTCTTCAATCGTTGTTTTATTAAAAGTACAGTAGTGGAGATAGTACAATGCGTTTCAACTCTTTTTGAGCCTTCCTCAGGTACAATTTGTTATAATGAATTAAAGCAGAGAATTTTTCATTACATAGGTCAAACTCAGACTGAATTAATCACAGAGAAACCCCGCCCAACCAGTTAATTTTGCTAATTATATCTGGATTCCAAAGTGGCCAACCAGTATGCATTTTAAAATTATGTAAAAAAACGCATGGTTCTTTCTTTAGTAAGTTGTACAGATTAAAATACACACATAAAAATATGTACATTAAAATATATATACCCTAGGTATCGTAAAGTTATCATATGATTAAAAACAATATCTTGTTAATAAATTTATAAATATCTAAATGTTGTTATGAGTTTCATATCTTTAATAAACATCTGATTTCATCAATAAAATCTATTGGATAGATTTGATTTATTTTTTAGAGTTTTTGATTTTATTGTTATGATCAATATCACCCAATAAAATTACTTGAAAAAAGAAAACATATCCCTGAGAGTTAGAGTAATATAATACAGTTCTCCTCCTGGGTAGAATGTGTCTCCATTCCACATCAACCATCAATGTGGTTAATGGGAAGGGGGTAAAGAGTATAATGAGTGTCTTTTTCACGGAGATAAGGCCGGCTTCACACCATGTTTTTTCCCTGTCAGGTTCTGTCTGGTGTTTTGCAGGATACACCGGACAGAACCTGATAGCCCCAGATAAACAGAAGCAGAGGGCAAATATGCCCTCCGATCCTCTTTTGTGCCAGAATCATTTCTGTGAGCGGCTGCCGCTGTCCAGTGCTGAAATTTCAGTTATTAGCTGGAGGGGAGCTAGCCGCAGTGCTGAAATTTCAGCCTCGGCTCTTTCAGCTGCACTGTCCAGGTGCTGAATGAGCGCCGCTTGAATTTCAGAGCTGCCGCTCATTCATCACCCGTCGTCCGGGAACCGGATCATTTTTCTGATGGATCCGGGGCCATAGACTCCCATGTTATGGGCGCCGAATCGCCTCGGATTCGGGAGGATTCGGTTTTGTTCGATTCTTGCCCCAGACACAAAAAAATGCTGCAAGCTCTGATTTTTGTCCGGGGCAAAAACGCAGACAGCTGGATCCTGCCAAACAGACACCAACCGGATGGCAAATAACTGCCATCTGACCCCATCCGGCACCATAGGAATACAATAGGGGCAAAATCGGATCCGGTGCTGTCCGGTACACACTGGACAGCTCCAGACCCAAAAAACCATGGTGGGAACCTTGGGAAGAAGAAAAAAAGGGCTAGTTTGGTTCTTCTGGAGGAGAAGGAGGTAAAGAGTATAATCAATGTCTCTTTCTCTGGTTTGCTGAATGCTGATTTCTCAGGGAGATGGCCCTGGGGATAGAAAAAAAATGCATAGTCTGGTTCTCCCGTAGGAGATGTGCCCCCATACCACATAAAACACCACAGGGGTTGTTAGAGAACGAGGTAAGGAACACATTAGTATCTTTTTCTATTATTTGTCAAATGCCGCTTTTTCAGAGGGATGTTGGGATTCGAACATGTCATGCATCTGGTCTATACTCTGCTTATGTTTTATATGTTCTCCAGTTTATCATTCAATCCATCTGGATGTAGGCTGCGCAGGTGGTACATCCAGAAGGATTCCTTTCTGTTGAGTACTTGAATCCTATTTGAAACAGAGTTTGGGATATGTTCCACGGGAGTTATCTGAATTTCAAATCTCTCTCCATGGTTCTGTAGCAAATTACGTGTCAAACTGTGTGTTAGTACTCCTACTTTCACAGTATGTTGGTGACCACTCAATCTAGTTTGAACCTTCTGTGTGGTACTACAGACATACTGCAAACCACACTTGCAAGTTATGATCTGTTTGACATGTCAAATGTTGTTTTATAGGAATTATTTTCTCCTTGTTGTGTGCAGTAATAGATTTTTGGCCGTGTGTTATAATTTTACATTGGCATTGCATTTCCTACATTTATAGACACCTGTATGAATTACTGGTGTATTCTTAGAATAATTGGATTCAAGGGGATTTGTTTGTAATCTGCTGGGTACAATGACATTACGGGTTGTTTTCCTCTTCTGAAGGTGATCCCTGGTTTATCGGGCAGGAGTCCCTTCAGAAGGGGGTCTTGTTGCAGAATGTGCCAGTGCTTGCTTAAGGATTGTTCTAATTCTATTTTTTTCTCTATTAAACGCTGTGATGAAAATTATGTTTCCGTTTGTTGTCGTCACTGGTAGTTGGAGGCTTCTTTTTAGCAACTGCATCATCCTTATTAATTTTATTCCCTTCGTGGTTAGTATTATGCTTCATTGTTAGTAGACAATCTTTCTGTGTTTTATTTTGATTAATTTTTAGGTTGCTGTAATTAATTTTACAAGGTATTTTTTTATTTTGAAGCGATCCTTCAGGATAATCTTCTTGTTCTGTATTATTTTTTCTTATACATGGGAATTGGCTATATGGAATATTGTTTTTCCATTTATAGTAGTGCACACTATAATAATCCAAATAGCCATTAGAATCTACTGTTTTGAAGTGTGTTTTTGTTACTAAAGAGTTACTTTTATGGCCAATTTCTAGGTCTAAAAGGCTAATTTTTTCTTTATGTGGCGCCCCACTACGTAGGTGCCACAAAAAGGGGACTGCACCCAGAAAAGCGGTGTAGTACTCCACTGCAGTTGGGACTATGGTCACTAGATGGAACCCTAGAGCAGCACTCACACACTAGAATAGTGGGTGGGAGGGACCCTGGAAGGGTCTTAGCGACCTCTAGAGGGAACCAAAGAATTCAGTTGGAGTCAGAGTTGGAGGAGACATGGAGTAGGAGAAGGAGACAGGCAGCCAGCCTGAAGGAGCAAGGAGGGCCACCTCGGCTGAGGGGCCCCAGAAAGCAAAGATCCCAAAAAGAAAGAGAGAGAAGGAAACTCAGAAAGGCAGAGTTCAGTCAAATGGGGAAGTGAGTAACGGAAGAGTTTGCCCCATAGGAAAGAAACCGGGTACCGGAGACCGCAACTGTGAGATTCTTCAATGCTCACAGAAAATCCGCTAAACGGGGATATTACAGATACGGCCCCGACTCCCAAAGAACCCACAAGAGGGGAATCAGAATCGCAGTGTGATGACCTTCCGCTGCGAGGCTGAGCTGCTAGTAAGGCAGCACCCCGAGAAACCCCGAGACCCTTAACCCCTGTACAGGGATCTGGAATTACAGCGGAGCCCAGGGGGTAGCTGTCTATTATGAGCAGCAGAGCAGGAAGGTTGCCAGGGAAAAAATCAGGACCCGAAAAACGTAGTCAGGAGTCCGAGTCAAAACCGAGAGGGCAGCAAAGGCACAAAATCGTCAGAGTGTAGCAGAGTCGAAAATCCAGGTAAAGTTCAAAGTCAAAAACCAAGAGGGCAGCTGAGGTACAAAATCGACAGGCTGTAGCAGAGTCAGAAATCCAGGAAAAGGTCAGAGACAAAACTAAACACACACTATATCACTGGGGAACCAAAACTATATCTGGCGGTCTGCAAGACAGGCTCCAATGTATTTGAAGGGCGCCGTTACCTCCCATAGGCTGGAGCTCACAGCCTGATGATCTCATCCGGACCGCCCCTAGAATCAGGCCAGATGGTGATGCACGACTGGCACCAACCACCCTACTTCTGACAGAAGAATGAAGGCTGCACCTACCAGACACCTCTGCAGGGCCCGCTCCTCTGCCACCAACATCACCCCAAGGAGAAACACGGCGGCGCCCAGCAACCAAGGCAGACGTCGAAGGAGCAGGTCCATATGAGGACAAGGCCCTCCTATTACCGTCACCATCAGACGAAGGAATCTGGCGCCTCCCAGCGGCCAGGGCAGGAACTGCAGCCACCGATTCCAAAGGCGATGTGACACGCAGTAGGCAGCTGCGGTATTCCACAGAAGGTTAACCCGACAGGTAAAAAGGGAGAGGAGACTAGAGCAAGCAGCAGGAGGTCAGGTCATCTTTAGGAGATCAGACTTCACAGTACTGGGAACAGAAAAGAAGGAAAAGGAACATAAAGGAGGGTTCCATCTACTGCTAGAAATCCCAATTGCAGCATCCAGAGCATTTGCCGTTGTACCACTAATAACTGCTGAAAGACTGTATTGCTGAATGAAAGTTTGTCAAGTTATCTGGTTAAGTGAAGTTCCGACTCTGCTGTATCCTTCCTCTACAAACTGTATTCCTTACAGAATCACTGCCCCGGTGGCCCAGTCCCGCCTGCGGGGACTAATCCATATAGGCTGCAATACCACCGACCACAGGAGGCCTGTGGCAGTGCTGGTGAGCATCACCAGACTCAGCAGGTGGCATCACGAAGACAAAAACTTTGTAAATAATCCCCTGTAAATAAACCCCCTACTATTCAGCTGACCCCCAGGGCCACGGCTTCGGGATGGCCACCGTGACTTCCCTGACTGAAACAGCCCAAGAGCCGAGTACTCGAGCCCTGGGTGCGCATCATTTACTCATAGTGAAAGAAAAATTTATACTCCAATTATTATGGTTTAACTCGTGTATCATTTTTTCTGCTGGTTCATGGTTTCCTCTCCACAATAGTATCAGATCATCAATGAATCTTCAATATAAAATAATATTTTCGGCATAAACAGGTTTTTCCATAGCTGATAGGGACTCAAACTGCCCCATAAAAAGATTTGCGAAACTTGGGGCGACCTGAGTCCCCATCACGGTGTCGAATCTCTGTATATACATTTGGCCCTGAAATTCAAAGATATTCCTTTTTAAAATGAATTCCAGGCCAGTTAATAGAAATTCAGTTTGACCTGGTGGCATAGTTGTATGCTCTTCCAAGTAATATGTAACTGCTGAGTTCCCAAGGAGATTGTCGATATTTGAGTAAAGGGCTGTCACATCGAGACATATAAACCAATATCCCTCTTCCCAGACAATATTCTGAAGTTCTTCTACCAACTTGGTACAATCCTGCATTTAAGAGGGGAGATGTAAGTGAAGGTCAATGTAGTGTAACAGATAGTAGGTCAAGGAATTTATACCTGCAAAAATAAGGCGTCCTCGTGAATTTATCGGGTCTTTGTGAAGTTTAGGTAAATGATAAAAAAAAGCTTGGGAATACTCTTTATTGGTGAGAAATTGTTTTTCTATTTTGTTAATAATACCCCTTTCGTAGGCTATATTGATGAGTAGGTGATATTCTTGAGAGAAGGTGTAAGAGGGATCAGATTCCAGTTTACTGTAGTATTTTTTGTCTGGTAGTATATTGCATGCTTCTTAAAGATAGGCTTCCTGATCTTGTATTATTATGCAGTGGCGTATCTAGGGGGGCTGGCGGGGCATCTGCCCTGGGCGCAGCAGGCAGGGGGCGCTGCGCCTGCGGTCTCTCCCCGCCAGCCGCATGTTGCGCCCTCCTCTCCGCTTGCAGTGTGAGCCAGCTTTCTTCACAGCAGAGCCGCACACTCTGAGCTTACAGGACCTGTGATGATGTCAATGGAGGGAAGGAGTCAGCGATCACATGATCAGCTCCTCGGTGTATGCGGGACTCTGCTGTGCTGGTTGTCATGATGCTGGATGAGGTG
Organism: Allobates femoralis; assembly: GCA_033576535.1. Taxonomy (NCBI): domain Eukaryota; kingdom Metazoa; phylum Chordata; class Amphibia; order Anura; family Aromobatidae; genus Allobates; species Allobates femoralis. The sequence goes on from JARQOC010000006.1 coordinate 143,860,920, forward strand.
AAGTTTGTGTGGGGTCGGGGGGATTTACAGTGTGGATGTAGCAGAGCCGAGTGCGTATGAGGTGTATGGAGCAGAGCCACCTGTGTTTGAGGTGTACAGAGCAGAGCCGAGTGTGTACAGGGTGTATGAAGTGGAGCCGAGAGTGTACGAGGTGTACGGAGCGGAGCCGAGTGTGTATGAGGTGTACGGAGTGGAGCTGAGTGTGTACAGGATGTACAGAGCAGAACTGAGTGTGTATGAGGCATATGGAGTGGAGCCGAGAGTGTACTAGGTGTATGGAGCAGAGCCGCGTGTGTACGGGTTGTGCAGAGCTGAGTGTGTACAGGGCATACAGAGCAGAGCCAAGAGTGTATGGGGTGGATGGCGCAGAGCCGCGTGTGTATGAGGTGTACGGAGGAGAGCTGAGAGTGTACGGGGCGTATGGAGCAGAGCTGCATGTGTATGAGCAGGGATCGGCTCCAGGTTTCTGTGGGCCCCAGGCGAAAAAGTCTCAGTGGGCCCCCTTTAGTACATATCGCGGACTATAATATATATATTGCCGCACACTTACCGCAAGCCCCATAGACAATGCATGGGGCTTGCCGCAAACGCGCAGTAAGTGCAGCCGCTAGGCAGAAAATACGGCAGATACAGGGTTTTTTTATCGCAACTGCAACATTTTAAAAAAAACGCCTATGTGAAGGCAGCCTTACTGGTTTCAGCAGGCACTGTTCCTGTTAGAGCTGTTTCTGACAGTGAGTATATTACACGTTGTTAGGAGCGGGCTAAAATGCGTTTGTATTCCCTTGCGCTTTTTAAAAATACCCTTCAAATGCAAAATGTTGCATTTTTGTGCGTCTGAGGATGCTTGGTATATATGCAAGCAGCTCAATGGAGCCGCACTGCCATATGGGTGGCACCGCAGCCAGGCGGAGTGTCTGGCCATCCGAATCTCTCTTTTCCTCACCTTTCTTCTCGCCGCTCCGGTCTTCTCCGGTCGCTCTGCACATATCAGCACAGTGATGACAACATCGTGCCCCTCAATGCGGAGCTGCAGAATGCAGACAGCGGCAGAAGAATGCTGCTGGCAAAGGCGGCTGGGACTATAGGAGCGGGAGCGGAATCCGCGGGGGGCTACCACTGGTACACATACCTCGTACACACGCGGCTCCGCTCCATACACCTTGTACGCACGCGAGTCCACTCCATACACCTCTTACCCACACGGCTCCGCTCTGTACACCTCATACCCACTCAACTCCACTCCATACCCCTCGTACACACATGGCTCCGCTCCGTACACCTCGTACACACAGGGCTCCGCTCCGTACACCTCGTACACACAGGGCTCCGCTCCATACCCCTCGTACACACACGACTTCGCTCCGTACACCTCGTACACACACGGCTCCGCTCTTTACACCTCGTACACACACGGCTCCGTTCCATACACCTCGTACACACAGGGCTCCGCTCCATACCCCCCATACACACACTGCTCTGCTCCATACACCTAGTACCCACTCGGCTCCGCTCCATACACCTCGTACACACACTGCTCTGCTCTGTACACCTAGTACCCACTCGGCTCCACTTCATACACCTTGTACTCACACGGCTCCGCTCCGTACACCTCGCACACACTCGGCTCTGTTCGATACACCTAGTACACACTCGCCTCTGCTACATTCACACTGTAAATCCCTCCTGACCCCACACATAAACTTCACTTAATTGAGCATCGTGATGGATGGCCAGCACAGCAGAGTCCTGCATACACTGAGGAGCTGATCATGTGACCCCTGACTCCACCCTCCATTGACATCATCACAGGTCCTGTCAGCCCAGAGTGTGCGGCTCTGTCGGCTCCCACGGAGGGGGGAGGAGGGAGACCTCCAGCACTGCAGGAGGCTGAATGACCCCCCAGCTGCCCCCTGGATATGGCCCTGGCTGTGGGGGCAGTGTGCTCAGGGGCCCCTGAGGCTAAGGTCACACTTGCGTTGTGACCCTAGCCTGATGCAAGTATTTTCGGCTGCAGCGCATAGCGTTTAATGCTATGCGCTGGAACCCATAGAAACCCGATGTTTACCTTGCCAACCACTGGTTGGCAATGTAAACATTGGGTTTCTATGGGCTCCGTTGCTGGCAGAGCAAAGCATTAAACGCTCTGCACTGCAGCGGACAATATTTGCGTCAGGCTAGGGTCACAATGCAAGTGTGACCCTAGCCCTCAGGGGCCCAGGTGGGCCCCCTCCAAGCAGTCTGGCCCCAGCACTTGCCCAGGTGCGCCAGGTGCTGACGCCGAGCCTGTGTATGAGGTTTACAGAGTGGACCCACCTGTGAACGGGGCGTACGGAGCAGAGCCGTGTGTGTACAAGGGATACGGAGCAGAGCCGAGAGTGTACTAGGTGTATGGAACAGAGCTGAGTGTATATGAGGTGTATGGAGCACAGACGGATGTATACGGGGCGTACGGAGCACAGCCGCGTGTGTACAGGTCGTGTGGAGCAGAGCCAAGTGTGTACGAGATGTACGGAGCAGAGCCGCATGTGTACGGAGCGGAGCCATATGTGTACGGGGCATGTGGAGCCGTATGCGTATGAGGTGTGTGTACCAGTGGTAGCCCCCGCAGATACCGCTCCCACTCCTATAGTCCCGTCCGCCTCTGCCAGCAGCATTCTTCTCCTGAGTCCTGGCCGCCGCTGTCTGCCATCTGTAACTCAGCATGGCGGGGCACGATGATGTCACCGCTGAGCGCCACTGTACTGAAACATGCAGAGCAGATGCTGAAGAGACTGGAGCAGCGAGAAGAGAGGTGAGCATTTACTTATTTTTTTTAATCAGTGAGTACACTCATGGGAAGCTATGTAATGGGCAATATTATTATTATTATTTATTTATAGAGCACCATTGATTCCATGGTGCTGATATATTATATCAATCAAATTATATCAATAATGTAATATAGGAGGCCAATGGGGGTGCAATATACTATATGGAGGACTATGTGGGTGCACTATACTATATTGAGGACTATTGCGGCCCATTATACTATATGGAGGGACTATTGGGGTGCATTATATTATAAGGAAGGCTATTGGTGATGCATTATACCATATGGAGGACTATGGAGGTGCTTTATGCTATATGATGGACTATGGGGGTGCATTATACTATATGGAGGTATGGAGGACTATGGGGTTGCATTATACTATATGGAGGACTATGGGGTGCAATATACGATATGGAGTACTATGGGGGCCAATTATACTATATGGAGGACTATTGGGGTGCATTATAATATATGGAGGGTTATGGGGTACATTACACTATATGGTGAATTATGGATGATGCATTATAATATATTATATAGTGAGGGCTCTGCGGGGGGCATAGAGGGGTGTTAGGAGCCTTTATAATTTATGCAGGGCTGTTTGCGGGTTGTGTTGGGGGCCATTATACAGCGTGAAGAGGTCTAGGCACCATTATACTGTATGTAGGTCCATTATACTGTATGGAGGGCTTTGTGGGGTCACAGTTGGGGATCATACTGTGCCAGTGTAGTTGAGGGGCTTACAGTAGGGTCATCATCCTGTGCATATGCAGGAATTCACTGTGGGGCATCATATAGTGTTTGGGGGGCACTTTTGCTGGCATCACACTTCATGGCTGTAATAAAAGGGGAATCAAGAGGCTTCAATAGGAGGAAAATATTACTTTGTAAAGGCTGCAAAGTTGTGAGATATGCTATTATGTGACCCAGGCAAATATTTTTTTGGGGGGGCAATAAGAACTTCTACTAAGGGGCCCCATGATTTCTATGTAGGCCCCTGATACAGGATGCATTGTCCCTCTCCTGCAGGATTGATTGTCCATAACTTACACATCAGGTCCAGTGCCGCCCCTTGGTACATACAGGCATCCAGCCATGTTTCTGCTGAGCGGTGGTTGGTCAGTGGTGCTCCTCCCCCTTCCCATTTCCACATCCTTTGCTCAACCCAATTGGACAGCCCCTGCTATTGGTTTTGGACAGCCCTGTGTGCAGTACTTGTAATTGACTAAGTATTTCAGGAGGAGGCATGGTCTGTTGGGGGAAGACTCGCCATTTTCCCAGCTTAGTATAGTGGCAGCTTGTTGATGCGCAGACTGCAGGTCATTGCATTTGGAGTGTAGATGGTGCGGCATGGTGGACATGTCTGACTACTCAGTGCCAGGCAGCCGCCACATTGGAGCTGCCCAGTATAGACACAGTATGAGGAGTAATAGGGATGGATGTGGCACAGTATATGTAGGGAGGGGGGATCAGTATTGACACAGTATGAGGAGTGACAGGGGGATGGCTGCAGCACAATACATGGAGTGAGGGGGTTTGGTGTGGACACAGTATGAGGAGGGAGAAGGGATGGCTGCAGACACAGTATGAGGAGTGACAGGGGGATGGGTGTGAACACAGTATGTGGAATGAGGGAGGTTGGCTTCCGACACAGTATGGGGAGTGATGGGATGGGTGTAGATACAGTATGTAGAGCGAGAAAGGGATAAAGTAATGAAGAAACCGTAGGGGATGAGAAAAATGTAAAGGGGCACAGAATAGAGACTGAGCATGTGTGGAGCTGTATGGAGAGGAGGCAGCATGCGGGGACAGTATGTTGATTTTGGGGAGTTTGATGAGGGAGAACAGAATATAAACCATGGGCAGTATAGGAGGATACAATGTAGAGGATAGTATGACCAAGGAGCCCAGTATGGAAAGGAGAGGGCAGTGTGATGAGGGGGCAGTGTGGAGGGCATGTGTCAGTAGAGGGATAGTGTATAAATCATATTTTGTGTAGGGAACAATGAGAAGGAACAATTATTTATTCCGGGGCACAGTGTAGGGCAGATATTTTTACCCAGGAAAATGTTGATCATTCTGCTATTTTTAAGGGTATCGTGTCGGGATGTGCTGCAGAAGACTGGAGAAGATGAAATCTGCAGGGGCAAGCTGTGGATGTGAAAAGTCATCATGGTGTCTGGACAGGATGAAGAAAAGAAAAAGACAACCCCGATCAAAGAGAAGATCATCTATAAGGTACGAGGATGTAAATTACTATTTGTGATAATGACTAATTCTCATCAGTGTTGTGGTTACTGAATGCTTTTATTGACGGCTGGTAACAACAACTCCCAGTATGTCCTAACCATTGCTAATGATGTAGTAGGAGTTGCAGGTTCATGCAGTACAAATGTGTATGGGGCTCACCTGTCATTACAATTGTTTTACCATGTACTGATGGTGGTTCTGATGTTGAATTTTGGTATTGCTGAAGGTTGTGATTTCTGTACTGATGAGGGTTTTGACTTTGTATTTGTGTACTGATAGGGGTTATATGGATGTATTTCTATACCTCTGGTGGGTCTGGTGATGTTTTTCTGTTCTGATGGGGGTTATATGGATGTATTTCAGTACCTCTACTGGGTCTGGTGATGTAGTTTTGTGTCAATTGTTCTGATCCTGTACAAATCTAACAATCTATAACTTGTAAGCTTTATTGATACATGGCTATGTTAATAAAGTGTGCATTCTAACAAGTTAAGGGTTCTATATAGTTATTTGTTAGAAGCACTAAAGGGGTTTTCCCAAGCTTGTGATGAGTCTGCCGTCACTCTATGTGCCTCTATGTGACTGCAGGAAACAATTTATATCTGTAAAGGAAGCAAGCGCAAATAGGGTCTTATCGTTATATATAAGAAGGGCTCTGAAGCCGCTTAATGTATCTGATCACATTTTCAGTTTGTGTGACACACAACCAGTACAAAACACATGAAGTAGCTGCTGCGAGACACACACTTCCACGTGCAGCGTGGTTGGCAATCCTAGGATTCAAATGGGATGTTGTGTTTGTTGGTCCACGCTGCTACAATAAACACGAAGCCCAGATCTTCAGTTCCTTGGGGTTTATTGGATCAATCCAACGCGTTTCAGAGCCTGCTATGCTCCATCAGGGAATACATCAAATGCATTCCCTGATGTAGGAGCATAGCAGGCTCTGAAACGCATTGGATGGATCCAATAAATCCCAAGTAACTGAAGATCTGGGCTTCGTGTTTTTTGTAGCAGCGCGGACCAACAAACACACCGTCTATGTGACTGCAGACTTCTGAATTCTCACAGAGCGCACATTGCCTGCTGTCAGGATTGTTTGGTGCCAGTGGTGAGAGTGGAAGGTCACACAACCATAGGTATGCAATTTACATACATGCAGTCACGTACTGGCTAGACATGCGAGGCTTCGATCAATTAAATGAATTGAGCTAGGCCAGACACGTTTAGTTATGTGGCCAGAGGTATATAAATCACATACTTGTATTCACATGACCATCCAATCTTACCATTGACATGGGAGAATCCTGAAAGTGTGCAATGCACTCGCCATAAGAATTCGGAGGCCTGCAGTCACCTAGACTTTCATCTCAAACCTGGACTTTCATCTCACCCCCGACACAACAAATAACCCATTTCTTTCCCTTAATTTCATCCCATTCTTACAAAAAAAGAAAAGGCGGCCCAGAGGTTCTAGAGGATGCAGGAACATAAAAAAAAAAAAAAAACACCAAAAAATCTGCCCTGTCTCAATGGGAGGGAAAAAGAAAAAACAATCGACGAATAATTGTTCGGACAAACAGAATTAATAAAAAACAGAAGAAAAATCTGGACAAAATTAACATTTTTAATCTACAGTTGTGGCCAAAAGTATTGACACCCCTGCAATTCTGTCAGATAATACTGAGTTACTTCCTAAAAATGATTGCAATCACAAATTCTTTGGTATTATTATCTTCATTTAATTTCTCTTAAATGAAAAAACACAAAAGAGAAAAAGCAAAAAGCACAACATTGATCATTTCACACAAGACACCAAAAATGGGCCAGACAAAAGTATTGGCACCCTCAGCCTAATACTTGGTTGCACAACCTTTAGCCAAAATAACTGCGATCAACCGCTTCCGGTAACCATCAATGTAAAAAATAGGGGGGGAACAAGAGGCGCAATAGTGCCCTATCACTAGTGACACTAATGTATGAGGTGGGTATGAATTCACTCACATAGCACAGTTGTGAGACCCACAACTGGTGTAAAAGCATTTAGCATTAAATGCAGCTGGTGCAGGACTTTCACCTTCCATATGCACGTGGGAACCATCCAGAAGTTACTTCAGGGGAAATGGTGTATCAGTGTCCGCGCTGCTGAAATCCCAAGAAAACGATCCGGAAACCATATGTAGGTTGCATCAATCATCCATTTATTCCTTTTCCTACGCGTTTTGGCACTGTCCTAGTGCCTTCCTCAGGGATCCCTGAGGAAGGCACTAGGACAGTGCCGAAACGCGTAGGTAAAGGAATAAATGGATGATTGATGCAACCTACATATGGTTTCCGGATCGTTTTCTAGGGATTTCAGCAGCGCGGACACTGATACACCATTTCCCCTGAAGTAACTTCTGGTAACCATCAATGAGTTTCTTACAATGCTCTGCTGGAAATTTAGACTATTCTTCTTTGGCAAACTGCTCCAGGTCCCTGATATTTGGAGGGTGCCTTCTCCAAACTGCTATGTTTAGATCTCTCCACAGGAGTTCTATGGGATTCAGGTCTGGACTCATTGCTGGCCACCTTAGAAAGCCTCCAGTGCTTTCTCTCAAACCATTTTCTAGTGCTTTTTGAAGTGTGTTTTGGGTCATTGTCCTGCTGGAAACTTGATGGTTTGTTGAGTTCTGCAAGGGATCTTAATATCTTAGATAAGAAGGAGAAGGAGTTCTTAACCACCAAATATCCTAAGGTACCTACCTTGTATATGCTCCCTAAGGTTCACAAATGCCTCACTGACCCGCATGGTAGGCCGATTATTTCAGGGATCGATGGTCTATTTGAACAACCATGCATTTATCTTGACTATTTCCTGCAGCCAATTGTTTGTGGTTTGGAGTCTTATGTGCAATCCCGCACATATTTTAGAACATCTACAGGAGTTGGTGATCCCTGAAAATGCATGGCTTGTCACAATGGACATTGAGTCATTGTATACCATCATTAGGCATGACCTAGGAGTAGCAGCGGTTTCATATTTTTTCGACAAAAAATCTACCGGGAATAGGTTGAGGGACTCCTTCATCCTTGATCTATTAAAGATGGTGCTGGAGCGTAACTACTTCATTTTTGACAGAACTTTCTACAACCAGGCTTCAGGGACCGCTATGGGGGCGTGTTGCGCGCCCTCATATGCAGGAATATTTCTGGGTTGGTGGGAGGAGATTTATGTGTACCAGATGGAGATGTACAAGACACATGTATGGAAGTGGTTTCGGTACATTGATGATCTGTTCTTTATTTGGACAGGTACCAAGGAGGAATGTCAAACATTCATTGCCATGCTCAACTCCAATGATCTGAACATAAAACTGACGGCTGATCTCTCCAGCGATACGGTAAATATCCTGGACCTCAAATTGATCAAGGATGGCTGCAAGCTACAATCCACATTATTCTGAAAACCCACAGCCACAAATGGGCTCCTTCATTACTCCAGCTTTCATCCTGACCATCTACGCAGGAGCATACCCACAGGTCAGTTCCTTAGGGTTCGACGTAACTGCAGTACTGATACTGAATTTGTGGAGCAGGCACGAGGTTTAACTGATCGCTTTCTTGCATGTGGTTATCACAGAAAGGTTGTCTCTAGGGCTTTTGAGTCATCCAAGACATGTAGGAGGGAGGAATTGTTTGTGCCCAAGCCCAGAGAACAAAACAGGAGTTTATACATCACGACCCCTTTTAACAACTGCTGGGTGGGCCTTAGACATATCCTTGATGACAACTGGGACATCCTCACACGAGACACCAGAATACAGCCCTTTTTGGAGGATAAACCGCGATTAGTGGCTAAAGGAGCCCCCAATTTAAGAGACCAATTGTCACATAGCCACTTTATGAGACCGGTGACAAGGATAGGGAGGGGTTTCCGCGTAAAGGGATCGTATCCATGTGGAGGCTGCACTGTATGCCCTTTTATGGTTGCATCTGAATCGGTTCACATAGACAACTTTCCTTTTCAGTTGCATGCCAAGAAATTTTACAACTGCTTATCAAGGAATGTGGTATATGGGCTCATTTGTGGCTGTGATAAGATCTACGTGGGACAGACCACCCAACAATTGAGAAGGCGTGTGCAACACCACATCTCGACTATCAATACTGCCAGGAGTGACCAGGAAGACATCAATGGTAAGCCCCTGACGTCGGTAGCCAAACATTTTTTGGCGGAACATCATGGAAACCCTTCTAGTTTGAGGGTATTAGTTTTGGATGATGTGAATAGTAGCATTCGTGGAGGCATCATCACTAGGCAACTTTTACAGTTGGAATCACGTTACATTTATGAGCTGAGAACGGTGGCCCCTGACGGCTTGAACGAAGATTTGCTATACACTGGGTACTTTAAACAGACTTAATCCTTTGTTATATGAAATTCACTAATTGCTGTTTGCTCTTTCATTTTTCCAGCAGAGCCCTCTGATGTTCTATATGCTATTCAATTGAACTTATTGTGACTATGTGGAGACATTTTGAAAGAGGGAGGAGAGGATCGTTTTTGGGAAGCTAATTGAAGATGCGTTCTAAAGGGATTGATTGCCGGAACCCTCGCATATTGTCAAATATTACTTCCCTTGGTCCTTTCTTTACTATATATAGAATTTGTGCATGTTTGTAATTTATTCTGTTAATACTGGTAGTTTGCAGGATCCTGCGGGATTGGCCAGTGACATTGTTCACTGACAACCCATTATGGTCATTTGTATGCATTGCACTACTGTTCTGCTTTGGCTATGTTCAAGCATGTTAATACATATTGATGAAAAGCCTTTTCATATTCTCCATGTATAGATGAATTCACAATAGTATGAATTGATGTTCTGAGAATCCCTGCATATTGGTGTATATAGGCTTTATTCCCCTATTTTTTATCTTGCCCAGTGGTAGTGTGGCCTAAATATAGTGCAATCTATTATGAATTCCATTTTACTATGCAATATGTAACACATCTTAACTGAGGCAGTTGATCCCTTTATGTGTTTAGGAGCTGCTCATGAGCCCAGAGTGTTGTTTTATTCTTCCGCCCCTGCTGCCCCATATCACACCTGGTTATTGTATTGATTCCTGTTGCCATTGCCACCTTTTAACCTGGGTGGGCGTGACGGTGACACGGGTGGGCGGAGTCACGTGTGGCTGCTATGACGTGAGTGGGCGGAGCTATGTTGTGGTGACACGAGTGGGCGGAGCCAGGTCATGACGCGACTGTGACGCAGATGGGCGGGGTTACGCCATGACGCGGCCGCACATGCACAGTGGAACACTGTGTGATCCAACATGGCGGCGTACAGCACAGGGACACAGAGTGAGCTCCAGGCAGCGACATAATGTTCAGGTGCAATAGATTATTTTCTAATTACTGTGCTATATAACACATGCTGACTGACACCATAGGCACTTACCTCTTTTTTCCCCTGAGGATGTCCTAGGCGGACGACACGCGTCGGGTCCTTGGATAGCTGGTGACTGGGTATGTGAGCATTACTATTACAATCTGATTGAGGTGCCCTAGAGCTATTTGTGTGATTCAGGCCCCAGTTGCAGCCAAACATTTATGTGACCTGTTGGTCCTTTACTACGGTGAGCCTGGATGGCCCGGATTGCTGGTACACTGACTTGCCCTCTTTGACTAGGCATTTGTTTGAAGCCCATGTTATGTTTCATGGTGATGTTGACCATAATTGAGGCATTAATCAGTTTTACTGAGTGTTTTAGCCCAAATTGTATCCCTTTGCTCTATTGATTTATATTTATCTCATGTACACCAGCTTTACTACAATCTTGTTTTTAATTTATTTTATCTGTAAGGAGGTGGGTCTTGGTGTTTGTCTGTGTTCTAATGTTTGAATAAAATTTGATTTTAGTGAACATCCCTTTCTCTATGTTCTTTTCTTCTTCATTTGAGTAGCCTCTGCATAGAGGGATGAATCCTATATTTAACTGACTGTGGTGCCCCCAGAAACTCCCTTGTTGGGTCATTGTCCTGCTGGAAGACCCATGACCTCTGAGGGAGACCCAGCTTTCTCACACTGGGCCCTACATTATGCTGCAAAATTTGTTGGTAGTCTTCAGACTTCATAATGCCATGCACACGGTCAAGCAGTCCAGTGCCAGAGGCAGCAAAGCAACCCCAGAAAATCAGGGAACCTCCGCCATGTTTGACTGTAGGGACCATGTTCTTTTCTTTGAATGTCTCTTTTTTTCTCCTATAAACTCTATGTTGATGCCTTTGCCCAAAAAGCTCTACTTTTGTCTCAACTGACCAGAGAACATGCTTCCAAAACGTTTTAGGCTTTCTCAGGTAAGTTTTGGCAAACTCTAGCCTGGATTTTTTATGTCTCAGAGTAAGAAGTGGGGGTCTTCCTGGGTATCCTACCATACAGTCCCTTTTCATTCAGACGCCGATGGATAGTAAGGGTTGACACTGTTGTACCCTCGGACTGCAGGGCAGCTTGAACTTGTTTGGATGTTAGTCGAGGTTCTTTATTCACCATCCGCACAATCTTGCATTGAAATCTCTCGTCAATTTTTCTTTTCCGTCCACATCTAAGAAGGTTAGCCACAGTGCCATGGGCTTTAAACTTCTTGATGACACTGCGCACGGTAGACACAGGAACATTCAGGTCTTTGGAGATGGACTTATAGCCTTGAGATTGCTCATGCTTCCTCACAATTTGGTTTCTCAAGTCCTCAGACAGTTATTTGGTCTTCTTTCTTTTCTCCATGCTCAATGTGGTACACACAAGGACACAGGACAGAAGTTGAGTAAAATTTAATCCATGTCAACTGGCTGCAAGTGTGATTTAGTTATTGCCAACACCTGTTAGGTGCCACAGGTAAGTTACAGGTGCTGTTAATTACACAAATTAGAGAAGCATCACATGATTTTTCTAACAGTCCAATACTTTTGTCCACCCCCTTTTTTATGTTTGTTGTGGAATTAGATCCAATTTGGCTTTAGGACAATTCTTTTTGTGCTTTTTCATCGAAGACAAATTAAATGAAGCTAATAATACCAAAGAATTTGTGATTGCAATCATTTTCAGGAAGAAACTGAGTATTATCTGACAGAATTGCAGGGGTGTCAATACTTGTGGCCACAATTGTATATACCAGGATGGGGGACATATATACCCGTATGGGGGACAAATATGCCAGGATGAGGGACAGAAATACCTGGATGGTGACATATATACCAGGATGGGGGACATATTTACCAGGATGGGGGCCATATATAGCAGCATAGTAGACATATATACCAGGATGGGGTTCAGGTACCAGGATGAGGAACATGTATACAGATTGTAAGACGGACACTGGCATTAGAAGACGCACTCCATTTCACATTAAACATTTTTTTCTCTTTTCCTTCACCTAATTTGGAGTGTGTTTTATAATCCGGTGCGTCTTATAAAGCGAAAAAATACAGTAACTATGACTAATGGAAATTAAAGGGAACCTGTCACCCTAAATCACCTTCCTAACAATACTTTCTAACACATCCCTGTCTGACCTTTTTACTAATATGGAAGTACAATAAAGTAGTTCGCAAACCTCCGAAATTTATGTCAGCGGGGCGTTCCTCCAGGCGTTTTTGACGGGTAGGTGGGTCCCCTGTGCCACGCTATCCCTGCCTCGCCGTTCTATTACGCTCTAATGGGCATCATTCCACCCTGCATGGCGCGGGCACGATTAGATTCTCACGCCCGCAACGTCTCCGCTGCGACGCGGTCATATGACGCCGGGATCGCGTCACTTCCGGTCGCAGGTCTCACACAGGCAGACTTTGTGCATGCTGAAGTCTGCCTGTGTGTGACCGGAAGTGACGCAATCCCGACGTCACATGACTGCGTCGCAGCGGTGACGTTGCGGGCACGAGAATCTAATCGTGCCCACGCTATGCAGGGTGGAATGATGCCCATTAGGGCGTAATAGAGTGGCGAGGCAGGGGTAGCGTGGCACAGGGCACCCGCCTATCCATCACAAACGCCTGGAGGAATGCCCTGCTGACATAAATTTCATCAATCTGTCCCCAACCGCTGGGACCGACGTAGCAACTGGCGACCTAGGTAAAATAGTTGGATGATAACCCAGGTTGGCGAAAAAGGGTGTTACCTTCGTGGAACTGCTCTGCGTATTGTTGTATGAGAACTCTGCCAGGGGAAGCAGCTTGTACCAATCATCTTGGAGATGGCTGACATAACATCGCAGGTACTGCTCCAGGGTTTGATTTGTCCGTTCCGTCTGTCCATTTGTCTGAGGATGGTAGGCAGAAGATAAACGTATGTCAATATGTAATGCAGAACAAAACCCTTTCCAGAACTTGGAGGTGAATTGCACCCCCTGGTCAGAGATGATCTCATCCGGTACCCCATGTAACCGAAACACGTTCTGGACTACTAGATCTACTGTCTCTGCGGCGGAGGGGAGGCCGGTACATGGTATGAAATGAGCCGCTTTAGTCAATCGGTCCACTACCACCAGAATAGTATTGTGGCCCCCTGAGTCGGGCAACTCCACAATGAAGTCCATCGAGATAGACCCCCAAGGGCGAGATGGTACGGGTAGCGATTGAAGAAGTCCCGTAGGAGCAACACGAGGCACTTTGCATCGGGCACAAACCACACATGAGTGTACATAGTCTTTCACATCCTTTAAGCAGGTGGGCCACCAGAAAAAACTCCTGCATCTTCTGTACCCCCCTATGACCTGCCAACACGGAATCATGGACCAATTTGAGAACCCGAAGTCTTACAGCCTCCGGGACATAAATACGCCGTTTCCTCAGCCACAAACCATTCTTAAGGACCAGTTTTACGTCAGTGGGTGGAGCAGCAAGAAATACGTCACCGTCATAAGCCAGCTTGAGGTCCTTCCACAGGTCCCGGTCCTGGAGTACTCCAACAAAATTGGCATCCGATAAGATGGTCTTGGATGGGGTTCCTGGCATGGAGTCCACAGCGTGGATTCGGGACAAGGCATCAGCTTTCCCATTACGTGACCCTGGACGGTACGAGACAATGAAATTAAACTGGTTAAGGAACAGGCTCCACCGGGCTTGCCGTAGAGACAGGCACCTGGCAGATTTAAGGAATTTCAGGTTACGATGGTCTGTGAGAACTACCACTTGTTGTGATGCTCCCTGCAAATGATGTCTCCATTCCTTAAACGCGGAAATAATGGCTAACAGTTCTTTATCTGCAATATCATAGTTTCTTTGTGCAGGGGACAACCGACGAGAAAAGAAAGCACACGGGTGTAGGAGTTCCTTGTCCCCAGTCCTTTGTGAAAGGATAGCCCCTAGTGCATTATCGGAAGCATCGACTTCCACAATGAAAGGGAGTACGGGATCCGGGTGTGTCAGTATGGGCGCCGAGGTAAAACAAACCTTGAGACGGTCAAAAGCCTCCTGGGCCTGCGTGGACCATACGAACCTCTGCCCCTTCTTGGTGAGCAAGGTGATAGGACGCACAATCTCCGAGAAGTTGCGAATGAAGAGTCTGTAAAAATTTGCGAAACCGACAAAGCGTTGTACCTCCTTGATGTCTCCTGGTACCGGCCAGTCTAGAATCGCCTGGATCTTGCTGGACTCCATGTTTAATCCCTGAGGAGAGATAACATACCCTAAGAAGTGAATCTGTGAGCAATGAAATTCACACTTCTCCAGCTTGATATATAGGTGATTATCTCTCAGACGGGTAAGTACTGCCTTTACGTGCTCCTGGTGTTCCTGTAGAGAATCAGAGAAAATTAAGATATCATCCAGGTAGATCACCATAAACTGATCCAATACATCCCTAAATATATCATTGACCAAGTGTTGAAAAGCAGCGGGAGCGTTACAGAGCCCGAAAGACATCATGAGGTATTCAAAATGGCCATAGCGACATCTGAACGCCGTCTTCCACTCGTCTCCGGGACGTATACGGAGCAGGTTGTATGCCCCCCGGAGATCTAATTTGGTGAAGATCTTGGCCTGCCGTACTCTCTCCAACAGTTCGGGAATCAACGGTAGCCGGTTCCGGATGGTTATTTTATTAAGCTCCCGGTAATCGATACCCGGTCTCAGAGTCCCATCTTTCTTTTTCACGAAAAAGATGGGAGCCCCTGCGGGTGAGGATGAAGGTTGAATAAACCCCTTGGCTCAGCTTTCATCGATATAGTCTTTCAATGATTGTAACTCCAGAGCCGCTAATGGGTAGACAGGACCAAACGGAATTTCGGCCCCTGGAAGTAAGTCTATGGGACAATCGTATGGTCTATGCGGAGGGAGCTGGTCTGCTTTTTTCTTGTCGCATATATCCGTAAACTCCTTATAGACTGGGGGGAGAACAGGTACCTGTTTAGTGTCCGCCTCATTCTGCGTTACCGGTACTGTAGGACTGATGGTCGGGCCGGCCTGGGGATGGAAAGATACTTCCTTTGTCTCCCAACTGATGATTGGATTTTCAGACCGCAGCCAAGGGAGTCCTAAAATGACTGGAAAGTGAGGAGAAGACATCAACATAAAAGTCAGTGTCACCTGATGACCTGGTTTCATCACACAATTAAGAGGTACCATCTCCTGATCTACAGGTCCCGAAACTAATAGAGAACCGTCCACCGTTTCCATGGTTATCGGTGAGACTCGTTGTTGTGTTTTGATACCATGTCTCCTGGCAAAAGAAGAGTCCATGAAGTTACCCCCTGCCCCGGAGTCCATCATGGCAGATGTAGGAATTAACTGTCCCTCCCACTGAATCTGAATTGGAAGAGAGCAATGGGTATACTTGTCTTCTGGAACCTTAGGTGAAGCTGACATTAGTACAGAAGGAAAAACCGCATCCAGGTGTATACTTGAGTCAGAGATCTCGGACTCTGCGTCCGTGTTATCACACTCGGTTACGGCTGCCAGAACCTTATTTGGACGTTTAGGGCATTTTGGGCAGTTAATCAAAAAATGATCAGATTGACCACAATAAAAGCACAAACGCTCACGGAGCCGGTAGTCGCGACGTTCGTTGTTTTCCCGTCGTTGTAAATAGTCCACTTGCATGGGAATGTCCTCGGCCTCCCCGTGGAATCTTATTAGCGGGCTTCCTAGGAGGGAAAGCAGAATTGGTTATCCGGTTTACAGCTGCCCACTTTTCCTGTCTACGTTCCGTCAATCGGGTATCAATGCGCACACAGTGTTGAAGGAACAGTTCAAAGTCCTGGGGAGACTCGGCCCGAGCTAACTCGTCCTTGATTGCAACGGACAGTCCCTTTTTGAAAACCGATAACAGCGCATTATTTCCCCAATCGACATCCACCACTAACCTTTTAAATTCAGTACCATATTCAATGACAGACCGCTTTCCTTGACGTAGGGAAAGCAGAGCCGTTTCTGCAGTAGTACGGCGATTAGGGTCATCAAACATTTGCGCCATTGCTGTTACAAAATTATCCAGGTTATTCAAACGGATATCGTGACATGGGATTGACCCAAGCCAGTGCTCGTGATGTTAACAACATGACTATACATAATACTTTTGACCGATCTGGCCGGAAATAGTTAGCATGTACATCGAAAAACAGCATACATTGATTAATAAACCCACGGAACTGAGCACGATCGCCACCGAACCGAAACGGGGGTAATTTAGGCATACTGGTGGCTGGTGTGGGTACATTTTCCAGAGCCTCCACTCTGGTTTGCACATCCAGGAGAGCCTGACCCACAGCTGTCTCTCCATGTCTATGACCTTATTTTGCACCTCCTCCATCTCCTGCTGCAAGGAGTTAACCATGGAGAAAAGCTTCTCCACCCGTGTCTCCGTCATTGCCCTAAGCAGACTCCTCTTTCTGGCTTGAGTATAATGTAATACTATTGTATAGGTTTGAGGATTCTGATCGCTTAAGGGCAATGAAGAGCAGAGACGGGTTCTTGGGTGCAAAGTATTTATACACACACAGCAAACAATGTGAACTTAGTACACAGCAAAAAGCACACAAAAATAACACGACCCCCAATATATACTGCAAAGCACAGTCCTTACAAAAATAGTCCAATAAACAAATAGTCCAAGGTATGTAGGTCCGGATGAATGTAGTCCATAGCACACGTCCTTGTACCGGAACGACCGGATAGATATAGTCTGTGGCAAAAGGTCCCCACACCCGGGTGACCGGGTGAGGAGTTCAAACACAGTCCCGAGTAGGAAACGTAACACAAGTTCCATAGAGCAAACAGTACAGAAAGTAATAACCGGGAAGTTGCTTACACACACTTGAGACGTCCGAGCCTGAAGATAGAAGCAGCACTACCGGGAGCACACTGCAGGAAGCTTTAGGAAGACAAGAGATCTCACAGAGCTCCAGGGAAGTAAGTGGACCAAGGAGAGCAGCTGAGCAGGAGCAGGCCAGGAACCAGCATACTCAAGCAATTAATGATCACCTGAGCCGGGTCTTTATGCAAACGAGACAGGAAGAAGGGCAAACAAAACAATAATCTCCATGTTGACTGAGGGCAATATTGTCAAACGGTAGGCTGGAAAACCTGGAATACTGACAGTCAATTTGCATTTTTCCCAGAGGAGCATTGCTGCTGTAAGTCTCCTCAGCTGGCAGGCAGAATGATCTCCACGAGGACAATAGCTATTCCCCCAGACAATTGCCATTTACTTACACCACTCTGACTGGCACCGTGCAAACACAGTGGATGGATTTATAGAAATCCTATGCTTCTTTTTAGTGCTGCCTAAGCTGACATATGGTGCCGTTTTCCTATCTCTAGCTTGGGAATTTCTACTGTGGAGACGCTGGAGTCTACTGCGTAGAGAACGCAGCGGACTGAGCAAAAACACGCTGCGTCCAGAACACTCTCTAAGCCTGACATGCACATACCTTTAAAGCCCTCATTTCTTTTCTATTCAGGGGTGCGATCTGATGTATGCATTCCTTGTTACTTTTTCTACTACATGATTGGCTAATTTTGCAATAGAAAGTGAATGTACTATATAGGTGATCAACTTCAAAAGTATTATTTCATGAGCATCATATTTCATTTATACTGTTGGCTAAGTAAGAAGAGTTCACACATTTTGCCTTCCTTATGTAGCGAGTAGCTCTATTGCTCTAACCTTTCCTTGCACAAAAACATGAAATCTTAACAAACCTATGAACTTATAAACTCACTGACCTTTTTTTGTTTAATATATTACCTCTTATCATGGGAAATATTTTCAAGTAAATGTTATTCTGGTTGGGCACACATGTTCTGGTCTACAGCCTGATATGAACCATAATGTTTTGGATCAGGGACCCTTGGAATGAAAGTTTTCCTCCACTAAGCATGATAAATGATTGGATCATTGAGTATGATGAGAAGTAAGCCAGTTGCATAAAAGCCTTGGAATGACCCTGTATTTTAAAGGAGAAATGTCAGTAAAATTACATTATTCGTAAATGATATTTTATAGCATATATAAGCAGGTTGAACAGAGGAAGAAAATGGTAGCTGCTTTCTCTCCTATACGATACCACACCTCTCCTCCAGGTGTATGTTGCAATTCATTTTAATCTTGTTCACTATAGTAGAATTCAGCTTCAAAAATACCAAATACAACAGATAGGAATGATGCTACTTTTGGAATAAAACATTCATTTTTCTTCTAATTCTATCCAATACCTTTGAAGGTTTGTTCTACTACTTTTACATAGAGGACCTAGGATAGGGCAGAAATATCAAATCAGTGGGTGTCCAAGACATTGCAACCCAATTGATCAGCTGTCAGCTGGACTCTGTGTCAGCAGAGGCAGCGGATGGATTTTAGCAGATATGGAGCTGAACAGCAGACCTCCATTAACAGTATAGTGGCCACTGACAGGTAATGCAGATTTGCCGATATTCATAGGAATAGGAGTGGCTCTGCAGACCCAACAGAGTCCACTACATAGTTGACAAAGCTATTCTGTTCAACTCCACATCTGCTATTATCTGTACACCTCCTATATTCAACAGTTGATCAGTGGGGATCCCAGGTGTTAGACCCTCACTGATGATATTGATTACCTATTTTAATGGTTGGTCATTAATATTAAATTGGTGAAGCAACCTTATTAGGTATTATTTTAAATGTGGACTCCAAGTGAGGGCTGCTGGGTGACGTGGGGGCTACATTTTAAGTGCAGGGCTACAAATAAGTGCATAGTTAAAAACAATATTATAGTTTGACACAAGAGCAGGGCCAGCGTCACTTGTATTAACCAGTCCCCCACCGCCGCCGGGGCATATTGGAAGAACGGTTTAACTGTCAGTTTTGGCGTCTCTCATTAAAGCAACAATTCTGGAGTGGCTACTGGCTGAAATTTTTAGTGTGGGGGGACCAGAATGCTTGGGATTCCCCATGCTGAGAAGTCCAACACCCAGCTGCCTAGGTAACCTTGGCTGGCAATTTAAAATAAGGTAAAGTGCACACCCATTTTTTCAACTATTTATT
Organism: Allobates femoralis; assembly: GCA_033576535.1. NCBI lineage: Eukaryota > Metazoa > Chordata > Amphibia > Anura > Aromobatidae > Allobates > Allobates femoralis. The sequence continues at coordinate 143,880,486 of JARQOC010000006.1, forward strand.
TGTTTTTACAGTAATCTGACATCAGCTTGATTGCCATACTGGCAACTAATCACAGATGCCAGCAGAGAGGGTGAGTGAGGCTAAATATGACCTTAAGCAATCAAGAAGTGGGAAGCAGTGACGTTCATGAGAGGGCAAGGAACTCCGGAAGCATGGTGATAGCGGCGTGAAAGCTTGGTAAGTAATACATTAGGAAGCTAATGTCTGTGCAAAAACAGCAGGGCTCCACTGTAAAATGGTTTGATTTTGTCTCCCATTGACTTGCATCGATTTCAGATGTTCGGCAAACTGTTGGCTATTAACATCTCTAGTGTTAATAGCCAAACCTAAACAAAAATATATAAATCTGGCATTGCTGTAATCTTACTAACTTGAGAAATAAAGCCGCCTAAATCACTTATACCTTATAAGGTGAACAACATAAAAATAATAATAAAGCCAATTCTTCAACTGCTGTTGGTTTGTTCATTTTGCCTTCCAAAGATCGCTGTAAGGCAGAGTGGTGTAATTTAAAAATGTGGTCATTTGACGGGGTTTCTGCTGTTCCTGCACTTAGGGACTCTATCCGCAAACTATTGTAGGAAAATCTGTGCTCCAAAAACCAAATGGCGCACCTTCCTGTGGTATGGCCAAAGAGTACTGTGCAGTCCCATGTGGGGTATTACCACATTTAGGAGAAATTACGGGACTTTTTTCACTATTCAGTTTAATAGTGCTAGCGCTAACTGTCAGAGAATGGCTTATAATGACGGGACTCTGGTATTAAGTTAACCCTTATGCGGGATGTTTATTCAATAACAACATACTAAAATATATAAAAACTATATAACATTATATAGAAATTGTAAAAAGTGCGAATACTCAATAAAAACAACTATATCTTAAAAAGCGCGTATCTTAGAACATGCAGTAATAAGATTATGAAATAAACTCAAATAGTGCTATATTGTTATTTATACTCTGTATAAGATTTTGTTCCCACGATGGTCGGGGCTCAGAGGTGTCTAGGTATCCCAATGTTGAGTGAGATCTCACTTGATTCGTGGTCTGGAAATTTAAACTATGCAAATTGTACACACGAGACCTTAGGCTGTAGGTCTAGAGGGGATAAAAAAGCGTAGAGGTTTTATATATTTGTAAATTATAGGCAAGCATACTCACCTATAGTGTATCTTTATACAATGGCACATCGATCTCTTACAATCTGGTAAGGCTCCTATGGTATGCTGCTCCAGTCCGGGGGAAAGCGGAACTCTCAGCCGGGAGTCCGTGGATTGACTTCAGAAGTGTATTAGCCGGGCAAATGAGCGCTCCCACATTTGGAACCTATCAATTGAACTTCAATTTCTTTCCTCTTTCTGAATTTGGGCAGCCATCAATTTGTTATGGTTACAAATTAACCACAAGAAATTGATGGCTGCCCAAATTCAGAAGGAGGAAAGAAATTGAAGCTCAAAGTATGCAAATTCTAAATATAAGTATATATACCCCACTCTTTAGATAGAGGCGTGGCCTGCAGCTTCATGTAAGGAGAACACTGCTGGAGCTCCTGTGCACATTTAAAAGCAACGGGTCTTTAAGCTTTTTTTTAAGGCTTATTTGTCTCAAAAAAAATACTGGAACGGCTTCTGAATCGGAGGAGGACCCCCTGATTGAGCCTTGGGCCCTGGGAGAAGCTTGCTGCGGCCCGAAGCTGAGGGAAGAAACCACCAAGATATAACCCTTCCATTACTGAGTGAGAAGACCGAGTGACATCCTACTCCTAGAAATACTGCAGCTGATTCACCGGGCAGGCACTCCAGGCACTTCCTGGAAACGAGATTGCTGACAGAGACTATTATTAAGGTGAGCTTCCCCTGCCTGACTGAGAAGCTCCCGCACACAGGAGATCATAGCTGCTTCTGTAGACAGCCGCCATTATCACCCATCCTGCCTACTGCCCTGCTAATCTAATCTGAATCTGCATCTGTGACTGTGAGAACAAGTAGCCTTAATTAGTGAAGTACAACCCGGATTAGCACATCCAGGGCTGCAAGGCTGATAAAGCTCCAGAGACTGACAAAATAGTAATTGTAACTGGATTGCAGCTGTGAGCTGAAAGGCAAGGTCAGCTAAGAGTCCCTCCTCCCAGTTTCACTGCAAGAACTTCAGCCTGCAAGCAAGCAACTCCACACCAAGACTCACATGTGGGCTCCTTGCAAAATCACAAAAGTTAAAGGGATCCCGTCACCCCCAAAACACCTCTAAACCTATTAAAAGCTGTCCCAAAATACGCACTGTGCATGCGCATGGGCATGCGCAGTGCGGGACTTGAAGCTGACAGCGCGGCTGCAAATACGTCACCCGGCGCCGGGAATGACGCGGATCGCGTCATACAGCCCCACAATGAAGCACGGACGCTATGGGAGAGTGGGGAGGCGCGCAGGGAGGCGCGATTTTGAATCTAGGATGACGATCACGCCTGAATAGGCGTGATATGAAGAACAGGGGCTGCCTTGATGAGTGACTATGAATAGATAGTCACTCATTATCATCACTAATCAGGTACTATTATAACGTTTTTCTTCACTTTGACTAAGGGCATTTAGGAGCTAAAAGGAGTGTAGGGAAAGTGTTAATATGCTCTAGGGACAGCTTTTAATAGGTTTAGAGGTGTTTTGGGGGTGACAGGATCCCTTTAATAAATTCTGAAGTAGCTGAGGCAGGCAAATACCTGGATTCCCTGCCTTGCCCCATCCTCACAGCTTCCTGATCAGGGGGTAATCTAGCAAACATTGGGCTCTGCGCGTTCCTTCTGCTTCTTTCTCTGCACATATATTATAAGCAGAGGTCCCACAGCCCCATACAGTTTGCTACATTCCAGAGGGGGAAGAGGCTGTGAGCTTGTATTCTGCTGGGAACACTGCTTGCTGTGAATCCCTCTAAGACAGGGGTCTCAAACACGCGGGCCGCGGGCCGCATGCGGCCCCTGGGGCCTCTCAGTGAGGCCCCCGACACAGTGGAGATTGAATCATGTCGGCGGTCCTGTGCGGGGGGGCCGCCGCGATACTGCTTTATTATCACTTCCAGCCTTTTTATTGACACTTCACTGCCGCTCGCTCTGCAGCCTGCTCTGTGCCCTGCAAGTTCAATACAAGCCGCCAGCCAATGAGAGGCGCATGACGTCACCTGCGGGCCTCTCATTTGTTGACAGCTTGCATAGGGCGCACAGCGAGCGGCAGAGCGAGCGGCAGTTTAGTCTCAATGAAGGGGCCGGAAGTGATAATAAAGCAGTATCGCGGCCCCCCTTCCCCCGCACGGGACCGCCAGCTAGGTTCCCTGTGAAGGGGCCGGAAGTAATAATGCGGCAGTATCGCGGCGGCCCCCCGCACAGGATCGCCGGCTAGGTTAGTTGTACAAACGAGTCTGTGTCTGAGTTAATGTGAGTGTGTGCATGTGTGTGAGAGTGAGTGTCTGAGAGTGTGTGAGCGTGTGAGCCTGAGTGTGTGTGTCTGAGCCTGAGTGTGTGAGCCTGAGTGTCTGAGCCTGAGTGTGTGAGCCTGAGTGTCTGAGCCTGAGTGTCTGAGCCTGAGTGTCTGAGCCTGAGTGTCTGAGCCTGAGTGTGAGCGTGAGAGCCTGAGTGTGTGTGTCTGAGCCTGAGTGTGTGTGTCTGAGCCTGAGTGTGTGAGCCTGAGTGTGTGAGCCTGAGTGTATGAGCCTGAGTGTGTGAGCCTGAGTGTCTGAGCCTGAGTGTGTGAGCCTGAGTGTGTGAGCCTGAGTGTGTGTGTCTGAGCCTGAGTGTGTGTGGCTGAGCCTGAGTGTGTGTGTCTGAGCCTGAGTGTGTGTGAGCCTGAGTGTGTGTGAGCCTGAGTGTCTGAGCCTGAGTGTGTGAGCCTGAGTGTCTGAGCCTGAGTGTGTGTGTCTGAGCCTGAGTGTGTGTGTGTGAGCCTGAGTGTGTGAGCCTGAGTGTGTGTGTCTGAGCCTGAGTGTGTGTGTGAGCCTGAGTGTGTGTGTGAGCCTGAGTGTGTGAGCCTGAGTGTCTGAGCCTGAGTGTCTGAGCCTGAGTGTGTGTGTCTGAGCCTGAGTGTGTGTGTCTGAGCCTGAGTGTGTGAGCCTGAGTGTGTGAGCCTGAGTGTGTGAGCCTGAGTGTGAATGTGTCTGAGCCTGTGAGTGTGTCTCAGCCTGAGCGTGAGTGCGTCTGAGCCTGAGCGAGAGTGCGTCTGAGCCTGAGCGAGAGTGCGTCTGAGCCTGAGCGAGAGTGCGTCTGAGCCTGAGCGAGAGTGCGTCTGAGCCTGAGCGTGTCTGCGTCTGAGCCTGTGCCTGTGAGTGCGTCTGAGCCTGTGCCTGTGAGTGCATCTGCGTCTGAGCCTGTGCCTGTGAGTGCGTCTGAGCCTGTGAGTGCGTCTGAGCCTGTGAGTTCGTCTGAGCCTGTGAGTGCGTCTGAGCCTGTGCCTGTGAGTGAGTCTGAGCCTGTGCCTGTGAGTGCGTCTGAGCCTGTGCCTGTGAGTGCGTCTGAGCCTGTGCCTGTGAGTGCGTCTGAGGCTGTGAGAGTGTCTGCATCTGAGCCTGTGAGTGCGTCTGCGTCTGAGCCTGTGAGTGCGTCTGAGCCTGTGAGTGTGTCTGCGTCTGAGCCTGTGAGTGCGTCTGAGCCTGTGCCTGTGAGTGCGTCTGCGCCTGTGAGTGCTTCTGAGCCTGTGCCTGTGAGTGCGTCTGCGCCTGTGAGTGCGTCTCAGCCTGTGCCTGTGAGTGCGTCTGCGTCTGTGCCTGTGAGTGCGTCTGAGCCTGTGCCTGTGAGTGCGTCTGCGCCTGTGCCTGTGAGTGCTTCTGCGCCTGTGCCTGTGAGTGCGTCTGCGCCTGTGCCTGTGAGTGCGTCTGCGCCTGCGCCTGTGAGTGCGTCTGAGCCTGAGCCTGTGAGTGCGTCTGCGTCTGAGCCTGTGAGTGCGTCTGCGTCTGAGCCTGTGAGTGCATCTGCGCCTGTGAGTGCATCTGCGCCTGTGCCTGTGAGTGCGTCTGCGCCTGTGCCTGTGAGTGCGCCTGTGCCTGTGTGTGCGTCTGAGTCTGCGCCTGTGAGTGCGTCTGCGTCTGAGCCTGTGAGTGCGTCTGCGTCTGTGCCTGTGAGTGCGTCTGAGCCTGCGCCTGTGAGTGCGTCTGAGCCTGTGCCTGTGAGTGCGTCTGAGCCTGTGCCTGTGAGTGAGTGAATGTGTGTGTGAAAAGAATGTAGACTAGGTTGGGGACATCAGTATAAAAGGGGATCAGGATGGGGATGTTAGTACAAGAAGGGGATAAGGATTTGGACAGTACTACATTGACATTTTTAGTAATACCAGAATTTTTTGCTCACTACAAGCAATGCGGCCCCCGATAAAAAAAATTTTCTATGTGCGGCCCACCAACCCAGCCGAGTTTGAGACCCCTGCTCTAAGATCTAAGTCTGGAGACAAGGGCAAGGCTGTTATACATAGGTCATCTCCCTCCATCTTGCCTCTGCTGAATAACTAGATTTCTGCTCCAGGTCTGGTTTCCATCCAGCCACAGTGTTTCTGAGATTGGAGAGACAGAGGCTGAGGGGAGTGACCCAGTTTCCAGTGATCTCCAGCTCTGACTCACCTGTCCTGTTTGCCCCCCAGCTGAGATTTAAAGCTAGTTAGGTGATTATCTCTGAAAAAAACTGCCCCTGTGGGAGAACTAGTGTGGCCTACCATTGGTGCCTGGGCATTGATAAGAAGATCATACAGTTTCCGAGGAAGAGCTTCAATCAAGCAAGGCCGGAGGGCCTTAGACATACCCGAGCTCAGGGCTGCCACTAGGAATTTCGGGGCCCCCTAAGGGGCAAAATTTTGGGGCCCCCGTGAGACTCCACCCAATCTCCACCCAGGCCCCGCCTTCATCCAGGCTCTGCCTCCACCCCTCGAACCTTCCATTATTTCACCGCCCACTATTGGAAAAACTCCCCTTCTGCACCACGTCCTCCCCAGTCACACATTAATCTCTTTCTATACATTGCTCTTTATGTGAACTGAGGAGGGATGTGAACAATAAATGCCACATGAGGCAGAATAATACTGGTGGTGTTATTTATTACCCTGTACAGGGGTGGCGGACATTTGGAAATTCCTACCATCATTCAGGGGCTGCACATCACCATAAAAATTACCCGGCTACATTTAATTAATTAATTACCTCACCTAATTTGATGGCTGCAGCTGCTTGTCTGTGTCCTGCGATGTACGGTGATATCTGATCTTCCAGGTTTGTGTTGGTCTGGAGCGCAGTCGACTCTGTGACAATAACTTTTGTAAATCAAATACATTCAGTAGGAGACTGCTATATATACATCATATAGGAGAAACTGAGGGCATATACAGCACTGTAGAGGGCTAGGGGCACACAGACTGGGCTTGAGCTGAGCTCTGCAGTAGCCACAGGGATATATGATCTCTCCCCGGGCCCCCACCCATTGAGGGGGTGAGCTGAGCTCTGGAGGCAGGGGCCACAAGCTTCCAGAAAATGGCCGCGGATCTTGTACTGCACATGCACCGCCTCCGCGGCCATTTTCTGGAAGTCTGGACAATAGAGGCCGAGTCACAGCTTGGCAATGCACCTCTCTGTGCATGTCTCTCCCCCATTTGTGCAGTCTCTCCCCTCTCTGTACCTGTCACCCCCTTTGCGCAGTCTCTGTCCCTCCTGTTTGCTGTCTCTCCTCTGTGCCTGTCTCCAACCTGTGCACTGTGTCCCACCTGTCTGCTGTGTCTCTCTCCTGCTCCTGTCTCCCCCCTGTGCCCTGTCTGTCCCCACTGCACCTGTCTCCTGCCTGTGTGCTGTGTCCCCGTGACAGATGACAGACACACACATGCAGCACATGGATGACAAACACACACTGCACTCGGATGAGAGACACACATACAGTACACAGATGACAGACACACATACAGCAAACGGATGACAGACACACATACAGCAAACGGATGACAGAGACACAGCACATGGATGAGAGAGACACAGCATATGGATGACAGAGACACAGCACACGGATGACAGAGACACAGCACACGGATGACAGAGACACAACACGGATGACAGAGACACAGCACACAGATGACAGAGACACAGCACACATGACAGAGACACAGCACACGGATGACAGAGACACAGCACACGGATGACAGAGACACAGCACACGGATGACAGAGACACACAGCACACGGATGACAGAGACACACAGCACACGGATGACAGAGACACAGCACACGGATTACAGAGACACAGCACACAGATGACAGAGACACACAGCACACAGACGACAGAGACAGCACACGGACGACAGAGACAGCACACGGACGACAGGCACAGCACACGGACGACAGAGACAGCACACGGACGACAGCCACAGCACACGGACGACAGAGACAGCACACGGATGACAGAGACACAGCACACGGACGACAGAGACACAGCACACGGACAACAGAGACAGCACATGGACGACAGAGACAGCACACGGACGACAGAGACAGCACACGGATGACAGAGACAAAGCACACGGATGACAGAGACACAGCACACGGACGACAGAGACACAGCACACGGACGACAGAGACACAGCACATGGACGACAGAGACACACAGCACACGGATGACAGAGACAGCACACGGACGACAGAGACAGCACACGACGACAGAGACAGCACACGGATGACAGAGACAGCACACGGACAACAGAGACAGCACACGGACAACAGAGACAGCACACGGACGACAGAGACACAGCACACGGACGACAGAGACACAGCACATGGACGACAGAGACACACAGCACACGGATGACAGAGACAGCACACGGACGACAGAGACAGCACACGACGACAGAGACAGCACACGACGACAGAGACAGCACACGGATGACAGAGACAGCACACGGACGACAGAGACAGTACACGGATGACAGAGACACAGCACACGGATGACAAAGACACAGCACACGGACGACAGAGACACAGCACACGGACGACAGAGACACAGCATACGGACGACAGAGACACAGCACACGGACGACAGAGTCACAGCACATGGACGACAGAGACAGAGACACAGCACACGAATAACAGAGACACAGCACACGGACGACAGAGACAGAGACACAGCACACGAATAACAGAGACACAGCACACAGATGACAGAGACACACAGCACACGGACGACAGAGACAGCAGACGGACGACAGAGACAGCACACGGACGACAGAGACACAACACACGGACAACAGAGACACATCACACAGATGACAGAGACACACAGCACACAGATGACAGAGACACACAGCACACAGATGACAGAGACACACAGCACACAGATGACAGAGACACACAGCACACAGATGACACAGAGACACAGCACACAGATGACAGAGACACACAGCACACAGATGATAGAGACACACAGCACACAGATGACAGAGACACACAGCACACAGATGTCACAGAGACACAGCACACAGATGACAGAGACACACAGCACACAGATGACACAGAGACACAGCACACAGATGACACAGCACACAGATGACAGAGGCACACAGCACACAGATGACAGAGACACACAGCACACAGATGACACAGAGACACACAGCACACGGATGACAGAGACACACAGCACATGACACACACATCACACTCATACATGATATCTGTATCACACACACATACAGTATATACTCACTCTCTTCTTCATAATCATCGTGTACCCAGTGAGGGAGGCCTGTAGTGGGAATCAGCAGATGATGTCTGTACACACATTCTGGAGGCTCCTGTCAGCCACCTTCTCTCCCCCTCCCCTACTCCCGACTGCTGAGCTGGTGGTGACATTATAGGAGGAGGAGGAGGGGTGCTCCTGTGGCTGCTCACTTCACTACCCTCTCCTCATGCTTTCTGCAAGCTCTTGTCGTCCCCCCACTTGGCTCCGCCTACCATTGATGCTCTGCAGGATAGATGAGGCGGAAGAGGAGACCAGAGGAGAAGCTGAGGAGGTGCCTTTCTGTTCAACAAGGAGGTGCTCAGTGACGTGCACTTCCTGGTCGGGAAGGGAGTGGCCAGCTAGTAGATCCCCGCACACAGGTACTCATCAGTGGGGGGAGCGATCACGCAGCTCAGGGGGCCCTCTGGCCGAGAAGGGGGGCGGGCCTCCTTGCTCCCAATAGCCACACCCCCACCAGCATGGCCGGGCCCCTCCTGCCCCAGTCTAATGGCCACGCCCCCTGCAGTCAGGCCCTGGGCCCCTCACTGCAGTACGGGCTGTAACCCCCTAGTGGCGGCCCTGCCCGAGCTTCGCAGACACCAGGGCGGAGCGGCTTCCTTTTGCATAACTTTTCATTCCTTCCTTCATTGTCTTTCCCTCATTCTCTCTCTTTTTCTCTACCTATCAACTCTGCCCCGCTTTCTTTTCTTTCTCTCCTCCCTCCATTTCCTACCATCATTTTGCTCTCTCTTCATGCTGTTTAGAGCTAGTATATTGAGAAGTACAGTACCATATTGTATCTTTTTTATCTTTGATGTTACTGCATTTTGGTAGTTGATAGATAACCAATACGTGTAGAGCTTGTACTTTACAACAAACTTGCATACTCTAATCTCAGATTTGAATCTTATGTAAAATTCCTCTCTAGAACAATAGTGGCCATCAAGAACTACTTAAGATAATTCACTATCATTTAATAGTCGAGTTATGGAACCTGTGGTTTAGTATTAAGCGCTAGTAGCTATCTAAATTACCACTACCCTTCACTATATTTTCGTATTTATTAGTTTATCACTAAAATAATCAACCTAATACCCGTATCCTCTGGAATTTTCAAACGATAATACGTTCGCCCACTGAGAAACAGAGTTTGCTAGAGAGACCTCACACTACCGAGCTGCGAACATGCCTTCAAAAGCTAAACCCAATAATATTCCCAAAACAAACAATTTTGACACTGTATCTGATAACGGTAGAGACCAACTTAGAAATAAAATTACATTACCCTCACAAAGGATTAACAGTCAAGAGGTTGAGGTTAATAGAGGCAAAACTACATTTCAAAAAGAAGACACGAGTCCCTCCTCAGAAGACGAGATGTCGTATGAAACATCTCCTGCTACAATAAAACGCAAACAATTGGAGTCTCCATTCAAGTCCCAAAGAAACCCTAAATGTCCTGAAGACATAGACGTGGAGGGGGATAACTCTTTTAGGAGTCCTTTAAGCCAGAAGTTGAAGAAAGAGACATTTGCTGAGACCCCTCAGCCACACTCTGACTCAAGTAAAACCCCGGACAAGGAAGGACTTCTTCCTAGAGCTGTTGTCTTCATCGTTCTCATCTTTTAAACAATCCCTCAAAGACGACCTAGCAGAACAGTTCGATTAAATGAAGCTCTCCCTTGCATCTATTGTAACCAGAACGGAACACACAGAGAGGGAACTTCTTGACCTCAAAGAAGATAATAAAAACCTAAAACTTGACGAGGAGAAGATGAAAAAGGAGATTAAATTTTTGAAGGACAAAATAGCGGACAGGGAGGATAGAGATAGGAGAAGTAATCTGAAATTCAGAGGGATTTCAGAGAAGGTGAAGAACTTTGAGCTTCTCACTTATATGAAGAATCTGACAAAGAAGATTGTCCCTTCCCTGACGGAAAATGAATATTCGATAGAGAGAGCCCATAGATTGCCAAAGCCACAGCACCTCTCAGAAGCAACGCCCAGAGACGTCATAGTTAAATTTACTTTTTTCCAAACAAGAGACTTAATTACCAACTACATGAAGTAAAACAACTTCCTCCCACCCCCCTACGAAAAAATCTAAGTCTTTACAGATATCTCCAAGGAAACAATGAGCAAGCGTAAAAGCCTCAAACCAGTGACGGATATACTGAGAATGAAAGAAATCCCTTACCGATGGGGCCGCCCAACGGCCACAGTCATATTCTCTTACAAGGAGAAGACAATAGTCATTGAAGAGATGGAGAGTGGATTGAAGGCCCTTAAAAACTTACAAATTTCTAATTCTGATTCCTGATTATATGCAGGTCCTACCTTATAAACTTCAGAATGGTCTTACCATGCACAGAATGCCAAAACTTTAGTCCAAGTGGAAGCACTACACCAGTTTTCTGTATGAACCCTTCCACCAACTTAACTAGGAGCAACAATATTAGACAGTTGCTCTTTCAACTTTCCCTTATTGACCTACTAAGTTCTGTAGTTTTTGTTAATCTGTTATAAGACGGAAAACCCGAATATCTCAACTCAAGCCTCTCTCTCTAGACTTGAAATTAGTTCAATTAGAACCCCATCAGATCTCTACTCCCAAGCATTTCATATTAATCACGGCTAACAAATTTCTATCCCTTAATGTTCACGGTCTCAACTCCCCACAAAAAAGGTATTCAGTTTGGAAAGACATATCAACATACAGTGTGGACATAGCAGGTCTTCAAAAGACTAAATTTTCAATAGGCAACACTCCGAATTTTAGCAACAAAAAGTTCCCGCATATTTTCCTTTCTTCCAATAAAAAGAAAAAATCAGGAGTGGCAATAATTATCAAAGAAACGCTAAAATGTGAAAAAATTGAGGCGATCAAGGATGAAGATTGGAGATTCCTGATCCTAATCTGCAAGCTTGATGATGTACTCTATACACTAGTTAATCTATATGCCCCTAATAAAAGCCAAATTTCTTTCTTAAATAAACTCATTAAGATTGTCCAAATAGTTAAAAAAGGTAATTTGATTATATTCGGTGACTTTAATGTGGTCCCCAACCCTGAAATTGATTCATCTAACAAATGTAGGAACTCCAATACCTCCCTCGACCCTTGGATACATAAAGAAGAACTTTATAACACATTCTGTTGTCTCAACACGACATGAATATTAGGGCCACGTCACACACACAGATATTTGTGCAGATATTGTTCACAGATCTCTGGTTGCAGTGAAATCATGGACACATTAATCCATTTATATACAGCCACAAAATGGAACAAATTGTCCATGATTTCACTGCAACCAGAGATCTGTGAACAATACCTGCACAAATATCTGTGTGTGTGACGTGGGCCTTATACTAACTTCAAAACATTTCTCACCCCTACCTCGTAGAACTCACCAATTATCTCACTTCCAATCAAAGTAAATTACCAGCTGAGATGCAGGAAGCGATAATATCAGTTATTTATAAAGGCAAAGGAGACAAAGAAGACGTTCGTAACTACCTACCCATTTCCCTGCTAAATTTGGACTTAAAAATTATAACCAAAACAATCACGACTAGAATACAAAAAATAGCCCCACACCTTTTACATAAAGACCAAGTGAGTTTTGTAGCAAGTAGAGGCACAACAGACTCAACAAGGCGGGCTATAAATCTGATTTCACATGTGGAGAAAGAGGGAATCCCAACCCTTGTAATCGCTGTTGATGCCGAGAAGGCATTCAACAGAGTTCATTGGGGATTCCTTTTTCGAACCTTGAATAAATTCGGTTTTAAGGGAGGAATTATGAATGCAATTAGCTCCTTATATTCAACCCCCACAGCTAGGGTGTTAACTAATAACTGCCTTTCTGATAAAATTCTCCTGACTAATGAGACCAGACAGGGGTGCCCTCTTTCTCCCACTCTTTTTGATTTCTTTATTGAACCCCTTGCAGAAAAAATACGTATGAACCTTCTAATCAAAGGAATTCCACTCTATCAAAGACAATTTAAAATCTCCCTATTCGCAGATGACATTCTCATTACTTTAACCGACCCTCTCAACTCTATAAGACATCTACTAGACACCTAAACAGCTATTCTCTTAGATATCGCATTACAAAATCAACCTAACAAAAACCCAAGTTCTAAGCATTAACCTAACACCACAACTACTAGACATCATTAAGTCTGAAATGACATTAGCCTGGGGAAAAGAGAATATAAGCTATTAAGGCATATAGTTAACTAAACCCTTATCTTCAATTGATATCAACCTAGCGGATATATACAAAACTATCCAAATAGATATACATTTAACTAAATTAGAAATCTCATGGTTAGGTCGAGTCAAAGCATACAAGATGTGCCTGCTTCCCAAGCTTCTCTACAAATTCAGGTCTATTCCCCTCTGTGTGCCGGCAAAGTGGTTGCAGAAACTTCAAACACAACTATATAATTTCGTATGGAACAAACTAAAACCCAGAGTTACGAAATCGATGCTCATGAAGAGTAAAAATAAAGGAGGCCTAGTCATCCTCAATATCAGTGCCTATCTACAAGCAACAATTATCAAACTCAGCCAGAATTGGTGGAAAAGCACTGAGAGACCGGCTTGGCTAGGATTAGAAGAACCAAAGAACCTACGTAATAAAATGGGTCTGCTTCTCACAGTGTACCTCTGAGACAAAAAGAAAACTCTGCCTAAAAACACAATGGTGAAAGCAGCAATTAAAGTATGGAGATCTTAACTCATCTACTGCTCACTTTACACCAGCACCTCCAGACTGGATAAACATTGAAGTTCTGGAAATAATTGCTCCCAAAATAAAAAGACGTGGAAAGAAGCAGGAATTAATTCCATATCTGATATATTAGACAAGTCGAAAAGTCTTTCCCCCTTTGAACTCCTCAGAAGAAACTTTAAACTAAACCAGTCTGAAGCTACGAACTGGTCTAAAATTCATGCACTAATAGAATCGCAGAGAATTAACTTCTCTCTGCCACAAAATGTAACCCAAATACTTAAATATCCCCAGAGTACACCATTCTGGAAGACCAAAACAATCTACCAGAACTCTAACCAGGATGTGGTCTTCATGAACTCTCCAAACTTACAAGCGTGGGAGAAGGAGATCCAGGTGAAAATTAACACTGACCAAATGCAAACTATCTTCGATTCCTCCCATTTGATAGAAACTCATAACAAGATTTACACCAGATGGTATCTTACTCCATACAGACTTCACCAAATCCAAACACAAAATTCTCCTCTATGCTGGAGGAACTGCATGGGAACAGGCACACTATCGCATGTTTTTTGGAATTGTAAGATACTTAAAACATACTGGTCAAAAATCCAATCGTTAATAAACCGTGTCACCAGAGAGCGCATACAAATAACAGAGGAGTTTGCCTTACTACTCATAGGTGTCGAACAACTACCAGCACAACATAGAGCAATAATAATACACATCATCCTTGCAGCCAAAAACAATATCGCAGCGAACTGGAAAAACTATCTTCCACCAAAAATAGAAGAAACAATAGAAAAAATTGCTTGCCACAATGCATTCGAATTCTCCTGTTCACTTCGGAATAATCTCCTTAATAAAATACCAATTGAAATGGAAAAATTGGAACCTCCTATATCCCCTTTTCCCTATTGACTTAAGAGACCGGAACTCCATAGGGACCAATACCTAAACAATTAGCCTACACAAAGTCTAGCAGAGTCAATATACTAGAAGCTGTTAATAAACAGACTAAGCAAAACAAAATAAACCAATCTAGTTACCACTAGTAGAGTCCATGACCCTCCTCTTATTATAGGCATGGACATACAACTCGAGTTTTCCACCATAACTTGTAGTATAGTTCTCACAAACTTGTATTATAGTTCCCAGGAGACTAGTCGAAGTATTAACTCATTATATATTAGTCTATCACCAAGACATACTTGGATTGGAATCCCAAAGGCTGATAAATCTTTACATTGAGATGTTGAACGTTAGATACATGCAACTATAATCTCTGATGACTGGATTTCTACATTTGTACAAATTTGCATCCCTTGAAGATGTTTGGATATATTTAATGTAATTTAATGTACTGATATATTGGATATGTTTATTATCTTGTCATCTTATACCTGCTAACTTAAAACCTATAAAAACCATTGGAATATACCCCACTCATTTATCTAGGTCTGCAGGTTTTCTGGTTGCCTTACCTTGGTGCTGGTGTTGGTGTTACGTGAAGTGATAGGTATATAGGCGTCCCAGCAAAGCTTAGGGGTCCTTGTAGTTGGATATTTTGATTTTCTGGGTCTGCAAATGATTTAAAAATTTACAATAGTAGCTGTACTGTACTTATGTTATGAAGTAATAAGGCTTCAGGGCACTAAGTGGCAGTATCAACCGTCATGCTCCGGGAGGATTGCCCTATAGGCAGGTTCTTCCCCTGGTGGTGCTAATCCACAGCACAAGCTGCCTCTTTCTTCATATATGTACTTATGTTATGGCTTACTTCCTTTTTTCACTATTCACCTTACGAAAATTAGAAATCGGGGGTTAAAACAACGTTTTAGGGGCACAAATGTAATTATTTTTTCTTCACCATTTAATAAAATTTTTGACATACTTTTGCTCACTACACCCCTATATGAATTGATTGAGGGATGTAGTTTGGAAAATGGGGTCACTTGTGGGGGTTTTCTGTTGTTTTGGCATGTCATTGGCTCTTGAAATGTGGACATCGTGTCCACAATCTATTCCAGCCAAAATGACGTTCCACTATTCACATAGAGCTCCTTCCAAGCACTGCCGTAGACTCAGACAGTAGTTTTCCGCCATATATGGGGCATCAGCGTACTCAGGAGAAATTGCATGATGAAACTTTTCCTGTTACCTGTGTTTTGTGAAAATAACAATTTTGGGGCTAAAACAAGATTTTTTGTGGAAAAGAAAAGCAGGTTTTTTTTTTATTTTCACAACTCAACGTTAAAAAATTCCGCGAAACATCTAGAAGTTGAAAGTGCTCACCACACATGTAGATAAATGACATGGTGCCATTAATGGGGGTTTCCACAGTTTAGGCACATCAGGGGCTCTCCAGTCGCAACATAGCATCTGCTAATGATTCTAGCTACCGTAATTTTGCAATCAAAAAGTCAAATGGTGCTCTTTCCCTTTTGAGCCCTGCCGTGCGGCCAAACGATAGTTTTCCACAACATATGATATCTCAGTGTACTTTAAAGAACTTGCACAACAAATTTTATGGTCCATTTTCTCCTGTTACCCTTGTGAAAGTGCAAACTTTGGGGTTAAATTAACATTTTTTGTGGGAAAAAGTTAATTGTAGATATTTTTGTCCTTCCATACTGCTTTAGTTTGAGGGGTGCAGTTCTTAGAATGATGTTAATTTTGGGTGTTTTCTATCATATAGGCCTCTCAAAGTCACTTCAAATGTGATGGAGTCCCTAAAAAAAATTAATTTTTTAATTCTGTTGGAAAAATTAGAAATTGCTGATAAACATTTAACTTTTTTGAGTTCCCAACAAAAAAAAAAAAAAAAATTGTTTCAAAGATTGGTCTAATGTAAAGTAGACATGTGGAAAACTTTATTTTCTAACTACCGTATATATTCGTGTATAAGCCGACCCGTGTATAAGCTGACCCCCCTACTTTTGCCCCCAAAATCTGGGAAAACCTATTGACTCGTGTATAAGCCGAGGGTGGACCCCAGCACAGGTATACAGCCCCCAGCAGTGTGGTATACAGCAGCCTCCCCAGTGGTACATACAGGCCCCAGCAGTGTTACAGCAGCCTTCCCAGTGGTATATACAGCAGCAGCCCCAGGGGTATATACAGCACCAGCCCCAGGGGTATATACAGCACCAGCCCCAGGGGTATATATAGCAGCAGCCCCAGAGGTATATACAGCAGCAGCCCCAGAGGTATATACAGCAGCAGCCTCAGAGGTATATACAGCACCAGCCTCAGGGGTATATACAGCAGCAGCCCCAGGGGTATATACAGCAGCAGCCCCAGGGGTATATACAGCACCAGCCCCAGGGGTATATATAGCAGCAGCCCCAGAGGTATATACAGCAGCAGCCCCAGGGGTATATACAGCAGCAGCCCCAGAGGTATATACAGCAGCAGCCCCAGAGGTATATACAGCACCAGCCCCAGGGGTATATACAGCAGCAGCCCCACGGGTATATACAGCAGCAGCCCCAGGGGTATATACAGCACCAGCCCCAGGGGTATATACAGCAGCAGCCCCAGGGGTATATACAGCAGCAGCCCCAGGGGTATATACAGCACCAGCCCCAGGGGTATATACAGCAGCAACCCCAGAGGTATATACAGCAGCAGCCCCAGGGGTATATACAGCAGCAGCCCCAGAGGTATATACAGCAGCAGCCCCAGAGGTATATACAGCACCAGCCCCAGGGGTATATACAGCAGCAGCCCCACGGGTATATACAGCAGCAGCCCCAGGGGTATATACAGCACCAGCCCCAGGGGTATATACAGCAGCAGCCCCAGGGGTATATACAGCACCAGCCCCAGGGGTATATACAGCAGCAGCCCCAGGGGTATATACAGCACCAGCCCCAGGGGTATATACAGCAGCAGCCCCAGGGGTATACAGCCCCCCCCCCCCTTGCTCGGCAAACCTGTAAAGTAAAATCCTTATACTTATCACTGTCCTCTCGCCGCCGTCCCGCCGCTGCTGACACCGCGATCCTCCATCTTCATTCAGCGTCTTCCGGCTTCCTGTGGTCGCAGGCAATGACGTCATTGTCAGCGCCGACCACAGGAAGCCGGAAGACGCTGAATGAAGATGGAGGATCGCAGTGTCAGCAGCGGCGGCACGGCGGCGAGAGGACAGTGATAAGTATAAGGATTTTACTTTACAGGTTTGCCGAGCAAGGGGGGGGGGCCCTGGATCTTGATGGGGGGGCCTGTATACTGATGCGGGTGGCGGGCGGTATATACTCGCGTATAAGCCGAGGGGGGACTTTTCAGCCCAAATTTTGGGCTGAAAAACTCGGCTTATACGCGAGTATATACGGTATGTTGTATGATGTAACTCTCTGGTTTAAGGTTATAAAAATTAATAGTTTGGTGAAAATTAGAAAATTTTGCATTTTTCAAACCTGATATTTTCACAAATAAAGCAAAAAAAGCATTTGGGATGCAGCAGCCATACTATGGAAAGTTTGAATGTAATATTAACTAAAACATTTCAAAGGGGAGATGGAAAAACCTGGAACATTAGGAGCATGTTTAACGATATTCCTCTAAAGTTCTGCAGAAAACGTAGACTTTCTTCTAATAAAATGTACAGAAATAAAAAGAAACCACTACAGATAAATAAGACAGTACAAAGTGTAACAAGACAAGAACAAAGGGCATTCAAATTTTGATGTCCAAAAATTTAACAACTTCACCCCCAAGCCTTTTACCCTAATGACCTGGCCATTTTCTCAATTCTGACCAGTGTCACTTTATGAGGGTATAACTCTGGAACGCTTCAACGGATCCCAGCGATTCAGAGACAGTTTATTCATGACATATTGGACTTCATGTAAGTGATAAATTTAGGTCAATAATTTTTTCATTTCTTTTTGGAAAAAGAAAATAGATACTTGGCAAAAAATTTGAAATATTCACAATTTTCAAACTTTGCATTTCTATGCCAATAAACCACTGAGTTATGTGACACAAAATAGTTAATAAATAACATTTCCCACATGTCCTCTTTACATCAGCACAATTTTGGAAATAAATTTTTTTAGTTAGGAAGTTATAAAGGTTCAAGGTTCATCAGCAATTTCTAATTTTTCCAACAAAATTTATACAGCCACATTTCTTGAGGACCACACCACAGTTGAAGTGATCTTGAGGGATCTACATGAAAGAAAACACCCAAAAGTGACACCATTCTAAAAACTGCACCTCTGAAACTACTCAAAACCACATTCAAAAAGTTTATTAACCCTTCAAGTGCTTCACAGGATCTAAAGCAGTGTGGGAGGAAAAAATGAATATTTTATTTTTCGGATTATAAAACGCACTTTTGTTCCTAAAAATCTTGGGGGAAAGTGAGGGGTGCATTTTATAATCCCAATCTATTTATGTGCTGTGCTGTAGTGTGGGGGGCACTGTGGAGCGGTCTCCAGTGGGCTGATAACACTGCAGGAGGCAGCAGGAGGTCACATGCTCCCGCTCATTAGCCTCATTTAATATGCACTGCATCCAGCTATCCATCACCTCAGTGCTGAAGCAGTGCTGAGAGAAGGATAGGGGAGTGGCGCATATTAAATTTGCCTGCATTCACCCCCCACTGTGTGTTATGCCCCCTCCCCCTATTAAGCTATATTCCCCCCTATGCTGGATGTGGTCCCCCACCCGACGCACCATATGCCCCCCTGTGCTGGATGTGGCCCCCCACCCCATCACGCTATATGCCCCCCTCTGCTGAATGTGGCCAACAATCTCATCATATCCCCCCTTGCTGGCGTGCACATGACCCGCCCAGGAGTCTATGGGGACTCGGGTATCCGTGCGTTCGCTGTAATGGGGATGTCATTGGTGGCCTGCCTGGACGTGTACCCTGGGGTCACTTATATTATTTTATTATATTATAGTTTTCAAGAAAGGCATCCAGGCCCTTCTTAAATGTTAGTAGTGAGTCACTCATTACAACATCATGTGGCAGAGAGTTGCAAAGTCTCACTGCTCTTACAGTAAAGAATCCACGTCTGTGATTCTGATTAAACCTTCTTTCCTCCAGACGTAGAGGATGCCCCCTTGTCCCCGTCTCAGGCCTAAGAGTAAAGAGATCATTAGAAAGTTCTCTGTACTGTCCCCTCATATATTTATACTTTATTATAAGATCACCCCTAAGCCTTCGTGTTTCCAAGCTAAATAACCCCAAGTTTAATAATCTGTCTTGGTATTGCAGACCCCTCAGTCCTCTAATAACCTTGGTCGCTCTTCTCTGGAGCCGCTCTAGCTCAGCTATGTCTTTCTTATACTCCAGAGACCAGAATTGTAAAAACTTGGAAAAAGGGCAAAGTTAAATGGAGAAATAATAATACGAGTAGAATGTCTTGTCATGCCACCTGTGGTGTCTGGTGAGTGATGGCACCAGCGCTGCTGTAGGCCTCCGGGGATGATGGTCGGGCAGCTGTATGGTATAGCTCCCCACAGGCGGAGCTGGGTCCCCCGGGTTGTGATGAGATGAAGGCAGAATGAAGACACTAGAGGCTCATGGACTCTGTACAGGTGTTTACTTGTAAAAGTTCACGGTTCAGGTTCACAGTTACACAGTTCTTTCAATGGGTAGCTGGCCGCGTAGTCGCAGGGGGAAATAAAGTCTCTTTGAGGCTCCCTTAGCATAACTTCTTGTGTCTCTCCTTGTCCCTTGTGTTCCTTCGCCTCCTTACTATCCTTGCGCTTCTGCCCTGCACAGCTCACTTGTCTACCAGGCCCGTTGGGTGATATGAGGTACCCTTCTTCTCATCTAAGGGGCTTAACCCTGTTTAGTGCTTCTGGTGAGGCTGCACATTATGGACGGGGGTCGGGGCTCATATTTCGGCCCTCGACTGGCCGGTGTCGATGGCTCAGGGATGAACTCGCCTGTATCGTTTTTCGGAGCTGGCTCTCTGTTGGTGGACTGAGATTCCCCCAGACTTGGCCAGTGGTCTGGCACTGGATTTCCCTTTTCTTTCCTGGGTCGCCCTTTCCTTCTCAGGCGTCCTCCCTGGGAGCTGCTCCAAAGCTCCCTCTTTCCTTCTTTCCTCAGCTTAGACAACATCCAACTGTGTGACTTCCCGCCTCACCTAACTCCTCCCTATGGGACTGGGTCACTTTCCTAGAGATTTAACCCCGTCGTCCCCTGTTCTAGAGTGTGTGAGTGCTGGGATGGGAGTCTCATGTCACCTTTACATTCCCCTGCGACAGGAATACTGCACACCCCTACTGTGGCACACTGACCAGTGGGGCGCCACACACACATTAAAATAACAACCGTTGATACTTACCATTCCGATGATGGCTCTGTGCTCCCAGCTCCTCGGTGTCTCTTCCTGTGTGTGCCGGCTGATCATGTGACCGGTGCTCACTGTGATGATATCACTGTGCTGTGCCGATTACTTGATCAGCCGCCACACACAGGAAGAAACAATGAGGAGCTGGGAGCATGGAGCCATCCTTGGAAGGGTAAGTATCGGCAGTTGTTATTTTAATGTGTGCGCGCCAGCAAGGGGCACATATGGTGTGATGGGGGGCCACATTCAGCACAGGGGATCATATAGCGTGACGGTGGTGGGGGGGGCCATAACCAGCACAGGGGGGCATATAGTGTGATGGAGGGCCACATCCAGCACAGGGGGGCATATAGCGTGATGGGGGCCACATCCAGCACAGGGGGGAAATACAGAGTGATGGGGGCCACATCCAGCACAGGGAGGCTAATTTTCAAATGCAAGGGGGCTAAAACGCAGGTTATTGGGGCTGTATCCCAGGATGAGGGACATATACCGTATATGATTTGTAAGACGGACACTGGCATTATAAGATGGACCTCATTTAACATTAAAAAAAAAATTCTCTTTTCCTTCACCAAATTTGGGGGTGCGTCTTATAATCAGGTGCGTGTTATGAAGTGAAAAATACTGTACTGTATTTTACTTTTTAAAACAAAAATGTTACTTTAGCCTCAAATATTGCATTTTCACAAGGGTAAGGTGAAAGTGGAAGGTAAAATTTGTTACGCAATTTCTCCTAAGTATGCCAATACTCCATATGTGGTCAAAAAACACTGTTTGGGTGCACAGCAGGACTCGGAAGAGAAAGAGCGCTATTTGACTTTTTGAATGGAAAATTAGGTAGCATTGTTAGCTGACACAATGTAGCGTTTGGAGAGTCCCTGATGTGCCCAAACAGTGAAAACACCTCACAAAAGATCCCATTTTGGAAACTAGACCCCGAAGGAATTTCACTAGATGTGCGGTGAGTATGGTGAACCCCAAGGTGCTTCACAGAATTTCATAATGTTGATCCGTAAAAATGTAAAAACACTTTCTTCCACAAAAAGCCTATATTTTGTCATTTTTACAAGGGCAACGGGTTAAAATAGATCCAAAAATGTGTTGGGAAATTTGTCCTCTGAATGCTAATGACCCATTTGTGGTGGAAAATCACTATTTGGGTGCGTGGCAGGGCTCAGAAGGGAAAAAGTGGTGTGACATTTCAAGCGGAAAATCACCTGGAATTGTTAGTGGACACCATGTCACGTTTAGAGGGCCCCTGATGTGCCTAAATAGTGGAACTCCACCTCAAATGACTCCATTTTGGAAACTAGACCCTCCAAGGAACTTATCTAGATGAGTTCTGAACACTTTGAACCCCCAGGTGCTTCATACAGTGAGCCAGAAAATGGAAAAGTACTTTTTTTTTTTTTCCAAAACATTTTTTTAATTTTCACAAGGGCAACTGGATAAAATGGACCCAAAAATGTGTTGGACATATAGTCCTGAGTACGCTGATAGGCATAAATTAATGGGAGAACTCATATAGGGTTCAAAGTCTCGTTTTATTATTAGGGGGGTGGCTAGTCACAAATCACGTGTCACTTGAACTACACATATTTTTAATAATAAAACGAGACTTTGAACCCTATACTGTATGAGTTGTCCCTTTAATTTATGCCTAAAACAAATAGGAGAATCTCCAGAATCAGTTTTCAGTGAATCCTGAGTATGCTGATACCCCATATGTAGTTGAAAAACACTGTTTGGGTGCACAGCAGGGCTCAGAAGGGTAGGAGAGACATTTGACTTTTTGAACAGAAAATTGACTGGTATCCTTAGCCAACACCATGTACCATTTGGAGAGCACCTGATATGTCTAAACAGTGGAACTCCACCACAAGTGACCCCATTTTGTAAACAAAAGCCCTTAAGGAACTTATCTAGTATCAGTCATTTCTGATGACACCAAACTATGTAGGATATTAAAGGGAACCAACCACCCCAAATGACCCCCCGGACTGTTAATATGTGTCCCTACACCCAGCATATACATTTGGGGCAATCTTTTTTGCTAAAAAAACTGTTTAGTAGAAGCTAAGATATAGCAATATAAACTTTAATAAATCGTGACGACTGGGTGTTACCTAGCTTGTCCTCGTGCAGTGTTCCATGTGCCTGTCAGCCTCCTCTCCCCCCCTCCCTTCAGTAAAGCCCTGCCCTTTCAGCCTCTCAGGTTTCAGCCTTTCAACTGATCCTAAACCCAGAAACTGACCCCCCCGTATATTTAGACCTGTCCCTGCACCCCCTCATATTATTTCTAGCCATCCCTTTTGCAGAAAAAATTGCTTTTGTAAAGTAAGAGAAAAGGTTATAATACTTTGACCTGTGTGAGTTCTCTGTTTCTGTGGAAGCCGAGATGGGACGGGCCTGTCTGCTGCTGCCTGGTAAATTATGCACGCCCCTCTCTGCTGCTAAGAGCCTGGCCGCATCATGAAAGGGGGCGGCGCTCCGGCATGACGCGATTTAGCCCTGCCCCTTTCATGACGCAGCCAGGCTCTTAGCAGCAGAGAGGGGCGTGCATAATTTACCAGGCAGCAGCAGACAGGCGGGGCATTTGCGGCTTCCACAGAAACACAGGACAAAGTATTATAACTTTTTCTCTTACTTTACAAAAGCGATTTTTTCTGCAAAAGGGATGGCTAGGAATGATAAGAAGGGGTGCAGGGACAGGTCTAAAGATAAGGGGGGTCAGTTTCTGGCTGAAACCTGAGAGGCTGAAAGGGCAGGGCTTTACTGAAGGGAGGGGGGAGAGGAGGCTGACAGGCACATGGAACACTGCACGAGGACAAGCTAGGTAACACCCAGTCGTCACGATTTATTAAACTTTATAAAGCTATATCTTAGCTTCTACTAAACAGTTTTTTTTAGCAAAAACGATTGCCCCAAATGTGTGTGCTGGGTGTAGGGACACATATTAACAGTCCGGGGGGGTCATTTGGGGTGGTTGGTTCCCTTTAAAAGGTTCTTTTGTTAGTACAATATTTCAAAATGATCTGGTTAAAATTAATGGGCAAACATTTGGCAAATAAGATTTAATGTTAATAAGTGGAGAGAAATGCACCTAGGACAGAATAATCCTATTACTACATATACATTGGAAGTATACTCAGGACTACAGAACAGGAAGACTTGGGTATTGTGTTTACAAGTAAGCTGAGCAGCAATACACAAGATTTTCAGGTGTATAAAAAGAAAGGTAAAATCCTGTAATGCTAAAGTAATTTCTTACCCCTTGTGGTATTGCACTCACTGTATAATAGGGATTACTCACTCTGCTTGCTCCTCAAGGTTGCCAAAGGAAAACTTCTTCATTTAAAAGTTCACATGGTTTATTCAATACTCCATAAACCACACTCCAGATAATTAAACTTGAGCCTTCCTTACTCATGAGTATTAAATCCCACACAGGTTCAGGCCCACAGACGTATTCCCGGTCAGTATTCAGACACGGATTTCAAGTTCTTACTAGAAATTCCAGCACAAATGCTAGCCTAGGATTTTTTTCAGTTGCGACAACTGTCGATAGATTTAATTAATCAAGAGGAAAGCAGTTGCTTTGCAAGAAGGATTACATTTATTTAAACAATCCACATGATAAGGGGTTAATACAGATAAAGTAAAGTTTCAAGGATTCTTATCAAGTGCTCATTGACAGCATGAACGTTACATGAATGGAGTTCACCTTACAGCAGTGTATGACCAAATAACATACATGATGACAAATGGTTATTCGTTGTTTAACAGGCAGATACACGGGTTCATACAATGATATACATAAAAAGTATCTGCTTGCTCCTCAAGGCTGCCAAAGGAAAACTTCTTCATTTAAAAGTTCACATGGTTTATTCAATATCCCATAAACCACACGCCAGATACGGTAATTAACCTTGAGCCTTTCTTTGGCTGGGGTCACAGTTGACATGCGTTTTTTAGTGCCTTTTAAAAACTCATGCGTTTTAACATGCGTTTTGTCATGTCAGCATGAGTTTTTTAAGGTGTCTGATGGCTCCCTGCGTTTTTGGCTGCGTTTTTAAATCTGCACGCAATGCGTTTTTTAACATGGGGGCCTATGGGTGCGTTTTTTACATGCGTTTTTGAAAACGCAGGTCTCCAAAAACGCTTGTGAAAAATGCAACTGTGACCCCAGCCTTACTCATGAGTATGCAAACCTGCACAGGTTCAGGTCCACAAACGTATACAAAAGTACTGACACCCCTGCAGTTCTGTCAGATAATACTCAGCTTCTTCCTGAAAATGATTGCAATCACAAATTCTTTGGTATTATTATCTTCATTTAATTTGTCTTCAATGAAAAAACACAAAAGAGAATGAAGCAAAAAGCAAAACATTGATCATTTCACACAAAACTCCGAAAATGGGCCAGACAAAAGTATTGGCACCCTCAGCCTAATACTTGGTTGCACAACCTTTAGCCAAAATAACTGCGATCAACTGTTTCCGATAAACATCAATGAGTTTCTTACAATGCTCTGCTGGAATTTTAGACCATTCTTCTTTGGCAAACTGCTCCAGGTCCCTGATATTTGAAGGGTGCCTTCTCCAAACTGCCATTTTTAGATCTCTCCACAGGTGTTCTATGGGATTCAGGTCTGGACTCATTGCTGGCCACCTTAGAAGTCTTCAGTGCTTTCTCTCAAACCATTTTCTAGTGCTTTTTGAAGTGTGTTTTCGGTCATAAGCTGCAAAATTTGTTGGTAGTCTTCAGACTTCATAATGCCATGCAGACGGTCAAGCAGTCCAGTGCCAGAGGCAGCAAAGCAACCCCAAAACATCAGGGAACCTCCGCCATGTTTGACTGTAGGGACCGTGTTCTTTTCTTTGAATGCCTCTTTTTTTCTCCTGTAAACTCTATGCTGATGCCTTTGCCCAAAAAGCTCTACTTTTGTCTCATCTGACCAGAGAAACATTTTTCCAAAACGTTTTAGGCTTTCTCAGGAAAGTTTTGGTAAACTCCAGCCTGGCTTTTTTATGTCTCGGGGTAAGAAGTGGGGTCTTCCTGGGTATCCTACCATACAGTCCCTTTTCATTCAGACGCCGACAGATAGTACGGGTTGACACTGTTGTACCCTCGGACTGCAGGGCAGCTTGAACTTGTTTGGATGTTAGTCGAGGTTCTTTATTCACCATCCGCACAATCTTGCATTGAAATCTCTCATCAACTTTTCTTTTCCGTCCACATCTAGGAAGGTTAGCCACAGTGCCATGGGCTTTAAACTTCTTGATGACACTGCGCACGGTAGACATAGGAACATTCAGGTCTTTGGAGATGGACTTGTAGCCTTGAGATTGCTCATGCTTCCTCCCAATTTGGTTTCTCAAGTCCTCAAACAGTTCTCTGAGGAAGACGCCAGGAAAGGCGTTGAAACGCGTTGGATGCAATAAAGGCTTTGATCATATCACATCTGATCGTGAGTTTCTTCCTTGGAATAAGTGGATCCTGGCAGCGCGGACTGGTGAACACCGTTCCCTTTCCCATTTTTTACTGTGTCAAACAGTTCTTCGGCCTTCTTTCTTTTCTCCATGCTCAATGTGGTACACACAAGGACACAGGACAGAGGTTGAGTCAACTTTAATCCATGTCAACTGGCTGCAAGTGTGATTTAGTTATTGCCAACACCTGTTAGGTGCCACAGGTAAGTTACAGGTGCTGTTAATTACACAAATTAGAGAAGCATCACATGATTTTTCTAATAGTGCCAATACTTTTGTCCACCCACTTTTTTAGTGTCGAATTATATCCAATTTGGCTTTAGGAACATTCTCTTTTGTGTTTTTTCATTGAAGACAAATTAAATGAAGATTATAATACCAAAGAATTTGTGATTGCAATCATTTTCAGGAAGAAACTGAGTATTATCTGACAGAATTGCAGGGGTGTTAATACTTTTAGCCACAACTGTACCTACCCTAGTTCGTTCCAGGACAGAGGCCGCTCCGAGCTCTGAGAGTGAGCCCTCGCAGGTTCTGCCAGATCCATCCAAGGCTCTCCACATGGTCTCCTGGCCATGTGTCTTCCAAAGATCCTCCTGCTTCTAAACACACAGAGACATATGTTTCTGGCAAGGTGGCCGCTTGCCAGCCCAGGGACATGTGACCAAACAAGAAGTCAGACTATATTGGTTTCCTCAGCCAATTGTTGTGGGACATCTCCTATTTAAAGTTCATCTGTCCTGTTGGGCGTTGCCAGAGCTTTGCATTAGGTTTGCCACCTAAACATGTGTGTTTGTCCAGCTTGCGGCTCCTGGTCTGCCTTTGATTCCAACTTCAGTTTTGCCAGTAACCAGTTTTGGGATAGCTAATATCTGTCTGTCCCTGGACCTGTCCTTTCCATGTGTCTCCCGTGGTACCAGCCTTCCTGTCTCATTTCTGGATTCTTCTGATGTCATATACCTGAAGTCCTGCCTTTGTCCAGATGTGCCTGTGTCCTCAGTTGCAGTCCAAGTTCCTGGTCTCCCAGCCTGTGTTCCAGAATTTGTACTGTTCATGTTCCTGGATGTCTCCAGCCTTGTATTCCAGTACCGGCCCTGCCTGAGTTTTCTGGATCTGACCAGCCTGTGTCCTAAGCTGACCAGTCAGTGTTTCTGAACCTGTCCGGCCTGGCCGTTCAGCCTGCGTTCCAGAGTTGGTCCTGCCTGTGTTCTTGGAAGTGTCCAACCGAGTATTCCAGTACTGACCCTGCTTAAGTTTCCTGGATCTGATCAGAGTGCATTCCTAAGCTGACCTGCCTAAGTTCCTGGACCTGTTCAGCCTGAATTCCTCTGTCTATCCTGTTCCTGAGTTCCTGTATGTGTCTAGCCTGTGTCCTGATGTTTTGCCTGTGTCGTAATATCTGACCTGGATGCTGGTGTCCATCTAGAGGTGAGTCTGTCCGAGATGACCTTCCTGCCATGCTATCGCCTGATGACATCTGCCTAAGGTCGGTGTCTGATGACTTCCTTCTGTGCCAGTGCTATGCCTGAGGCCTGTGTCAGGGGTCCTCCTAATATGTCCATGCCAGATGACCCTGTAACGACATCCTGACATGTGTATCACCTCACCCAATTGCTCAGCTGCCCAAGAACCCTGTCGCTGCCCTTCCCTAGTCCAGACAGGCCCGGGTTCCATCTGCGGTCCAGCGAATCCACTCTTCCCCTTGGATGCCCCCTGTCACCGTTGGCCTGATGTCATGGGATTATAACAGTAAGCTTTGGCCATGGATTCCACGGAGCAAGGACATATCCCGAGACCCACCTAGAGAGTGGATCAGATTGCTTGGGTCCCGCCTGGTCAGTGGACCAGATTGCTCGAGCTCCACATGGTGAGTGGAGCGGATTGCTTGAGCCATGGACTTTGCTGCCCCTTTGTGAATTGTGGGACTAACCACCAAGCCCAATTAAATTTTGCGGAGAATTTTTTTCTTTTTGGTCTTCAGAAGAGGGGGCCTGAGGAAGAAGTTGGTTTGTTACTATTTTCCCCAGTATTCTTGTGCATGCTACTGCCGCCGGTGTCTGATTGGCCACTGCTTGTCGTACATGCACTGTGGCTGAGAGACCTCAGTACGGTGCCGGAGTAAAAGCCCGCCGATCATGCCCTCCTCCCCTCATACCCTGCATCTGCTGCTACCGGCTCCGATGCCTGTCGGCTGTGCAGTGGAGGACAGCGAGGGCCGCAGAGGTGGACAGTTAGTGAGGGACAGGGGATCACAGCAGGGGCTGGGGGGTGATTGAAATGCACTGGGGTGCTGCAGTAGCCAGCAGCAGCAGATTGCAGGGTATGGGGGGGTGATCACTGGGCAGGGGATGATCACCGGAGATCATCGGCGGCAGATTGCAGGGCTCCTCTCAGTCTGAGGAGGAAGGGCAGCAACAGGTCACACCGCCCCTCCACATCTGATTGGAGAGATAGCATCACATGGATGCTAGCTACAATCAGATCTGGAGGGGGAGAAACCGAAGTCACCTAGCTCCAGCCAATGGTCAGTATTGCAGTACCGACTATGACTGGATCACAATGTTTCACCAAACATCATTTGATCACTGTGATTGGCTCTTTGAAGATCAACAGACAATCACAGCGATTGCAGGTGCGGGGTGGTGAAGTCACCCCATGAGGTCGAGCAGAGGTTCCCTCCTACCTATAGCTCTGGTGACTTTTCACAACCCTGGTCACCGGAACTAAAGGACCGTGATTCCGCCATGACATTGTGGAAGTCACCGAAACTTATGACGTCTGACAACGTCACAGCTTAGGAAGGGGTTAATAGAACACTAAACCGGCATTTCACTGACAGGGGTGCACAGAGAAGGATTTGTGGGGTTGATATAGTTTATAGTTCTTATTTGTCTGACTGCTGGGTAGTGACAAAGATTGAAGGTTTAATTTAAAAAAATATGGCAATTTCAACCTTGAGCTGTAGGTGGCAGCAACAGACTATGTTTGCCATTTCAGTAGTCTGATTCGCAAAACAGCTTCTTCTCTCAGAAGGTAATATATTCTTAATATCTGCAGATGACAATATTGAGGTACTTCTGAGTGCAAAGTATTCCCACCAAGTTTTCTCACCCCAAGCACATAGTCTAGGCTATGTTAGTGGATTAATGTTTCTATAAGTGTTCTGCCTTCTTCCACATATGGGGCTGTGGATATCTAGCATACAGCTTAACCCTCGTTCATTTCCCCAAGGAACAGACTGTAGGATTTCTGGAGTCTATATTTATTGAGTTGATGAACTTCATTGCGTGAACGATAATGTGTGTGGTAAAAACTAGAATACAAGTACAGGATAATCACAGTCAGTACTGGGTACATTGAAGAAACTAGCACTAAGGCTGGCTTCACATTTGCGTATGTGTCTGCATGCTGATCGCATGCAGACACATACGCAGTGCAAAGCAGGGTCTAAAAGATGTGTCCGCAGCGGAGAATGTCCGCCTGCGGACACATCACTGTGGAGCCCGGGCAGCCAATCAGCGGTGTCCGGGGGCGGAGATCAGTGCCTGAGATCTCCGCCTCCCGGCCGCCGGTAAGCTCCGGGACATGTCGGCGGGGAGAACAGCTGATCTGACAGCTGTTTGAATCTTCCCGCGCCGACACCGAGAGGAGATGTCGGCGCGGGAAGATTCAAACAGCTGACAAATCAGCTGTTTCTCCCCGCCGACATCGCTAGCAGATTACCAGCGGCCGGGAGGCGGAGGACAGCAGAGGCTCCAGCTGATCTCCCGGTGGCCGTCGGTGAGCTCCTGTGACATCACCGCCGGCCACCGGGAGATTTTTCAATGGGTCCGCAGCGTTCTCCTGCGCTGTCAAGCGCAGAACACTGCGGACCCATTGAAGCCAATGCATTTTTTGTGCGCTTGGGGACGCTTGCTGATTTTCCAAGGTCCCCAAACGCACAAAAAAAAAACAACATGCTGCGTCCCGGGTGCGGACGCTGGACACCGGAAGGAGCAGATATCGTCCGCATCCGCACCCGAACGCAGCAAACGCAGGCACCATGCGTTCCTATGTTAAACATAGGAACGCAGTGCGCATGCGTTTGACTGCTTATGGGAACGCAGCAATACGCTGCCTTCCCATACGCAAATGTGAAGCCAGCCTAACACAATGATAACACAACATGAGTAACTAGGGTAAAGGTCACTGCAGAGGGCTCTACTCTATACAGAATGCATCTATCTATCTGCATACAATGCAAAAGGCATTAACTCAAATAGTGTATCTCAGAGCACAATACACTTCACTTTAAAGTATTCTACACAGAAAGACCTTTATCTACATACAATGCAAACATGCTAGCATGAAGAATTACAGGACATAACACATCTCCTATCACACAGTTCTCTCTGTACTAACGGCTGGATTATAACGTGTTCACACAGATTCTACACAAAAACATGTAACTGCATTGCGCTTAGGCTGCTTTCACATAACGATTTTCGGTCATCCGATTGTATCCGTTTCAAAACGGATACAATCGGATCTGAAATCGGACCCATGTTCCCCTATGGGAATCGGATGGGTACGGATGTGCCACTATTGGCATCCGATTTTGGCACCATCCGATCCCATCCGATGTAATCACGGGCACAAAATCGTAGCCTGCTACGATTTTGTGTCCGTGACTCACATCGGACAGCCTCGGATCACTGCTGATCCGAGGCTGTCCGATGTGCCCACAGCATAGGAGCCTATGGACATCGGATCTGAGTTCACCTCAGATCCGATGTCGGCTCCGTATCTCCTGTCTTTCCCTGCTCTGCTCCTCCATCTTCTTCCCTCTCCTACTCTATATGATGTGCCCCCGCTATTCTATCTGTGTCCCCCGCTCTTCTATCCTCATCTATCCCTATCCTGTCCCCTGTCCTCTCCCTGGGTGTAAAAAAATAAAAAAAACTCCTCCGGGAGTATACATCACCTGTCACCGCTCCCACGCTGCCGCACGATCAGGGCTAAAGAACCTGTGATGATGTAAGAGCCCGGTCACATGACCCGGTCAGCTGACCGGGTCATATGACTCTGACATCATCACAGGTCCTTTAGCCCTGATCGTGCGGCAGCGTGGGAGCGGTGACAGGTGATGTATACTCCCGGAGGAGTTTTTTTTATTTTTTTACACCCAGGGAGAGGACAGGGGACAGGATAGGGATAGATGAGGATAGAAGAGCGGGGGACACAGATAGAATAGCGGGGGCACATCATATAGAATAGGAGAGGGAAGAAGATGGAGGAGGCAGGAGTAGGGAGAGGCAGGGGACCGCAGGATCCACACGGATCCTGCAGATCGGATGGCTATTTGCGGGCATTGCGAGTTGTTGCAGCCTCGCGAAGCAATGCCCGCGAAGCGAGTCGCTGCCACCCACCGCTAACCAAGCCACAGAAGCCCATACGACTGTAGTGTACACCGCTATAGTATACTACAGTCCCATGCCCATAAGCGCCAACGACTCGCAATCTCCGCTGGCGCTTAAGGGCCGACACGCGTATGCCCATGGGACTGTAGTATACCATCGCGCTGTACACTACAGCGCCATGCTCTAAAACA
Organism: Allobates femoralis; assembly: GCA_033576535.1. NCBI lineage: Eukaryota > Metazoa > Chordata > Amphibia > Anura > Aromobatidae > Allobates > Allobates femoralis. Next base: position 143,912,348 of record JARQOC010000006.1, read on the forward strand.
CCCCTACCCCCTGCCGCCCTAAGCCACTACCCCGCCGCAGCCACTACCCTCTGCCGCACCTAACCCCTAAGCCACTACCCCGCGCCGAAGCCCTACCCCCTGCCGCCCTAAGCCACTACCCCGCCGCAGCCACTACCCTCTGCCGCAAGCCCCTACCCCCTGCCGCCCTAAGCCACTACCCCGCCGCAGCCACTACCCTCTGCCGCACCTAACCCCCTACCCCCGAAGCCGCACCTAACCCACTACCCCCGACGCCGCACCTAAGCCACTACCCCGCCGCAGCCACTACCCTCTGCCGCAAGCCCCTACCCCTAAGCCGCACCTAACCCCTACCCCCGAAGCCGCACCTAACCCACTACCCCGCCGCAGCCACTACCCTCTGCCGCAAGCTCCTACCCCCTAAGTCCCGCCGAAGCCCCTACCCCCTGCCGCCCTAAGCCACTACCCAGCCGCCGAAGCCCCTACCCCCTGCCGCCCTAAGCCACTACCCCGCCGCAGCCACTACCCTCTGCCGCAAGCCCCTACCCCCTGCCGCCCTAAGCCACTACCCCGCCGCAGCCACTACCCTCTGCCGCACCTAACCCCCTACCCCCGACGCCGCACCTAAGCCACTACCCCCGCAGCCACTACCCTCTGCCGCAAGCCCCTACCCCCTAAGTCCTGCCGAAGCCCCTACCCCCTGCCGCCCTAAGCCACTACCCCGCCGCCGAAGCCCCTACCCCCTGCCGCCCTAAGCCACTACCCCGCCGCAGCCACTACCCTCTGCCGCAAGCCCCTACCCCCTAAGTCCCGCTGAAGCCCCTACCCCTTGCCGCCCTAAGCCACTACCCCGCCGCCGAAGCCCCTACCCCCTGCCGCCCTAAGCCACTACCCCGCCGCAGCCACTACCCTCTGCCGCAAGCCCCTACCCCCTGCCGCCCTAAGCCACTACCCCGCCGCAGCCACTACCCTCTGCCGCACCTAACCCCCTACCCCCGAAGCCGCACCTAACCCACTACCCCCGACGCCGCACCTAAGCCACTACCCCGCCGCAGCCACTACCCTCTGCCGCAAGCCCCTACCCCCTAAGCCGCACCTAACCCCCTACCCCCGAAGCCGCACCTAACCCACTACCCCGCCGCAGCCACTACCCTCTGCCGCAACCCCCTAAGTCCCGCCGAAGCCCCTACCCCCTGCCGCCCTAAGCCACTACCCCGCCGCCGAAGCCCTACCCCCTGCCACCCTAAGCCACTACCCCGCCGCAGCCACTACCCTCTGCCGCAAGCCCCTACCCCCTGCCGCCCTAAGCCACTACCCCGCCGCAGCCACTACCCTCTGCCGCACCTAACCCCCTACTCCCGAAGCCGCACCTAACCCACTACCCCCGACGCCGCACCTAAGCCACTACCCCGCCGCAGCCACTACCCTCTGCCGCAAGCCCCTACCCCCTAAGCCGCACCTAACCCCCTACCCCCGAAGCCGCACCTAACCCACTACCCCGCCGCAGCCACTACCCTCTGCCGCAAGCCCCTACCCCCTATGTCCCGCCGAAGCCCCTACCCCCTGCCGCCCTAAGCCACTACCCCGCCGCCGAAGCCCCTACCCCCTGCCGCCCTAAGCCACTACCCCGCCGCAGCCACTACCCTCTGCCGCAAGCCCCTACCCCTGCCGCCCTAAGCCACTACCCCGCCGCAGCCACTACCCTCTGCCGCACCTAACCCCCTACTCCCGAAGCCGCACCTAACCCACTACCCCCGACGCCGCACCTAAGCCACTACCCCGCCGCAGCCACTACCCTCTGCCGCAAGCCCCTACCCCCTAAGGCCCGCCGCACCTACCCCCTAAGCCGCACCTAAGCCCCTACCCCCTGCCGCCCTAAGCCACTACCCCGCCGCAGCCACTACCCCGCCGCATCAAACCCACTACCCCGCCGCAGCCACTACCCTCTGCCGCACCTAACCCCTACCCCCGAAACTGCACCTAAGCCACTACCCCGCCGCAGCCACTACCCTCTGCCGCAAACCCCTACCCCCTAAGGCCCGCCGCACCTACCCCTAAGCCGCACCTAAGCCCCTACCCCCTGCCGCCCTAAGCCACTACCCCGCCGCAGCCACTACCCCGCCGCATCAAGCCACTACCCCGCCGCAGCCACTACCCTCTGCCGCACCTAACCCCCTACCCCCGAAGCCGCACCTAAGCCCCTACCCCCCCTACCCCCTAAGCCCCTATCCCCTAAGCCCCGCCGCCTCCTAAGCTCCCGCCGCTAACACCTAACGCCCTACATCCGAAGCCCCCGCCGTCCCCTAACCTAACGCCCCCGTCGATCACTTACATGCCTTCTTAGTCATCTGATCGTCCGTCCGATCCACAAGTCCTTCGTCCGGCCAGCCGTCCTCTTCCTCCGGCCCCGCCGCTCTTCTCTCTTCTTTCCGCCATCTCCGGCTCTTCGTCCGGCCCCCGGGCTCTTCTGTCTTCTTTCCGCCAACTTCCATCTCCGACGTCCTCTTCACTTCTCATTAAGATAGAATGGACGAAAATTCCGCCATTCTATCTGTATGAGATGTGAGCCGCTCTTCTGATTGGTCGCTGTCTAATGCCCTCAGCCAATCAGAAGAGCACCTCATATCCCATTGAAATACATTAGCAGTGTGTCGGCGATTTTATGGCCGCCCACCTGGTTCTATTTGTCGGCCCCAAAATCGCGGACACACCGCTAATGTATGTCTATGGGCAGTCAGCTCGATTTCTGATTGGTCGCTCTCTGCTGACGCCGACCAATCAGAATTCGACCTCACTGCCCATAGACATACATTAGCGGTGTGTCCGCGATATTGGGGCCGACAAATAGAACCAGGGGCCCGGCCGTTAATTCGCCGACACACCGCTAATGTATGTCAACAAATAAATTTCATAATAAAAAAAATAATTAAAAAATAATTAAAAAATAATAAAAAAATAAATAAAAAATAATAAATAATTTAATAAAAAATAATAATAAAAAAAACAAATTAAATGCTAATAATATCAGCCCTTTCAGCGGACCTGAAGGAGAACTGGGTCTCAGCCTCAGGCTCACTTTAAATAAATAATAAATTTAATAATAAAAAAAATAATTAAAAAATAATAAAGAAATAAATAAAAAATAATAAATAATTAAAAAAAAATAATAATAAAAAAAATAAATATATGCTAATATTATCAGCCCTTTCAGCGGACCTGAAAGAGAACTGGGTCTCTGCCTCAGGCTCACTTTACATAAATAATAAATTTAATAATAAAAAAAATAATTAAAAAATAATAAAAAAATAAATAAAAAATAATTAATAATTAAATAAAAATAATAATAAAAAAAAATAATATGCTAATAATATCAGCCCTTTCAGCGGACCTGAAAGAGAACTGGGTCTCTGCCTCAGGCTCACTTTAAATAAATAATAAATTTAATAATAAAAAAAATAATTAAAAAATAATAAAAAAATAAATAAAAAATAATTAATAATTAAATAAAATAATAATAAAATAAATAAATATATGCTAATAATATCAGCCCTTTCAGCGGACCTGAAAGAGAACTGGGTCTCTGCCTCAGGCTCACTTTAAATAAATAATAAATTTAATAATAAAAAAATTAATTAAAAAATAATTAAAAAATAATAAAAAAATAAATAAAAAATAATTAATAATTAAATAAAAATAATAATAAAAAAAATAAATATATGCTAATAATATCAGCCCTTTCAGCGGACCTGAAAAGAACAGGGTCTCTGCCTCAGGCTCACTTTAAATAAATAATAAATTTAATAATAAAAAAAATAATTAAAAAATAATAAAAAAAATTATAAAAAAATAAATAAAAAATAATTAATAATTAAATAAAAATAATAATACAAAAATAAATATATGCAAATAATATCAGCCCTTTCAGCGGACCTGAAAGAGAACTGGGTCTCTGCCTCAGGCTCACTTTAAATAAATAATAAATTTAATAATAAAAAAAATAATTAAAAAATAATAAAAAAATAATAAAAAAATAAATAAAAAATAATAAATAATTAAATAAAAAATAATAAAAAAAATAAATAAATGCTATTAATTGTATTATTAATTTTATTAATGCTACTAATAATGCTATTACTGCTAATAATAATGCTATTAATGCTAATAATTATGCTATTAATGCTAATATTTATGTTATTAATGCTAATAATTATGCTATTAATGCTAATAATTATGGTATTAATGGTAATAATGCTATTAATGCAAATAATATTGCTATTAATTCTATTATTAATGCTATTAATGGTAATTATTATGCTATTAATGCTAATAATTAGGCTATTAATGGTAATAATAATGCTATTAATGCAAATAATATTGCTATTAATGCTATTATTAATGCTATTAATATTAATAATTATGCTATTCATGCTAATAATTATGCTATTAATGGTAATAATAATGCTATTAATGCAAATAATATTGCTATTAATGCTAATATTTATGCTATTAATGCTAATAATTATGCTATGAATGCTAATATTTATACTATTAATGCTAATAATTATGCTATTAATACTAATATTTATGCTATTAATGCTAATAATTATGCTATTAATGGTAATCATAATGGTATTAATGCAAATAATATTGCTATTAATGCTATTAATGCTAATAATTATGCTATTAATGTTAATAATTATGCTATTAATGCTAATAATTATGCTATTAATGGTAATAATAATGCTATTAATGCAAATAATATTGCTATTAATGCTATTAATGTTAATAATTATGCTATTAATGCTAATATTTATTGCTATTAATTCTAATAATTATGCTATTAATGCTAATATTAATACTATTAATGCTAATAATTATGCTATTAATGCTAATATTTATGCTATTAATGCTAATAATTATGCTATTAATGGTAATCATAATGGTATTAATGCAAATATATTGCTATTAATGCTATTATTACTGCTATTAATGTTAATAATTATGCTATTAATGTTAATAATTATGCTATTAATGCTAACAATTATGCTATTAATGGTAATAATAATGCTATTAATGCAAATAATATTGCTATTAATGCTATTATTAATGCTATTAATGCAAATAATATTGCTATTATTGCTATTAATGCTAATAATTATGCTATTACTGCTAATAATAATGCTATTAATGCTAATAATTATGCTATTAATGCTAATATTAATGCTAATAATGCTAATAATAATCATATTAACGCTATTAATAATGCTATTAAGGCTAATAATCATGCTATTTATGATATTCAAAATGCTATTAATGCTAATAATATTGCTATTAATGCTCTTTATGCTCATAGTAATGCTATTAATACGATTATTTATGCTAATAATTCTATGATTTATGCTATTAATGCTATTAATAATGCTATTAATGCTATTAATGCTATTAATAATGCTATTCATGTTATTAATAATACTATTAATGCTATTAATGATAATATTAATGCTATTAATTGTATTATTAATGCTATTAATGCTATTAATAATGCTATTACTGCTAATAATAATGCTATTAATGCTAATAATTATGCTATTAATGCTAATATTAATGCTAATAATGCTAATAATAATCATATTAACGCTATTAATAATGCTATTAAGGCTAATAATCATGCTATTTATGTTATTCAAAATTCTATTAATGCTAATAATATTGCTATTAATGCTCTTTATGCTAATACTCATGCTATTAATGCGATTATTTATGCTATTAATTCTATTATTTAGGCTATTAATGCTATTAATAATGCTATTAATGTTATTAATAATGCTATTAATGCTATTCATACTAATATTAATGCTATTAATGCTATTAAGGCTAATAATCATGCTATTAATCCTATTAATAATGCTATTTTTAATTCTATTAATGCTATTAATAATTTTATTAATGCTAATAATGGTATTACTCCTCATAATAATGCTATTAACACTATTATTAATGCTATTTATGGTAATAATGCTATTAATACTAATAACAATACTATTATTAGTACTATTATTGCTATTAATAATGCTATTATTGCTAATAATAATGCTGTTAATGCTAATAATTATGCTATTAATGGTAATAATAATGCTATTAATGCAAATAATATTGCCACGTTCTAGAATCCCGATGCATTTGCATCAGGCTCACAGCTAGTTCTTTATATTTTTCGATCAAATACTTTTTTAATGCAATAAAGTGCAATTTATTTATTTAAAAATCATACAATGAGATATTTTGGACTTTGTTTTAGATTCTCTTTCTCACCGATGAACTGTACCTATGGAATAAATTACAGACCTCTCCATTCTTTATAGGTGATAAAACTTGTAAAATCAGCAGGGTATCAAATACTTATTTTCCCCATTGTATAGCATATAGAATCCTTTTATAAGACTATAGATGTATTAAAATTTGGTGTTTAATATCCTGAATAGTTATCAATTTTTGTCATAAAAGATGGTAAAGGAAATGGTAATGCATTATATAAATTCATGGAGCAATGCTGCCATCTACTGGAAAAGAAGTAAGAAACAACACAGAAAAAAGGCAACTTTCCTTACCATTACCAGAATACAGTAAAAAAGCACTGTATGAATGGTAGCTTTATGAGTGGACGTTTCATCAGTATTTGTCACCTGTGATACCTCTGTGGCACCATGGTTGGGCACCACAGGAACTCTTAGGACACAAATGGAACGTACACAGCAAGCAGACCTCACTTACTTTTACACCCCTTTCACCCCAGGCCTCTAGGTGGAGCTTCACTGGTTGCCTTAAGCCAGTATCCTCTATAAATACGGGCCCTGGAGGGAGAAACAGGGGAGTGTGCAGTCACTTTAGAACTGTGAACAGCTAGGAGAGCTGACCTGGTACTGGAGCCACACTAGGCCCATACAAGCACACCCGGAAAGTGGGAGACCCTCGCAACAGGGGTCATAGGAACAGGAGGCAAACACCTTACAGGGACAGAGGAGTTACTTCAACTCACCCTAACAATCCGGTCACTGGGTCCGAGCTGCAGGAACCACAGCGCAGGCTGCAGAGAAACCAGCACCCCCACCAATGGAGTCTAGCTCCCTGAACACCTGAAGCACCAACAAATGAGAGCCTGGGAGGGGGACGGATGCGTCAACATCCCTTTATAGTGCCCTCAGTGCAGCAAACTCGGGCGTATCAAGTCACACCAGAACGTGCAATCCCGGTTTGGTAGGATTCCATATCCACCAGATCCAGTTAGAACTGTGTATATCATGAAGCTTTACCACTGCTTGCTGTGGAAACTCCAGGAGTGTCTACTTCATCACCCAGTCGAGTGTACCTGTTGACACCAGTAAAAGGTACAGAAAAGACTTCATGCATCTGTGTATTCTTCCTGGATTAATACTTAAAACTACCGAGCTGTCGTATTCCATCCAGTACAGCTCCTGGCCCCGGGGACTCCTGCTCATCCTGTGGGGAGCATCCCATCCAGCTGCCGCACATCCCCCGGAGGCCCAAGCAGCGCCGGTGCCATCACCGGACTCCCACAGGTGGCGTCACGACAATCAAGACTTATCCCAACCCTTTAATCCCTTTTTATTTGACCACCAGGCCCCACAACCTTAGGCGCGGAACAAGTGAAGCATCGCCTGAGACGTGAGTCTCCAGCAACGGTGAGTCAAATTCTGGCGATCACGAACAGGATACGAATAGGCCCGTTCCAACGGGTATTGTGTGCTATTTAATGACTGTGAATATTGAACTGTACATTTGAACCGCCATTGCTTCGCAGAAGGCGGGAAAAGAAGGGGCGCTACTGTGCAAAGGGTGCGAAGATAGGCCACGCCCCACGCTCTGACAAGTTCCTCCAGCAGGAACCGGAAACTCCCATGGTGCCTCACTCCTCACCGCTAGGCGACAACTTCCCCTGAGACCGAAAGGGAAGGCTGCGCTTAACTAAGTGGGAGCGAAGATGAGTGACTCGGATTCCGCCGACGCCATATCCCCACAAGTATATCCACCAGTTGTTCCACCGGGGCCACCAAACGTACCCCCGGTAGGTCAGCCACCCGTCGGCGTCATGCCACAGCAACCCGCTCCGATAATGCCAATATCTCTGCCGTACGTCCCGAATGCGGCCTGGTTACCAAAGTACAGCGGTAAACCCGGTACCCTGGATATGTTCCGGAGGAAGATATGCCAAGTGCTGGATATGTATGCCATGAAAGGTAAGCAGAGAGCTTCAGTAATAATGGGACAGTTAACAGATGCAGCAGAGCTGGAGACCCGAAACTGGTCTATAGAAGCTCAGGAGTCTGTCGAGCAGATATTTGCTAAATTAAACCGGGTTTTTGAACACCACACCGAAGCGGAACTAAGACTGTTGTTTTACCATTGCAAACAAGGGGCACAGTGGAGTTTCCTGGACTATGCACTACGCTTACGGGAAGCACTGAGATTGCTAAAACAGGTCGATCCCCGATGGTGTTAGAGATGAAAACAAAGCGTTAATTGGACAATTCGTTGTGGGACTTAGACTACCTGATGATAAGAAACAGGTACGCTGGTGGGCTCTGCAAAACCCTGACGCAGAGTTTGATACCTTAAGAGACTTAATCGTGCGGGGACAGCAGTTTCCTACAGTGCCCGATCTAACCTCACAGCCGCAGTATGCTTACACCCCTTCCGTGCCGGCAGCAGCATCTCCACTCTCCCCGGTTCAGGCCAGCACACAGACTATAACACCGGACCGGTTTGATAAACTGTGCGCCGATGTGCAGCAGCTGATGAAAGATATGGCCAAGCTCCGAGGTGAAAGAAGACCCAAGACAGAAGCAAGGTCATCAAACAGGATCCAGCTTGCTGCCAGCCCTGACGACGTCCCGTGGATGAGGAAGAAGACAACGCCGCCGCGAGGAAAACCTACAGATCGCTACTGCCCTGATGGACATCGCATCTGCCAGAAAAGCGACAAAGAAGGACGTACCTACCGTTCCAGTCATTTAAACGAGCAACCCCTGGGCGAGAAGGGCCAACCCCAGGAGTAGACTGTCCAGGCCCAACCAACTGGGAGTACAAGTACGTGGGAGACGGTCCGTAGTTGTCAATCATCATCGACGGCACCGCTACCACAGCATTGATAGACACTGGATCCCAGGTGACAACCATCCCGATTATCCTTTACAAACGGTTTTGGCCAGATGTTAAGCTGGAACCCCCAAACCCTGATTTGAACATTGAGGCAACCAATGGTTTGCTAGTTACAATAGAGGGACAATGGGAAGCTACAGTAAAGATGGGGAGGGTGCAGCTGAAGAACCAGGGTATCATAGTGGTTCAGGACAAACCGTATGAGCGGGACCCGCATGTGATACTGGGTATTAATGTAATGGTTAAATGCCTAGATGAAGTGTTGTTTTTACTCCAACAGAGTGCTGATGCTGGTAAACGAAGAGAAAGGAGAGCTATCCAAAGAGAGATCCGAGCTCTGGTGTATCAACAGCAGGTAAAAATGTCAAACGGTGAAATTGGCAGTGTACGGGTAACTAATCCCATTCCAATTGTGGTACCACCCAGAAGTGAAATGATGATCTGGTGTCGGGCAGCAATAGGCCTCAGAGGGCAGGACTACCAAGCTGTAGTAGAGCCTGTAATGTCTGATAGTAGTCCTACACTCTTGACAGCCAGAGGGTTGGTTGATGTAAGAAAAGGGAGGGTCCTCGTACGCATATTGAATTATGGTGATGACGAAGTCAGACTGCCAAGATATTCTACTGTTGCAAAGTTGTATCAGGTTGAAAACAATACCATACATGATGTAAAATCCTTTTCCCAAACAGTAACTGATGAACCCCCTCACTCCAAAGATCAGCTAGAGAAATGGTGTCAGAAACTCAGCGTAGGAACTGACAACACACCTTCTCATCAGAAAAATGGAGTTTACCGGGTAGTTCGAGAGTACGAACAAGTGTTCAGCAAACATCCACTTGACTTTGGGAGGATTAAAGGGGTACAACATCACATCCCTACAGGCGACCATGCACCCATCAAAGAGAGATACAGGCCTATACCACCCACACACTACCAAAAAGCAAAAGAAATGCTTCAGGACATAAAAAATGCAGAGGTCATTAGGGATAGCTGTAGTCCCTGGGCAGCACCACTGGTCCTGGTTAAAAAGAAAGATGGTAGTATGAGGATGTGCGTAGATTATAGGCAAATCAATAAAGTCACACACAAGGATGCATACCCGTTACCCCGCATAGAGGAGTCACTAGCTACACTTAAGTCTGCCAATTACTTTTCCACATTAGATCTTACTAGTGGGTACTGGCAGGTCTCCGTTGCAGAGGAGGATCGGGAGAAGACGGCCTTCACGACGCCCATGGGGCTATGCGAATTCAACAGTATGCCATTCGGGTTGTGTAATGCTCCAGGAACATTTCAAAGACTGATGGAGTGTTGCTTGGGTCACAAGAACTTTGAGACTGTGTTGTTATACCTAGATGACGTCATTGTATATTCCCAGACCTATGAAGATCACCTGCAACACCTGAGTGAAGTGTTTGAGTCTCTGTCCAAGTACGGTATGAAGCTGAAGCCGTCTAAGTGTCACCTGCTGAAACCCAAAGTTCAGTACCTGGGACATGTGGTCAGTGCAGAAGGCGTAGCACCTGACCCGGACAAAGTTACAGTCATCAAAGATTGGCCAGCACCAACCACTCACAAAGAGGTACGCCGATTCTTAGGGCTGGTCGGTTACTATCGAAGATTCATCAAAGGCTACACCAAGATAGCAGCACCCATGTAAGATCTCCTAGTAGGTCAATCTAAAAATGGCAAGATCAGGGGGCCCCCGTTCCGGTGGGGATCAGAACAGGAACAATCCTTCCAAAAGTTAAAAGATGCTTTAATAGGGGAAGAAATCCTGACTTATCCTGATTACAATTTACCATTTCTGTTATATACAGACGCAAGCAATGAAGGACTAGGAGTAGGGATGGGCGAATCTACTCGCTAGGACTCGTTACTCGGCGAGTAGTAAGGGAATCGCAGGACTCGGTACTCTGCGAGTTTCCCAGCGTTTACTCGCACGAGTCCAATGCAAATCAATGCCAAATGCTGACAAAACTAGGATTGTCATTGTCTTGCATTAGACTCGGCTACTGTGCCAGTGATAGCAGGGAAACTCGCAAAGTAACTGCTGTTACTTTGCGAGCCGAGTCCAGATGTCTTCTCTATGCAGGCTGCCGCAGCTCCAGGGTCCTAGAGCCCACCTGCTCACAGAGATAATGTAGCAGTGCTGAGATTGTTCTCAGTCTGCTCATTCCCTGTGCATAGACATCTATATCTATGCACAGGGGATGTAGCAGAGAGGACATCGCGTTTTGGACTGCGTCGGACAGAAGAGGATTTTTTTAATTAAAGATGGAGTCCCTAATGGCTTTATTTTTATTTAAAAAAAAACTTTTTCTCTGTGTTGTGTTTTTTTAACCCTTTATTGGAGATTCTTAGTGGCTGGGTCAAACGTGGCCTGACATTAAGAATCTCGGGCTTAATACCAGCTTGTATAACAAAGCTGGTATTAACCCCTTTATTACCCAGCGTGCCACCGCCACCAGGGCCGCTGGAAGAGCGGGGTTCAGCGCCAGAGGATGGCGCTTCAATGAACGCGCCATCTTCTGGGGCGGCTGCGGGCTGCAATTTGCAGGGGGGGTGCCCAGAAAGCTTGGGCATCCCTGCGCTGCGGATTCCAGCCCCCAGCTGCTTAGCTGTACCTGGCTAGACATAGAAATTGCGCGGAGCCCCACGCATTTTTTTTTAATTATTTCATGAAGTTCATGAAATAATTAAAAAAAAGGGCTCCCCTATATTCTTGTGACGGCCAGGTACAAATAGGCACCTGGGGGTTGGGGGCAGACCGTCGCTGCCTGCTGGATCCGGCTGGTTCCAGAAATACGGCGAAGCCCACGTGAAATTTTTTTCTGACAAATCCATAAAACAATGTAAATAAAAGGGACTGCATCTTTATTAACCCCTGGACCATGGGCGAGGGGTTAATAAAGATGCAGTCCCTTTTTTAGGATTGTTTTATTGATTTTTCAGAAAAAAAATTACATGGGCTTCGCCGTATTTCTGGAACCAGCCGGATCCAGCAGGCAGCGACGGGCTGCCCCCAACCCCCAGGTGCCTATTTGTACCTGGCCAGACACAAGAATATAGGGGAGCCCTTTTTTTTTATTATTTCATGAAATAATTAAAAAAAATGCGTGGGGCTCCGCGCAATTTCTATGTCTAGCCAGGTACAGCTAAGCAGCTGGGGGCTGGAATTCGCAGCACAGGGATGCCCAAGGTTTCTGGGCACCCCCCACTGCAAATTGCAGCCCGCAGCCGCCCCAGAAGATGGCGCGTTTATTGAAGCGCCATCCTCTGGCGCTGAACCCCGCTCTTCCAGCGGCCCTGGTGGCGGTGGCACGCTGGGTAATAAAGAGGTTAGGGCCAGCTTTGTATTATCAGATGGCCCTAAGCCCGAAATTTATGGCGGTCACGCCAATATTAGACATGACCGCCATGAATTTCTATTAAATTGTTTTAAAAAAAACACAACACAGAGAAAATTTTTTATTAGAAATAAAAAAAAAAGCCATTAGGGACTCCATCTTTAATTAAAAAAATCCTCTTCCGTCCGACGCAGTCCAAAACGCGATGTCCTCTCTGCTACATCCCCTGTGCATAGATATAGATGTCTATGCACAGGGAATGAGCAGACTGAGAACAATCTCAGCTCTGCTACATCAGGCAGCAGGCGGGCTCTAGGACCCTGGAGCTGCAGCAGCCTGCACACAGAGCAGACAGGACTCTTATCTGTGCGAGTTTCCCAGCGATTACTTGCAAAGTAAACGAGTCCAATGCAAATCAATGGCAAAACTAGGATTGCTTCAGGCTGAAGCTTCCGAGACACATCTGTGATTTGTAAATCGCACACTACTCGCTATTACTCGCTTCCCCATTCATTAACATTGGACTCGCTAGACTTGCAACGAGTAGCGAGTCCCGGGCTCGGACTCGCTAGAGTCAAGCGATTCCGAGTAATTTATGATTCGCCCATCATTAACTAGGAGCAGTCCTAGCTCAACGCCAGCAGGGAAAAGAAAAGGTGATCGCCTACGCCAGTAGAAAGCTCCGTCCCACGGAAAGGAACCTGGAGAACTACAGCTTCGTTAAAACTGGAGTTCCTGGCCCTGGTTTGGGCAATCACAGAGCGTTTCAAGCATTACCTGGCATCCGCCCCGTTCACAGCTTTCATTGATAACAATCCTCTAACACACTTAGAGACTGCAAAGCTGGGAGCCCTAGAGCAGCGTTGGGTAGCAAGATTGTCAAACTATGACTTTACTGTGAAGTACCGGGCAGGTCACAAAAACGGCAATGCTGGTGCCCTGTAATCTTCCTGAAGAAAGAGAAGACATAGATGACCTGGAAGAAATAGAATTACCAGCTTTCCATTGCACGGGTACGGCAGCCTGTCATCAGGCGAGTCAGAGACGTGGAGCGAGGACCGTAAACCCTCTACCTCATCACGACTGGAAAGAGACTCAAGCCAATGATCCAGACGTCAGCTTAGTCAGGGAATTAATAACCCAAAAGCATGCCAGTATGGATCCTGATGCCTTACCAAATGCCAAGCGCCTGTGGAAGGAGAGAGGGAAGTTATTTGTCTAACAAGGGAAACTATACAGGAGGTATTTGAACCCAGAACACACGAACTTATCTGGCAGATAGTAGTTCCAAAGGCGGAAGTCCAAATGATCCTGGAAGCCTACCATGACGATGCTGGACACTTTGGATGGAAGAAACTGGAAATGCTACTGAAAGACCGTTTCTACTGGGTCGGTATGCGAGGTTCGATTGATAAATGGTGTAAGAATTGTGGACCATGTCATCTTCGAAGAAAAGACCACTTAAGTCAGAAAGCTCCTTTGCAACCCATCGTTACCAAAAGACCTCTGGAAATAGTTGCTCTGGATCATGTGAAGTTAACCCCAAGTCGAACTGGTTATACTTACGCACTCACCATGGTTGATCACTATTCAAGATTCCTTGTGGTTGTTCCAGTTAAAGACTTAACTGCAGAAGTAGCAGCTAAAGCATTTCAAAGTTACTTTTGTCGCCCCCATGGGTACCCAGACCAAGTCTTAACTGACCAAGGACCAGCATTTGAGTCAGACCTGTTTCGCGCATTTCTAGGACTTTATGGTTGTAAAAAGATTAGGACCACACTATATCATCCTCAGACAAACGGTTTATGCGAGAAAATGAACCACATAGTGATTGCATTGCTCAAAACTCTACCCCTTGAAGAGAGAAATCAATGGCCTGAAAAACTTCCAGACCTCGTGGATATCTACAACCACATACCAGTTAGTTCCACTAACTACTCACCCGCTTATTTGATGCGAGCAAGACCAGGTAAACTGCCAGTTGATTTAGAGATGGGAACCATCGAACCAACACCAGATTCTCCAGAGGAAGATTGGGTTGATCAACGCCAAGAACAATACAAGAAGGTACAAGAGAGTGTTGAAAGAAATTTGAACCTAAGCAGAAGCAAGCAAGAGCATGACTTCAACAAGCACGCCTCAGCAGAACCTTTGACAACAGGTGAACTACGGTAGTATTAAAAAGGAAGAGAAAAAACAACAAATTGGATAACAATTGGGAGTCAGAACCCTACACAATAATGCTGTCACAATATGACAACTCTAAAACTTGTGTAATCAGCAAAGATAAAGGAAATACATTTACAGCTGTATCCAGAGACCATTTGAAAAAATGTCCAGAACAGTTAATACCTCAAGAAACCAGTTATCCTGTAGTAACAGATGAAAACCAAAAGGAAAACCTAGTCCATACAGAAATTGGAGACTTACCCGCCGGCTGGCCTCAATGCAATGGTGCATTTATCATACCAGTTATTTCTTTCTACCAACCTGTAGAAGATCCAATACCAACTCAACCAGTTCAAGAAGAACCAATTCAAATGCAAGAAATGCAGCCTGTTATTCTGGAACCTGAGATTCCTGTAATCGGTGAACCTGCTAGTCTCGTAGTAAGACCAAGAATTCATAGGCCGCTACCTACACTACCACCTTTAACAGAGGATAGTCCAGTAGACAGATTACGTACCTATTATGGAATTACAGAAACACGTAGGAGCAACAGAGAAAGAACCAGTACGTACACTACAACAGCAGATTTTGGCAAGCCAACACTACGCAGATCCACACGTAGTACATTGGGACAAACCCCAAATAGATATGGAGAATGGGTTTAGGATGTAGTGGAATAATAATACCTGTTAATCAATGTAAATAGTACCCGTGTTCAAAAACTGTAAAAAGTAGTGTACAGAAGGGTGGAGGAA
This sequence comes from Allobates femoralis, assembly GCA_033576535.1. Taxonomy (NCBI): domain Eukaryota; kingdom Metazoa; phylum Chordata; class Amphibia; order Anura; family Aromobatidae; genus Allobates; species Allobates femoralis. The sequence goes on from JARQOC010000006.1 coordinate 143,927,778, forward strand.
ATGGGCCCTGTCCCAAGTAAATTAAGTTAGGAACAGAAAGTGCCTGGGTAGGGTAAGAAGGTTAGACCCGGCCTCCTAAGCAGAGACACCCATAGGGAATATGTATAAAGTTTAAAGTGTATGCCCGTATGTGTGTTTAAGTCATCAGAGACTTTACTGCTGGACTTTACTCTTTTTCCCCGTTTCTTTAACTTGGACAATAGTCACAGGACTTGTGTGACCAAAAACTTGCTTTTTCCAGCCTGCGCCAGATGGACTAGTGCCGTATGGACTGCTTTTCATATTTTTCCTATTTTTTTCCTTCTTTTTCTGTGATTTTTGTATTTTTCAATTTAAGACTTTGTAAATACCGGTTATTAAATGTATATAAAATACTTAGAGGTTAAGTTGTAAAGAAATAACGTTTGCTCAGTCCGGGAGTACTGAAGTTAACTAAGGAGGAATGTGGCACCCTGGTTGGGCACCACAGGAACTCTTAGGACACAAATAGAACGTACACAGCAAGCAGACCTCACTTACTTTTGCACTCTTTTCACCCCAGGCCTCTAGGGGGAGCTCCACTGGTTGCCTTAAGCCAGTTCCCCCTATAAATACGGGTCCTGGAGGGAGAAACAGGGGAGTGTGCAGTCACTTTAGAACTGTGACAGCTAGGAGAGCTGACCTGGTACTGGAGCCACACTAGGCCCATACCAGCACACCCAGAAAGTGGTAGACCCTCACAACATGGGTCATAGGAACAGGAGGCAAACACCTTACAGGGACAGAGGAGTTACTTCAACTCGCCCTAACAATCCGGTCACTGGGTCTGAGCTGCAGGAGCCACAGCGCAGGCTGCAGAGAAACCAGCACCCTCACCAATGGAGTCTAGCTCCCTGGACACCTGAAGCACCAACAAATGAGAGCCTGGGAAGTGGATGGACGCGTCAACATCCCTTTAGAGTGCCCTCAGTGCAGCAAACTCGGGTATATCAAGTCACACCAGAACGTGCAATCCCAGTTTGGTAGGATTCCATATCCACAAGATCCAGTTAGAACTGTGTATATCAGAAAGCCTATACCACTGCTTGCTGTGGAAACTCCAGGAGTGTCTACTTCAACACCCGGTCGATTGTACCTGTTGACACCAGTAAAAGGTACAGAAAAGACTTCATGCATCTGTGTATTCTTCCTGGATTAATACTTAAAACTACCGAGCTGCCGTATTCCATCCAGTACAGCTTCTGGCCCCGGGGACTCCTGCTCATCCTGTGGGGAGCATCCCATCCAGCTGCCGCACATCCCCAGGAGGCCCAAGCAGCGCCGGTGCCATCACCGGACTCCCACAGGTGGCGTCACGACAATCAAGACTTATCCCAACCCTTTAATCCATTTTTATTTGACCACCGGGCCCCACAGCCTCAGGCACGGAACCGTGACAAATGAAGCATCGCCTGAGATGTGAGCATCCGGCAATGGTGAGTCACCTCCACCTTTGTCATAGGGATGTGCTGCATCCTGTAGTGCTTTGGTACTGTGATCTGATGTTAAGGAAGGCAACCTTTTTTCTGAGATGTTTTTTGAAATGTTGTACTGTGAATTGTTTATGAATTTAGTGTTGGGACTCACAAGATGATGAGTACCCTTAATTGGGTTGTGAGCGTGTGTATTTTAACCAAAATAATAACTAATACCTTTTGTAACCTATGAATATTTTTCATCTTTTTATTGTATGTTTTTGCACTTTTATGCAGTCCTTTCGCATTGGCGTGTGAAACTAAACTTCAGTATCTTTCCTGTTGGGTGCACTTATATAGTGCTAGGAAGCCTGCCTGATCTCATACTATGGGCATCATCAGTAGGGTGTAAGCCAGACACTGTACAGCACATATCTGTGTGAGTGGCGTCCTATGCAAGTCTCATCTGTATGCATTGTAAGATGGTCGATGTACACATATTCGTTGGGAGGTATGTATCGCAGAGGTGGTTATCCTCTGTGATATAAGCCAATGTGCAGCTCTAGTACACTTAAGTACTAAGAGAGTTACTAGGGTGTGGCAGGGCTGGGTTTTTCGAGCAACCAGAGAGATGGGCGGGTCTGGCTTCTCACATATGCCCACCCTTTGTTATGCGATGTCAAGCTCTGATTATCTATTGTCTATTCTTGATGCTGCTTTACCTTGAACTGTGTGAAATTCCTTCTAGTACTGCATGAGTTAATGCCAGTTCTATTGCTGTGTACTGGAGGATGTGATGTTACTATGAGAGTCTCCTCCCCTAGCCTTCAAGTAGCCTCTTTCCACCAGGTGGTGCTGCTGATAGAGTTTCACTCTATGCCTGGAAGCTTTGCTGTGCAGATATGATAGTTTGTGCTGCTGAGAACTTTCCCTTTGGAGTTGCTGAACCCTCGTTCAGTGGAAGGAGGTGAGGGGGAATAGCACAGGGCTGGTGGAGGAGTTAGGCTTAGGGTGAAGACCCGAATCTTCTCACCATCAGAGATACCTTCGGGGTCAAAGCTATTCAGGGTTCCCAGTCTAGGAACAGACTAGTTTTCCTTGGTCACTCTTCCCGTAACTGCCATTACCTCACAAACATTTCCATTACACCGTGACACCCTTGAGAGTGATGCATGTGTTAAATGCATATTGTTTCTTTTTACACATGTTCTATATGCAAGGAGGTTGGAACAGCTTTATTGGGACCTCTGAGTGTGAATTCCTGTGTAAGCAAACCCTGCTGGCTTATACCAGGACCTTTTACTTTCTTTTTAATTTGCGCCAAAAATGGCTCTTTTTGTTTCTGTTCTACTGGAACAGTTTATGAAGCTCTAATTAAAACGCTGGACTTAAATAGAGAATGTTCCAGTGTTTGCTTCAAACCCACAGCCAAGTGAGTCAGAAATTTACATTTAGTGAAGAATGCAGTCAGTGTTCTAGGAAACACGTGTGACTGTTACAAAAAGTGTTGCATGTCCTGAGTGAAGGTGTAAGCATCAAAGCGCAATTTGACAAGATGGAGGATCTGATTAAACACTTGGTGAAAGTCCAGCAGGAGTCCAACAGGTTATTGATCCAAAAGATTCAGCAACTGTTGAGCAAGAGAGGGCTGGAGGTGGCACAGAGAGGGCAGGAGGCGGGGAGGACAGCAGAGAGCGGCGAGGACTCATTACTGAGTAAGTCCCTCCAGACTCCTTATCTGTACACTTTATAAAGTCGTTTTAACAACTTACAGGGGGGCTAGAGACATCAGGGACCCCTTCCCTGAATGCAGCAGACATGCTGCATTCAGTGCTGCATTCAGTTAGCATAGCACCAGGGGGATGACAGGTCCTCTTTAATTATTTTTTGGGTGTTACTTTTACTCATCATAATTAAAGGTTATGTTTTAGATTTACCGTATATACTCGTGTATAAGCTGACTTTTTCAGCCCAAAAATTGGGCTGAAAAGTCCCCCCTCAGCTTATACACGAGTCATATACTTTTGTGTGAAGTGGGGGCTGTGTCCGGGAGCAGGAGGAGGCTGGAGGAGGTGGGGGAAGGCTGTAATATGAGCGGCACGTGACGTGGAGCCGCTCATAACTTATTCATGATATGCACTGCATCCCCCGCCCATCCGAGGGGGGAGCAGTGCATATCGCATTACAGGCTCCCCATAACAGTATGGCGCCACCCTCACAGTAAGGCCTCCCCATGCTGCCGCTGCTCACTGTACAATAAATAGAGTTATTAGCTCTCACCCTTGCTCCTGGCTCAGTGCATTCTCCCTCCTCCCTGCGTGTCATGTGACCGGCCAGTGACGTCATCGCCGTGAGCCCCGGTCACAGGACAAGCAGGAAGGAGGGAAGATGCACAGCCAGAAGCGAGGGTGAGAGCTAATAACACTATTGTACAGTGAGCAGCGGCAGCATGGGGAGGCCTTACTGTGAGGGGGGCGCCATACTGTGAGGGGGGGGCGCCATACTGTGAGGGGGGTGCCATACTGTGAGGGGGAGCCTGTATACCAGGGATGGGGTCCTGTATACCCAGTGCTGGGAGCTGTATAGCCTGTGCTGGAAGCTGTATACCCTGTGCTGAGAGCTGTATACACTGTGCTGGGAGCTGTAACCTGTGATGGGAGCTGTATACACTGTGCTGAGGGCTGTATACCCTGTGCTGGGAGCTGTATACCCTGTGCTGGGAGCTGTATACCCTGTGCTGGGAGCTGTATACACTGTGCTGAGGACTGTATACCCTGTGCTGGGAGCTGTATACCCTGTGCTGGGAGCTGTATACCTTGTGCTGGGAGCTGTATACCCTGTGCTGGGAGCTGTATACTCTGTGCTGGGAGCTGTATACACTGTGCTGGGAGCTGTATACCCTGTGCTGGGAGCTGTATACCCTGTGCTGGGAGCTGTATACCCTGTGCTGGGAGCTGTATACACTGTGCTGAGGGCTGTATACCCTGTGCTGGGAGCTGTATACCCTGTGCTGGGAGCTGTATACACTGTGCTGGGAGCTGTATACACTGTGCTGAGGGCTGTATACCCTGTGCTGGGAGCTGTATACCCTGTGCTGGGAGCTGTATACCCTGTGCTGGGAGCTGTATACCCTGTGCTGGGAGCTGTATACACTGTGCTGGTAGCTGTATACACTGTGCTGAGGGCTGTATACACTGTGCTGAGGGCTGTATACACTGTGCTGGAGTCCACCCTCGGCTTATACACGAGTCAATAAGTTTTCCCAGTTTTTGGGGGCAAAAGTAGGGGGGTCGGCTTATACACGGGTCGGCTTATACACGAGTATATACGGTATGTGCTCAACCCACCTGTTTCTGCTACTATAATCATGAAGGGCTGAAAACCACCAAGTAACTGTGGCATTTTTTCCCTTTTTCTCCCTCATCCATCTGAGTGGGGCATGGTCTGAGACTAATCTAAATTTCCAGCCTAGAAGTTAGTAACACAAGGTGTCAATTACCCATTTTATAGCCAAGCATTCTTTTTCCACAGTAGAATAATTCTTCTCAATGGCTGATAATTTCTTACTCAGGTGGAGAATGGAATTGCTCTTCTCCATCTGGACCACATGCTGAGGCGTCCGTCTAGACCACATATTCTTTATTAAAGTCCGGTTACTGCAGGATTGGCTGTTTACACAGAGCTACCTTCAATTCTTGAAATGCAGTCTCTGCCTCTGAAGTCCACTTGGCCATAGCAGTTTTTTTCCCCTTTCAGGATGTCAGTCAAAGGTGCAGCCATCATGGTGAAGTTCAGGATGAACCTTCTTTAGTATCCCACAATACCTCTGAAGGTCCAACTTGTTTCCTTGAGAGAGGTCTCGGCTAGTTCTGTATTGTATCCACCTTGTTAACCTGGGGTTTAATCTCACCTCTACCTACGACATTACCCAGATACTTGGCTTCTTCTTTCCCCATGACACACTTCTCTGGTTTTATAGTAAACCCTGCTTTACTAAGGGCATCAAACACCGCCTGGACTTTTCCCAGATGATTTCTCCAATCTGAATTGAAGATCATGATATCATTCAGGTACACCACTGCGTACCTCTTATGAAGTGTTGTTAACCTGGGGTTTAATGTCACCTCTACCTACGACATTACCTAGATACTTGGCTTCTTCTTTCCCCATGGCACACTTCTTTGCATTTATAGTAAACCCTGCTTTCCTCAGGGCATTAAACATCACCTGGACTTTTCCCAGATGATTTCCCCAATCTGCGTTGAAGATCATGATATTATTCAGGTACACCACTGCGTACCTATTATGGGGTGTTGTTAACCTGGGGTTTAATCTCACCTCTACCTACGACATTACCCAGATACTTGGCTTCTTCTTTCCCCATGACACACTTCTTTGGATTTATAGTAAACACTGCTTTCCTCAGGGCATCAAACATCACCTGGACTTTTCCCAGATGATTTCTCCAATCTGAATTGAAGATCATGATATCATTCAGGTACACCACTGCGTACCTCTTATGAGGTGTTGTTAACCTGGGCTTTAATGTCACCTCTACCTACGACATTACCCAGATACTTGGCTTCTTCTTTCCCCATGGCACACTTCTTTGGATTTATAGTAAACCCTGCTTTCCTCAGGGCATTAAACATGACCTGGACTTTTCCCAGATGATTTCCCCAATCTGCGTTGAAGATCATGATATCATTCAGGTACACCACTGCGTACCTATTATGGGGTGTTGTTAACCTGGGGTTTAATCTCACCTCTACCTATGACATTACCCAGATACTTGGCTTCTTTTTTCCCCATGACACACTTCTTTGGATTTATAGTAAACACTGCTTTCCTCAGGGCATCAAACATCACCTGGACTTTTCCCAAATCACTTCCCCAATCTGCATTGAAGATCATGATATCATCCAGGTATGTCATTGCATACTTCTTATGGGGTGTTAGGATCTTGTCAATGGCCCGTTGGAAAGTCGCCGGTGCTCCCTGAAGTCCAAATAGCATCCTGGTGTACTGAAAACACCTGTCAGGCGTAGCGAAAGCTGACTTTTCATTGACGTCTTGTGACATTAGAATTTGCCAATAGTTTTTTTGTTAGTATCTAAGGTGGTTATATAATGTGTCGGCCCAAGCCTTTCGATTAGCCCATCGACACGGCATCAGGTATGCATCAAATTTTTAGACCTCATTCATCTTTCAATAGTCGTTACAGAACCTCCAATTTCTGTCTGGTTTCGGTACGATCAGACTGGACCAGCCACTTCTGGATTTTTCAATGGCTCACAGATTTAACATTCACTTTACTTTTTTGGAGATCACCTCCCGTCGAGCTTTAGGAATCTGGTAAAGCTACACATTCACCCACACCTGAAGGTCTCTTAGCACCTCTTGTTCTGTGACTTGTGTACACCCCAGTAATTATGAGAAAAGGTCTCTCTTTCATTTGAAGCAATTTGCAACACTGTTGTTGCTAGGCTCTTGCCAACGTCTCCACTGTGTCATCTTCAATGTCGGCTTCTGGCTTGGTCATCAGACAGGGAATCTCTATAGGTTCCCTGTATCGCCATGGCTTAATCAGATTGACATGGTAGACTTGGTGTGGTTTCCGTCTTCCGAGTTGATGACCTTGTAATTCACCTGTCCAAGTTTCTCTACCACTTTATATGGACCCAGTCTTTTGGCTAGAAACTTACTTTCCACCATAGGAATCAAGACAAGCAGCCTGTCTCCGGGGATGAAGTGGCTCACCTTGGCTGACCAGTTGTAGACCCTTGGGCCTCCTGTGCTTGGAGAAGATGCATCTTCACGATAGGCGTTACCTTTGTCATTCTCTCCTACATTTGGGCGATGTGCTTGATGACACTTTGGTGGGGCATAACTTCGGCTTCCCAAATTTCCTTTGCTAGATCCAGGAGTCAATGATGATGTCAGCCATAAAGGAGTTCAAAGGGAGAGAAACCGGTAAAGCTTTGTAGGACTTCCCTAATAGAGAATGGCAGATAGGGGAGCAGACAATCCCAGTCACGTTGTCTGTGTATGATACACTGACGTCTTTATCTGGGAAATTTGCAGGGCCTTACACAACTCTCTCATCACCTTGCTCATGAAGGGGAGTTTCTTGATGTGTCAGGATTTCTTTTTGTAGCAGTGTGGGCAAAGATGTTGACCAGCTCACAAGCAATACTTTTCACAGAGAAGTTTCTCAGGGAAACTGCTTCCGGGTATCGAGTCACATAGTCCATCACGTCTAGTAGTCACAGGGTCGCCTGTTCAGGAGCAGGAAACTTCTCTTTTAAATAAAAGTCTCACTGGAGGTGTATCACAACACCACACCGACAGCACATGTCAAACAAACAGCCTTTAATTTAAACATGTGTCCCTATCCCATGGGTGGACAGGAGGAGAAAGATATTAGCTGTCTCCAGAGCGCTGGTCTATGATTGTAAGTTTCATAAGGTCTGGTTCCTTTTGATGGATATATGCTATCTTCGTGCATATATGTGTACATTGTGAGGCACCGCCGTCATGGTCCCATGGCCAGAGTGAATCACATGGGCTTGCAGCACAGATGTCTGTTCACATGAGCCTGTTTCACCAGCTCAAAGGCAAAAAAATATGAGTCTGCACACATTGGAAGCAGCAGTGTGAACTGCAACCAATCCCCACCAAAAACATGATAAACCAATGCAAAAACCGTATATGACTCACACAAAAGGCGCTCTGCTGTAAAAATAAAAATAAATAGCAAGTGCTGTGACAAAAACAGGGCCTTTTGGTTTATACGTTTCTGCAAGAAAACGTACAATAAGCTGTCTCACCCACTCCACGGTAAGCCCTGATAGAGACAGTCCTAACTCTGTCCCTAGTGCTACGGTAAAAACCTGCCAGTGTGTACATACCTCAGCTGGACAGGGTGCGGGAGAGCACAGGACTGTGAGAGCTGTAAGACTGAACCGGTGCATAGTGGGTTAAGATCTAGGAGGTTGATGAGACCAATGAGCGCCTCTAGAAGAGTGATGTGGGCTGATTCCTAACAGCCTAGGTGTGGGGGTGTCAGGTGGGTGTGGCGAACAGGACTTAACCTGCCAGGTGTCTGTGTGAGAGAGACTGGAGATGGGAGCTAGTCCAGACAGATCCTGCAAGATGTGAGGATGTGAGGCGAGAAGCCTGGTTCTCCATGCCGGAGACGCCTGTCCCTCTGACTCGAAAGGCTGAGGTTCATGAGGGATTGTGGTTGCATGTGGGTATGGGCCCTGTTACAGGTTGGAGTCCGTGTATATGTCATGTGAAGTCCAAGGACGGCTCAAGGGCCAGGCGGTCATAGCCGCCATTGGGACTGACTGCTATGTCGTGTTATGGTCCCGTTGACTATGTGTGATGGCTCATGTGTAAAGCATAATGGTATATGTAAAACTGCCATGTATATTTTCTCAGGTGAACGAAAGCCAGGCAGCCATAACCGCCATTAGAACCAGACTGAGGTCTGTAAGGGCAGGTGGGGGACTCCTTAATATTCTATTGATGATATAGTGTAATATGTAATGTGATTATAAATATAGTGTAAATAATATGATGGAATGTCCTGTAATGTGATGATACCAATGTTATGTTATGGGAGATGTAAACACTATGTTATTTGAGTGTCTTTTGTTTCCGGTTTATGCCGTTACCAATAAACCGTTAAGGTACCGTCACACGCCACAATCTCGGATGGAGATATGTGGTGATCTAACGTGCGCGCTCATGTTTTTCGTGGTCGCCACAGATCGCCGATGGCGGCATCACATGCCGCAATTTCGCCCTGAAGCTAAGGCGATGTGTCGCTCCGGAAATCACCTCCCCTATGGCGGAACTAATCTTGCCTAATTCCATTGCCGCAATCTCAAAGGCAATGTGGGCGTACATGTTCAACACGGCAAGGATAGGCGTGCCAGAGTGGTGTATACCGCGCCCCGTGCACGCTCATTGGACAACGCAACAGCGTTACGATTGGTCAGCCTGCTCTGGGAGGCTAGCTTATACATGACACCATTGTATATCGGAGTTTGCACTGAGTTTGCATACGGTTGTGTAGCTGAAGATGTGTGTGGTGGTGAATGGACAGCTCTTCAAATATGGCGCAGTGTCAACTGACAGCCAATGGGAACACAGTAGCCCACACCAATCATCTCAGATGGGGTGTGGACTTCAGTAAGCTGTGGCACGCCTACAGGAAATCATAGAGAACGCTCGTTCCATCATTATTGCCCTGTCACACGCCACAACACGGAAATCTCGCCTTAACTATTGCGGCTGATTACTGAGCACTGTTCAGGAATCAGGCGACGGCCGAGGGGCGATTTATCACCGTGAAATTCCCAAATCACACGCCGCAACTGTGAGGCAATTTCACGGCGAGTGCTCCGGGGTGACTTATCGCCTTTATGATTTCCTTGGCAACATTGCGACGTGTGACGGTACCTTTAGACACTCTATGCACTATGTACCGTTGTAGTGGTGTTTTTCTGCTGTGAAGCGAGTTCCCAAGGGGTGCTACCTCACTATATATATATACGGTATATATATATACATATGTATATACAGGGGTTGGACAAAATAATGGAAACACCTGGAAAAATCAACAACAGTTAGTTTAATATGGTGTAGGTCCACCTTTTGCGGCGATTACAGACTCAATTCTCCGAGGTATGGATTCATACAAGGTGATATCGTTGGCACAGCAGATCTCCACGAAATAGCACCCCAGATCATCACAGAACCTCCGCCAGGTTTTACGGTTGGGAGAAGGCAGTCTGGATGGAATGCTTCCTTCGGCTGTCTCCAAATGTACACTCGGCCGGAGGTCGGAAAATGGGGTAAACAATGATTGGTCTGAGAATATCACATGTTTCCACTGCTTGAGGGACCAATTCTGGAGGTTTCTACACCACTCTAAACGCTTGGAAACATTTGTCATTGAGAGTAGCGGTTTTCTTATTGCAGCTCTTCCGTAAAATCCTGATTTGTGCAGCTCCTAACAGTTTTAGTGGAAACTGGGTTCTGTAGGTGTTCATAGAGCTCAGCAGTGATTTTCGGAGCTATGGTCTTGCGATCCTCTCTCACAATTCGCTTTAGAGTCCGACGGTCTCTCTCAGTCAACTTCGACTTTCGGCCGGACCTGTGCTTTGCTGCGGACGTTATTCCTTCTCTTTCAAACGCAGTCATTACTTTGGAGACAGTACCTCTTGACACGCCAAGCATTCGGGCACTTTCTGTTACACTAGCACCTGCCATACAAGCACTAACAATTTGGCCTTTTTGAAAATCCGAAAAGTCTGCCATTATTATCAGGCTTTCATTAATGTTCTTACAATGAAAAACAAACAGTTAATTTACATAACCATATCACTTAACAGAAATAATCAACTACAAGACATTAACATACTGTATGTCACGGTTTGCATGTTTATAACATGTTCGAAGATCATGATGCCAAAACGTTAGGTGTTTCCATTATTTTGTCCAACCCCTGTATTGGCAGCCTAATAAATCTCCAGCCAACGGTAAACCCTCCCCCCAGCAGGGCAGTATATATTACCTCACACATACACATAAAAGACAGCTCATGTGACTGACATCTGCCTTAGTTCCCTATATGGCACATGAGTTGCACATTGGCTGTTTTTAATCAGATGTTTATTTTTGGAAATTAAAGATACCAGACATATGAGGCGTGTTGTGTGAGGTGATTTGTGCACATCTGTGTCTGTCTGTGTGGTGTGTGAGTCCCTGGGGGGTGTGTGTCCCAGTGGCGTGCGTATGTCCCTGTGGGGGGGTCCCATGGTGTGTGTCCTTTTGGGGGAGGGGTGTCCCTGTGGTGTGTGTTCTTGTGGGGGAGGGGTGTCTCTGTGGTGTGTGTCCATCCCTATGTGGTCTGTGTGTTCCTGTGGGGTGTGTGTGTCTCTGTGTCCCTGTGGGGTGTGTATGTGTGTATGTCCCTGTGGTGTGTGTGTCCCTATGGGTGAGTGCATGTATCCCTATAAGGTGTGTATGTGTGTGTGTCCCTTTTGGGGGGGTGTCTGTGTGGTGTGTGTCTCTGTGTTGTGTGTGTCTCTTTGTGGTGTGTGTGTTTGTGTTCGGGTACGTGGTGAGTATCCAATGTTGGGGCTCCACCTTAGCTGTTACTCTTTGTGTGCATGAGGTGTGTATACATGTCCCCGTGCGTGGTGAATATTCCATGTCAGGGCCCCACCTTAGTGATTATATGCTGGTATATGCTGTTAGTCTTTGGTGCTGTCATTAAGCCCCTCTCATTCAGAACTGTCAACTGGTAACTGTCACTTTCTTGCCATTATGTAGATAGGGGCAAAATTGATTGGTGAACTGGAATGCGCAGGGTTAAAATTTCACCCCACTACATAGCCTATGACGCTCTCGGGGTCCAGACGTGTGACTGTGCAAAATTTTGTGGCTGTAGTTGCGACGGTGTAGATGCCAATCCCGGACATACACACATACACACATTCAACTTTATATATTATATACTAGCTGTGAGCCCGATGCAAATGCATCGGGATTCTAGAACGTGCATTAATTTGATTATAGTAGTTATAGCTGTTAGCCTGATGCAAATGCATCGGGTATCTAAAATATGTTTATTGTTTTTTTTAAAGATTTTTAAATAATAATCGCATCATCAATAGCAATAATATAAGCCATAGCATTATTATTAGCATATAGCATATTAATAGCATTATTAACAGTATATGAGCATTAATAACAGTATTAATAGCATTAATAGCATTATATTACATTAATAGCATTATTAAAGCATTATAGCATTAATAACATTATTAATAGCATTAATAGCATTATTATTAGCATTAATAGCATTAATATAGCATTATTAGCATTATTAGCATTAATAACATTATAATAGCATTAATAGCATTATTAATAGTATTAATAGCATTAATAGGATAAATATTAGCATTAATAGCAGAATTAAATAGCATTAATAGCATTATTAATAGCATTAATAGCATTATTATTAGCATTAATAGCATTAATATAGCATTAATTAGCATTAATAATAACATTAATAACATTATTAATAGCATTAATAGCATTATTATTAGCATTAATATGCATTAATAGCATTATTATTAGCATTAATAGCATTAATAATACCATAATAGGATAAATATTAGCATTAATAGCATTAATAGCATAATTAATAGCATTAATAGCATTATTAATAGCATTAATAGCATTATTATAGCATTAATAGCATTAATAGGATAATATTAGCATTAATAGCATATTAATAGCTAATATCAATTAGCATTAATAGATATAATATTAGCATTAATAGCAATTAATAGCATTATATAGCATTAATTATAGCATTATATTAGCATTAATACATTAATAATAGCATTATTAGCATTAATATAGCATTAATAATACCATGAATAGGATAAATATTAGCATTAATAGCATTAATAGCATAATTAATAGCATTAATAGCATTATTAATAGCATTAATAGCATTATTATTAGCATTAATAGCATTAATAAGAGCAATTATTAGCATTAATAATAGATTAATTAAACATTATAATAGCATTATAAGCATTATTATTAGCATTATTAGCATTAATAATAGCATTATTAGCATTAATAATAGCATTATTAACATTATTAATAGCATTATAAATTAGCATTAGCTATTATTAGCATTAATAGCATTTAATAATAACCATGAATAGGATAAATATAATTAGCATTAATAGCATATAATAGCATATATTAATAGCATTAATAGCATAATAGATAATCATTAATTATAGCATATTAATAGCATTAATAGCATTATTATTAGCATTAATAGCATTTTAATAATAGCATTATTAGCATTAATAATAGCATTAATAACATATATAATAGCATTAATAGCATTAATACTAATACATTATTATTAGCATTAATAGCATTAATAATAGCCATAATAGATAATTTAGCATAATAGCATTAATAAAATTAATAGCATTAATAGCATTAATAAGCATTAATATTAATTAGCATTAATAGCATTATAATAGATATAGCATTAAATAGCATAATAATTATTATAGCATTAATAGCATTATATAGCATTATAGCATTAATAGCATTATAATAGCATTAATGCATTATATACCATAATAGATATATATTAGCATAAAGCATAATAGCATTAATTAATAGCATTAATTAGCATTATTAATAGCATTAATAATTAAAATAGCATTAATAGCATTATTAATTATAATAGCATTAATAGGATAAATATTAGCATTAATTAAGCATTAATAGCATTATAATGCATTAATAGGATAATAATTATTAGCATTAATAGCATTAATAGCATTAATTAATATAGCATTAATAACATTATTAATAGCATTAATAGGCATAAATATTAATAGCATTAATAGCATTATTATTAGCATTAATATGCATTAATAATACCATGAATAGGATAAATATTAGCATTAATAGCATTAATAGCATAATTAATAGCATTAATAGCATTATTAATAGCATTAATAGCATTATTATTAGCATTAATAGCATTAATAGGATAAATATTAGCATTAATAGCATTATTAATAGTATTAATAGCATTAATAGGATAAATATTAGCATAATAGCAGAATTAATAGCATTAATAGCATTATAATAGCATTATTATTAGCATTAATAGCATTAATAATAGCATTATTAGCATTAATAATAGCATTAATAATACCATGAATAGGATAAATATTAGCATTAATAGCATTAATAGCATAATTAATAGCATTAATAGCATTATTAATAGCATTAATCGCATTATTATTAGCATTAATAGCATTAATAATAGCATTATTAGCATTAATAATAGCATTAATAACATTATTAATAGCATTAATAGCATTATTATTAGCATTAATAGCATTAATAGCATTATTATTAGCATTAATAGCATTAATAATACCATGAATAGGATAAATATTAGCATTAATAGCATTAATAGCATAATTAATAGCATTAATAGCATTATTAATAGCATTAATAGCATTATTATTAGCATTAATAGCATTAATAGGAGAAATATTAGCATTAATAGCATAATTAATAGCATTAATAGCATTATTAATAGCATTAATAACATTATTATTAGCATTAATAGCATTAATAATAGCATTATTAGCATTAATAATAGCATTAATAACATTATTAATAGCATTAATAGCATTATTATTAGCATTAATAGCATTAATAGCATTATTATTAGCATTAATAGCATTAATAATACCATGAATAGGATAAATATTAGCATTAATAGCATTAATAGCATAATTAATAGCATTAATATCATTATTAATAGCATTAATAGCATTATTATTAGCATTAATAGCATTAATAATAGCATTAATAACATTATTAATAGCATTATTATTAGCATTAATAGCATTAATAATAGCATTATTAGCATTAATAATAGCATTAATAACATTATTAATAGCATTAATAGCATTATTATTAGCATTAATAGCATTAATAATAGCATTATTAGCATTAATAATAGCATTAATAACAATATTATTAGCATTAATAGCATAATTATTAGCATTAATAGCATTATTATTAGCATTAATATCATTATTATTAGCATTTTTTTTTTTTATTTATTATTTTTTATTTAATTATTTATTATTTTTTATTTATTTTTTTATTATATTTTAATTATTTTTTTATTATTAAATTTATTATTTAGGCTGAGACCCAGTTCTCTTTCAGGTCCGCTGAAAGGGCTGATATAATTAGCATATATTTAATTTTTTTATTATTATTTTTATTGAATTATGAATTATTTTTAATTTATTTTTTTATTATTTTTTAATTATTTTTTAATTATTTTTTTTATTATTAAATTTATTATTTAGGCTGAGACCCAGTTCTCTTTCAGGTCCGCTGAAAGGGCTGATATAATTAGCATATATTTAAATTTTTTATTATTATTTTTATTGAATTATTTATTATTTTTAATTTATTTTTTTATAATTTTTTAATTATTTTTAAATTATTTTTTTTATTATTTAATTTATTTATTTTTTTAAGTGAGAGTGAGACACAGTTCTCATTCAGGTCCGCATTTTTTTTTTTTTTTTATTATTATTTTTATTTAATTATTTAATATTTTTTATTTATTTTTTTATTATTTTTTAATTATTTTTAAATTATTTTTTTTATTATTTAATTTATTTATTTTTTTAAGTGAGAGTGAGACACAGTTCTCATTCAGGTCCGCATTTTTTTTTTTTTTTTATTATTATTTTTATTTAATTATTTAATATTTTTTATTTATTTTTTTATTATTTTTTAATTATCTTTAAATTTTTTTTTTTATTATTTAATTTATTTATTTTTTTAAGTGAGAGTGAGACACAGTTCTCATTCAGGTCCGCATTTTTTTTTTTTTTTTATTATTATTTTTATTTAATTATTTAATATTTTTTATTTATTTTTTTATTATTTTTTAATTATTTTTAAATTATTTTTTTTATTATTTAATTTATTTATTTTTTTAAGTGAGTGAGACACAGTTCTCATTCAGGTCCGCATTTTATTTTTTTTTATTATTATTTTTATTTAATTATTTAATATTTTTTATTTATTTTTTTATTATTTTTTAATTATTTTTAAATTATTTTTTTTATTATTTAATTTATTTATTTTTTTAAGTGAGTGAGACACAGTTCTCATTCAGGTCCGCATTTTTTTTTTTTTTTATTATTATTTTTATTTAATTATTTAATATTTTTTATTTATTTTATTATTATTTTTTAATTATTTTTAAATTTTTTTTTTATTATTTAATTTATTTATTTTTTTAAGTGAGTGAGAGACAGTTCTCATTCAGGTCCGCATTTTTTTTTTTTTTTTTTATTATTATTTTTATTTAATTACTTAATATTTTTTATTTATTTTTTTATTATTTTTTAATTATTTTTAAATTATTTTTTTTATTATTTATTATAAAATCGCCGACACACCGGTAATGTATGTCAATGGGGAAAAAAAAGGCGGACCTGAATGAGAACTGCGTCTCAGTTTTGAGGGGCTCTTCTGATTGGCTGAGGGCAGTATACAGCGACCAATCAGAAGAGGGCCTCAGATCTCATTGAGGTAGAATGGCGGATTTTTCGTCCATTCTATCTTAATGAGAAGGAAGAGGACGTCGGAGGTGGAAGTTAGCGAAAAGAAGACAGAAGATCCCCGGGGCCGGACGAAGAGGCGGAGATGGCGGAAAGAAGAGAGAAGACCCCCGGGGCCGGAGGAAGAGGACGCCTGGCCGGACGGAGGACTTGTGGATCGGACGGACGATCAGATGACTTGAAGGCATGTAAGTGATCGACGGGGACGTTAGGTTAGGGGACGGCGGGGGCTTGGGGTGTAGGGCTTTAGGTGTTAGCGGTGTGAGCTTAGGAGGCGGCGGGGCTTAGGGGGCAGGGGGGGGGTAGGGGTTTAGGTGCGGAATCGGGGGTAGGGGGTTAGGTGCGGCTTAGGGGGTAGGGGCTTGCGGCAGAGGGTAGTGGCTGCGGCGGGGTAGTGGATTAGGGCGGCAGGGGGTAGGGGCTTCGGCGGCGGGGTAGTGGGTTAGGGGTTAGGGCGGCAGGGGGTAGGGGCTTGCGGCGGGGTAGTGGGTTAGGGCGGCAGGGGGTAGGGGCTTGCGGCAGAGGTCGGGGTAGTGGCTTAGGGGTAGGGGCTGCTAGTTAGGGCGGCAGGAGGTAGGGGCTTGCGGCAGAGGTCGGGGTAGGGGCTTAGGGGTCGGCAGAGGTCGGGGTAGTGGCTTAGGGGTAGGGGCTGCTGGTTAGGGCGGCAGGGGGTAGTGCTTAGGGGTAGGGGCTGCTGCGGCGGGGTCGGGAGGGGGTAGGGGCTTGCGGGGTAGTGGCTTAGAGGTAGGGGCTGCAGCAGCGGGGTAGTGGGTTAGGGCGGCAGGGGGTAGGGGCTTGCGGCAGGGGGTAGGGGCTTGCGGCAGAGGTCGGGGTAGTGGTTTAGGGGTCGGCAGAGGTCAGGGTAGTGGCTTAGGGGTAGGGGCTTCTGGTTAGGGCGGCAGGGGGTAGGGGCTTGCGGCAGAGGTCGGGGTAGTGGCTTAGGGGTCGGCAGAGGTCGGGCGCGGCAGGGGGTAGTGCTTAGGGGTAGGGGCTGCTGCGGCGGGGTTGGCAGGGGGTAGGGGCTTGCGGGGTAGTGGCTTAGAGGTAGGGGCTGGTGCGGCGGGGTAGTGGGTTAGGGCGGCAGGGGGTAGGGGCTTGCGGCAGGGCGGCAGGGGGTAGGGGCTTGCGGCAGAGGTCGGGGTAGTGGCGTAGGGGTCGGCAGAGGTCGGGGTAGTGGCTTAGGGGTAGGGGCTGCTGGTTAGGGCGGCAGGGGGTAGGGGCTTGCGGCAGAGGTCGGGGTAGTGGCGTAGGGGTCGGCAGAGGTCGGGGTAGTGGCGTAGGGGTCGGCAGAGGTCGGGGTAGTGGCTTAGGGGTAGGGGCTGCTGCGGCGGGGTCGGCAGGGGGGCTTGTAGCAGAGGGTAGTGGTAGTTCGGCAAGGGTGTAGGCTGTAGTGTACAGCGCGATGGTATACTACAGTCCCATGGCGCTTATGGGCATGGGACTGTAGTATACTATAGCGGTGTACACTACAGTAGTATGGGCTTAGGGTAGTGGGAGTTCTGCGACGGTGTACAGCGCGATGGCTGTAGTGTACAGCGCGATGGTATACTACAGTCCCATGGCGCTTATGGGCATGGGACTGTAGTATACTATAGCATTGTACACTACAGTAGTATGGGCTTCGGCTTCGGTGGCTTGGTTAGCGGTGTAGCGACTCGCAATGCCCGCTTCGCGGGCATTGCTTCGCTTGGCTGCAACGACTCGCAATGCCCGCTTTGCGGGCATTGCTTCGGGAGTCGCCGTGGCCGCTACGCGGCCACGGACAGAGTCCAGGAGATGAAACCTGGACTCGCTAACCAAGCCACCGGAAGCAGCGCCGCTCCGACGGAAGTCGCTACGGCAATTATATAATAGATATATATATATATATATATATATATATTATGATTACTGGTACCGAAAGATTTATGTTGAGTTACCGTTGTCTTACGGTACCAGTAATCACATTACAATACATATATACATATATGCACAAAGATAGCATATATCCATCAAGAGGATCCAAACCTTATGAAACTTACAATCATAGACCACTGCTCTGGCGATTGCTAATAACTTTTTCCTCCTGTGTACACACCTCCCCCTCATAGATCGGTAGGGGCAGCTCAGAACCCAACATCACGGCACCAGGCTGAAGAACCTGCGGTGACGTTATCATCTCTCCACCCCTTGCTGGTCACATGACCGGACCCCGTGTCCCGGAACCAAGAAACTCTGGGTAACCAGAGAGAGTGGCGTCCACCGGCCGGTTCCCTGCCTAAGGCCGGTCCTCCTCACCTCCAGGCGATCACCGGAGTTGTGCAGGGGTGCACAACCCCTAGAGCTTTGTGAGCACTCAGCACCCTAACAAGTGACCCACTAGACCACCAGGTTCAACTCATGGGGGCTTCCTGGTTTCTTCTCATTTCATAATCCCATGGGTAAGGCATGTGAGCAACCAGACCCGCCCCCAACACCTAACTTAACTATCAGTGTACCAGGGCCTTAGTTGGGCTTATATTACAGAGGATAGCCACCTCTGTGATACATACCTCCCATCGTCCACACATCCCCCATGCTATCTTAACACCCTTTACATACAGTATAAGCTCCACATAGCCTCTCCATTTACAGTGTGAGCCCCTACATAACCTCCTTTTAATCAGTATCAGCTCCCACATACCCTCTTTATGTACAGTGTGAGCCCCCATATAGTCACCCTATATACAGCATCAGCTCCCACATAGCCTCTATATAAGTATGAGCCATCACAGCCTCCTATATACAGTATGAACCCCCACATAATCCCCCTATATACAGTATGGGCCCCATTTAGCCCCTCTATATACAGTATGATTCATCCACAAAGCTGCTCTATATAGGATGAGAGCCCTCACATAGCCCCCTATATATATGCGCCCCCAAATATTCTCCTAAATTTTGTATGAGCCCCGACAAAGCCTCCTATATACAGTACGTGCCCCGCACATAGCTTCCTACAGTCATGGCCAAAAGTTTTGAGAATGACACCAAAATTATATTTTCACATGATCTGCTGCCCTCTGGTTTTTATTTGTTTGTCTGATGTTTATATCACATACAGAAATATAATTGCAATCATATTATGAGTAACAAAAGGTTATATTGACAGTTAGAATGAGTTAATGCAGCAAGTCAATATTTGCAGTGTTGACCCTTCTTCTTCAGGACCTCTGCAATTCTCCCTGGCATGCTCTCAATCAACTTCTGGACCAAATCCTGACTGATTGCAGTCCATTCTAGCATAATCAATGCTTGCATTTTGCCAGAATTTGTTGGTTTTTGTTTGTCCACCCGTCTCTTGATGATTGACCACAAGTTCTCAATGGGAATAAGATATGGGGAGTTTCCAGGCCATGGACCCAAAATCTCTATGTTTTGTTCCCTGAGCCATTTAGTTATCACCTTTGCTTTATGGCAAGGTGCTCCATCATGCTGGAAAAGGCATTGTTGGGCGCCAAACTGCTCTTGGACGGTTGGAAGAAGTTGCTCTTGGAGGACATTCTGGTACCATTCTTTATTCATGGCTGTGTTTTTACGCAAGACTGTGAGTGAGCCGATTCCCTTTGGCTGAGAAGCAACCCCACACATGAATGGTTTCAAGATGCTTTACAGTTGGCATGAGACAAGACTGGTGGTAGTGCTCACCTCTTCTTCTCCGAATAAGCTGTTTTCCCGATGTCCCAAACAATCGAAAAGGGGATTCATCAGAGAACATGACTTTACCCCAGTCCTCAGCAGTCCACTCCCTGTACCTTTTGCAGAATATCAGTCGGTCCCTGATGTTTTTACTGGAGAGAAGTGGCTTCTTTGCTGCCCTCCTTGAAACCAGGCCTTGCTCAAATAGTCTCCGCCTCACAGTGCGTGCAGAAGCACTCACACCAGCCTGCTGCCATTCCTGAGCAAGCTCGGCACTGCTGGTAGTCCAATCCCGCAGCTGAAACAGTTTTAAGATACGGTCCTGGCGCTTGCTGGTCTTTCTTGGGCACCCTGGAGCCTTTTTGACATGTATGGAAGCTCTCTCCTTGAAGTTCTTGATGATGCGATAGATTATTGACTGAGGTGCAATCTTTCTAGCTGCGATACTCTTCCCTGTTAGGCCATTTTTGCGCAGTGCAATGATGGCTGCACGTGTTTCTTTAGAGATAACCATGGTTAACTGAAGAGAAACAATGATACCAAGCACCAGCCTCCTTTTAAAGTGTCCAGTGGTGTTATTCTTACTTAATCATGACTGATTGTTCGCCAGCCCTGTCTTCATCAACACCCACACCTGTGTTAATGGAACAATCACTAAAACGATGTTAGCTGCTCCTTTTAAGGCAGGACTGCAATGATGTTGAAATGTGTTTTGGGGGTTAAAGTTCATTTTCTAGGCAAATATTGACTTAGCAAGTAATTGCTGTTAAGCTGATCACTCTTTATGACATTCTGGAGTATATGCAAATTGCCATTAGAAAAACTGAAGCAGCAGACTTTGTTAAAATTAATATTTGTATCATTCTCAAAACTTTTGGCCATGACTGTATATACATGCAAACAATGTATAAGCATTAGTGATGAGCGAGTATGCTTGTGACTACTCGGTACTCGCACGAGTATCACTGTACTCGGGCTACTCGGCGAGTACCGAGTAAACTCTCGATACTCGTGCAGTGCTCGTGGTCCTCATCCCTGCATGTTGGCGCTCTTTAGAGAGCCAGCCCACATGCAGGGATTGGCTGGCAGTCACTGAAATGCCACAGCCATGTTAGTTGTGGCATTGCAGTGATTGGCCGGCCCGCACAGCGTGACCGAGCCTTTATAAGACCCGGACACGATGTGCTCTGCACACAGCCATTCAGACAGTGAGTGTAGGGAGAGTGTCTGCTGCTGCTTAGGGACAGATTTGCGGCCCTCATAGGTAGATTCGGAGCAGGGCTGCAAACTGCTGCTGACCACAACAGTCCTTCTCAGGACTAATCTAGGAGAATATAGGCAGGGTGATCCAGATCGGGTTCCAAGCTTTTCTGTGACCATAACAGTCACCAGACTGTTGTACTTACTAGCTTGAAACAGGTTAGGGACTAAAATCCTACTTTCCTGTGACCTGAACAATCACCAGACTGTTATACTTACTAGCTTGATACAGGCAGGTTCTAAAATCCAACTTTCCTGTGACCTGAACAGTCACCAGACTGTTGTACTCACTAGCTTGAAACAGGTTAGGGACTAAAATCCTACTTTCCTGTGACCTGAACAGTCACCAGACTGTTATACTTACTAGCTTGATACAGGTTAGGGACTAAAATCCAACTTTCCTGTGACCTGAACAGTCACCAGACTGTTGTACTTACTAGCTTGAAACAGGTTAGGGACTAAAATCCTACTTTCCTGTGACCTGAACAGTCACCAGACTGTTATACTTACTAGCTTGATACAGGTTAGGGACTAAAATCCAACTTTCCTGTGACCTGAACAGTCACCAGACTGTTGTACTTACTAGCTTGATACAGGCAGGTTCTAAAATCCAACTTTCCTGTGACCTGAACAGTCACCAGACTGTTGTACTTACTAGCTTGATACAGGTTAGGGACTAAAATCCTACTTTCCTGTGACCTGAACAGTCACCAGACTGTTGTACTTACTAGCTTGATACAGGTTAGGGACTAAAATCCTACTTTCTGTGACCTGAACAGTCACCAGACTGTTGTACTTACTAGCTTGATACAGGCAGGTTCTAAAATCCAACTTTCCTGTGACCTGAACAGTCACCAGACTGTTGTCGCTGTATACAGGCAAAATGCACAAGGGCGTTGGCAAGGAACAAAGAAGTGAACGTGATGGTGGTGCAGGCAGAGGCCAAGGTCGTGTACAAGCACTAATTTCGCAACAACAAAGGGGCACATCTACTCACTCGGACGTCCTGTCCCAAATCCTTGGGGCCCGCAGCAGTACACCGCTCTTGAACCAAGACCAGTGTCAACAGGTTGTTACTTTGATAGCGGATAATGCTTCAAGTCAGATTGGCACCTCCACAAATACCCTGTCTTCCACACGGTCAAGTGTCAGTAGCTGTGATATTGCACCGCACATTTCCCAACCTGACCCTCCTTCCTACCACTAGGCCGAGTACACGTCCACAGACATTACTGATCCCACACTTGGACACTCGGAAGAGCTGTTCACGTATCCATTCGCAGAATCTGGCCTCTCGCCAGCTCCTGTTGAAGTGGGTGATGAGGAGATGGTATGTACAGATGCCCAAATATTTGAGCAGCCACATTCTCACGAATGGAACGTTGGCAACGTGTCTCAACAAGGGGTGGACGATGATGAGACACAATTGCCAGGAAGTCAGGAGGAGGATCAGGGTGCGGAAGAGGAAGACGACGTGGTGGATGATCCAGTAGCTGACCCAACCTGGCAAGAGGATATGCAGAGCGAGGACAGCAGTGCACAGGGGGAGGGAGGCGTAGCGTCCCAACAGGCAGTACAAAGCAGGGTCATGTCCGCAGGCAGAAGGCAGGCAACCGTTCCCCGGAACAACAACACGACTCAAGGTGCCTGTACAAATGTTAGGTCTTCCCGAGTCTGGTAGTTTTTTAAGTTGGCTCCAGATGACTCTAAAAAGGCCATTTGCAACACCTGCCATGCCAGCATCAGCAGGGGTACGAAAACTAGCAGCCTGACCACCACCAGCATGATTAGGCACATGTCAGCCAAGCACCCACTTTGTGGGAAGTACAACAGAGTCGAGGAGCGGTGCTTGCTGATGTCACTGCTACGTCTTCGCGTGTTGTGCGTGCGAGCCAATCCCCTGTCCATGCTGGCCGCGAACAAGCCTCTGGCCCTGCCACCGAAGTTGCCCACGCACAAATAACACCACCATCAAGCACGTCCTTGTCCCAGCGCAGCGTTCAATTATCCATTCAGCAAACCTTTGAATGCAGGCGCAAATACGCTGCCAACGCCCCACATGCAACAGTCCTAAATTCTCACATTTCGCGACTCATAGCGCCAGAAATGTTGCCTTTCCGGCTGGTGGAGACGGAAGCATTCCGCGACCTGATGGCGGCTGCTGTCCCACGTTACTCGGTCCCCAGCCGCCACTATTTATCCAGATGTGCCGTCCCCACATTGCATAACCACGTGTCCCAAAGCATCACACGTGCCCTGAACAACACTGTTTCAGCCAAAGTCCACCTAACCACAGACA
Source organism: Allobates femoralis (assembly GCA_033576535.1). Taxonomy (NCBI): domain Eukaryota; kingdom Metazoa; phylum Chordata; class Amphibia; order Anura; family Aromobatidae; genus Allobates; species Allobates femoralis. Next base: position 143,951,663 of record JARQOC010000006.1, read on the forward strand.
CGTGGACAAGTGCTTGTGGGCAAGGCCGCTACATTTCCTTGACGGCACACTGGGTTAATATTGTGGATGCTGGGACCCAGTCTGAGCGAGGGACGGAACACGTCCTTCCCACACCAAGGATAGCAGGCCCTACCTCTGTCAGGGTTTCACCGACACTCTACAGCTCCGGAATGTCATGCTCCTCAGCCTCCTCCTCCTCCTCCTGCGCATCCTCATCCACTGTACCCTCCACACCAGTCCCAAGCTGGAAGCACTGCCTCTGCGAAGCGGCAACAGGCTGTGCTGAAGCTAGTCTGCATAGGTGACAAACCCCACAATGCAGAAGAGGTGTGGACAGCTCTGAAACAGCAGGCAGATCACTGGCTCACACCTCTGAACCTAAAGCCAGGAAAGGTCGTGTGTGACAATGGCCGGAACCTGGTGGCAGCTTTGAGGCGAGGCCAGCTGACGCATGTTCCATGCGTGGCCCATGTGCTCAACCTGGTGGTTCAGCGGTTTCTAAAATCATACCCAGAGCTGTCTGATCTGCTGGTAAAAGTTCGCCGCCTGTCTGCACATTTTCGCAAGTCACCTGCTGCTTCAGCCGGCCTTGCCGGCTTTCAGCGCCGTTTGTGTCTTCCGGCCCACAGACTGGTGTGTGATGTCCCCACGCGTTGGAATTCAACTCTGCACATGTTGGTCAGGATATGTGAGCAGAAGAGGGCAGTTGTTGACTACCTGCATCACCTAAGCCGTCGGGAAATGGGTCAAACTCCACACATAACACCTGAGGAGTGGAGATGGATGTCCGACCTATGTACCGTCCTCCAAATTTTTAGGACTCCACCAAGATGGTGAGCGGCGATGACGCCATTATTAGCGTCACCATACCACTACTCTGCCTTCTAAAACGGTCTCTGCTGAAAAACAAAGAGGATGCATTGCAGGCGGAGCGCGATGACTTGGAGCAAGAAACAGTAGTGGGTGTGGGTGATAACACACAGCCCAGCCTCATCTCATCACAACGTGCAGTGGAGGACTATGACGAGGAGGAGGAGGATGAAGACATGGAGCAATTCTCTGGCCAAATTGAGGATATGACATGCACACCAGTCATACCCTCGATTCAGCGTGGCTGGCCAGAGGACAGGGGAGATGAGGAGGAGGAGGAGGAGGACAGCATGTTCAGTCATCGTGTTGGTCAGGATACGGAAGTGATGGCTGTTAAGAGTCTGACGCACATGGCTGACTTTATGGTAAGCTGCCTGGCTCGTGACCCTCGCGTTCAGAACATCTTGGCCGACAATCAGTACTGGTTGGCAACACTCTTAGACCCACGCTACAAGGAGAACTTTATGTCTCTCATTCCTGAGGCGGAGAGGTCAGCCAAAATGCAGCAGTTCCAGAAGGCCATAGTCACGGAAGTAGGCAAAGCATTCCCCTCACAAAACGCTAGCGGCATAGGTCAGGAATCGGTGAACAACCAAGGCGTACGGCCGAGAGGGGCACAAGTCCAATCCGCCTGAGGTAGGGGAACAGTCTTTATGATGTGGGACAGTTTTCTCAGCCCCTCACGTACCACAGCCCCTAAGGTACGGGGTAGTGCCACAAGAAATGCTAAGTTTGGCAAGATGCTGAAGGAGTACCTTGCAGATCGAACAACTGTACTGCGAGATTCCTCTGTGCCTTACAATTATTGGGTCTCCAAGCTGGACACGTGGCATGAATTGGCTCTCTACGCCTTGGAAGTTCTGGCCTGCCCTGCTGCTAGCGTTTTGTCAGAGCGTGTTTTCAGTGCCGCAGGTGGAATCATTACTGATAAACGCACCCGCCTGTCAACTGAAAATGCTGACAGGCTGACTCTGATCAAGATGAACAAGGGTTGGATTGGGCCAGACTTCACCACACCACCAACAAATGACAGCGGAATTTAAATTTTGTTATGGGAATTTGCCATGTACCTCCACTCACCCATGGGTATACACTTCTGGACTTTGGCTAATCGCTGGACTGCTCCTCCTTCTCCTCATGTGCCACCATGATGACCGTTACAATAGTTAGGCTGTTGTTTCAGGTATACCCCCAGCGGTAAATTTTTTCAGGAGTGGGACAGGAGACCCACTCCTTTTCAATGGGGAAAATGTTTTGAGGCCCTCATTCACGTCTCTATCCAGGGACAATGTGGAGCCTCCCAATTTTTGGCTGCCCTGCCAAAGGGCTATACTACAATACACCCACTTCAGGTTTACAGGCCCTCCTGCACGTCTCTATCCAGGACAATGTGGAGCCTCCCAATTTTTGGCTGCCCTGCCAAAGGGCTATACTACAATACACCCACTTCAGGTTTACAGGCCCTCCTGCACGTCTCTATCCTGGGACAATGTGGAGCCTCCCAATTTTTGGCTGCCCTGCCAAAGGGCTATACTACAATACACCCAATTGAGGTTTACAGGCCCTCATGCATGTCTGTATGCATGGGTCATTGTGGAGCCTCCCAATTTTTGGCTGCCCTGCCAAAGGGCTATACTACAATACACCCACTTCAGGTTTACAGGCCCTCCTGCACGTCTCTATCCTGGGACAATGTGGAGCCTCCCAATTTTTGGCTGCCCTGCCAGAGGGCTATACTACAATACACCCAATTGAGGTTTACAGGCCCTCATGCATGTCTGTATGCATGGGTCATTGTGGAGCCTCCCAATTTTTGGCTGACCCTGCCAAAGGGCTATACTACAATACACCCACTTCAGGTTTACAGGCCCTCCTGCACGTCTCTATCCTGGGACAATGTGGAGACTCCCAATTTTTGGCTGCCCTGCCAAAGGGCTATACTACAATACACCCAATTGAGGTTTACAGGCCCTCATGCATGTCTGTATGCATGGGTCATTGTGGAGCCTCCCAATTTTTGGCTGACCCTGCCAAAGGGCTATACTACAATACACCCACTTCAGGTTTACAGGCCCTCCTGCACGTCTCTATCCTGGGACAATGTGGAGCCTCCCAATTTTTGGCTGCCCTGCCAGAGGGCTATACTACAATACACACAATTGAGGTTTACAGGCCCTCATGCATGTCTGTATGCATGGGTCATTGTGGAGCCTCCCAATTTTTGGCTGACCCTGCCAAAGGGCTATACTACAATACACCCACTTCAGGTTTACAGGCCCTCCTGCACGTCTCTATCCTGGGTCATTGTGGAGCCTCCCAATTTTTGGCTGCCCTGCCAAAGGGCTATACTACAATACACCCACTTCAGGTTTACAGGCCCTCCTGCACGTCTCTATCCTGGGACAATGTGGAGCCTCCCAATTTTTGGCTGCCCTGCCAAAGGGCTATACTACAATACACCCAATTGAGGTTTACAGGCCCTCATGCATGTCTGTATGCATGGGTCATTGTGGAGCCTCCCAATTTTTGGCTGACCCTGCCAAAGGGCTATACTACAATACACCTACTTCAGGTTTACAGGCCCTCCTGCACGTCTCTATCCTGGGACAATGTGGAGACTTCCAATTTTTGGCTGCCCTGCCAAAGGGCTATACTACAATACACCTACTTCAGGTTTACAGGCCCTCATGCACGTCTCTATCCAGGGGCATTGGTGAACCTCCCAATTTTGGACTGCCCTGGCAAAGGAAAATACTACAATACACCCACTTCCTCAAAATGGGCACATTATGTCAAGACAGGGCTTCCTGTACGTCGCTTCTCAGGGACATTGGAGTGCCGCACAATGTTTTCACGTAAAATCTTTCATGTAATCACAAAAAGTAACATACACCAGCTGTATCTCACTATTAGGTATGTGCCCTTAACATTTCCACCCTAAATATTCATTTTGATGTCATTTTGGAAGGTTTTCTGGTGACTCCGTAAAATTGGCGTGAAACTCGGACAAGATTGTTCACAGCTGTGACTTTTGAGTGAGAAATGCTTCCAGGGGTCTTCCCCATGGTGTTGCCATGTCATTTGAGCACTCTTCTGAGACTTTTGTGACATTTTTAGGGTTTCTACATGCTGCCGGCGGTCTTTTCATAAAAATACTTGGGTCTCCCATAGGATAACATTGGGCTCGGTACTCGGGCCGAGTACACGAGTATCTCGGGATGCTCGGCCCGAGCTTCAAGCACCCGAACATTTTAGTACTCGCTCATCACTAATAAGCATGAAATAAACAAAAACAACGTACACACCTTGCTCCTGTTCCCCCAGTGCTCTTCCCCTGTATCCGGTGCACTGACTCTCCATACTGCATGAAGGAGACAAATCTGTGGGCACTACCAATAAAAGGAGGATTCAACCAGTATGCTTACTAAAATATGATCATATGGGAATAGAAAGTAAGTATACAATGGAACCAGGATTACCAAGTAAATATAGCTTTATTAAAAATCAATCAGAGATTGGCAAACAACAATAAATGTAAAAATATTTCAAAACAGAAAAGCTACAATATCTATGGTAAATTACACCTGTCCACATTAGCCTAATAAAGATATATTCATATAAATGCAAACAGGTTCCTGAAATGTATACCATTTCAAATATATCCAATGTATTGGTGTTGAAAATATCTACATACCTAAATGTGAAGTGGCGTCTGTCATTCACTTCTGGTTGTCCCCGTATCATGCACCGGTGGCAGCCATATTTGCACACCCAAGGATTGGGTGTGCAAATATGGTGCCTGCTAGCAGTGCTGGTCCATTGCGCAGTATCTCCAGCGAAGCCGCCGACACCCGAACCTGACACACCTGAAACTGATGGACACATCGTCACCACTACTCCCATCGCTCCTTGCTTCGCACCACTATCGACACACCTCACTGCCGCACACCACGCCGCCTCATTAAACGCGTATCTAGCGTTAGCATACATGCCCAGTTACTGTGGTGGCCGCCATCTTTGAATGAGTGTCCAAAGATGGTGGCAGCCTGTGTAACTGGGTATACAGGAGCCAGGTATGCGCATGCAAAATTACTCACTCCACCGCCATCATTGAGCACTCAAAACTGCCACCACCTGAAAGTGCCATCTGCAGTCCCCACTGCTGACACATCACTGCCTGAATAAGTGCGCATACATAAACCCAGCACGCACACGCACTTACTCAGTCGGCTGCCATCTTTGGACACCTGGGTATACAAAGATGACAGCAGCGGGACCCGGTGTGCACATGTGCACTTACGCCACCGCCATCTTTGGCCACCACAGGAGGGAGAGAGCACAAGGGGTAGAGACCAAGCACAGTGGGAAAGCACACGGAGGGCAGAGAGAGCACACAGGGGGACAAAGAGAGTGCACAGTTGGATGGGTGAGTGCACAGAGGGGAGAGAGAGAGCGCACAGAGGGGAGGCAGCTCAAAGTACAGAGCACAGAGGGGAGAAGATGGCACAGGGGAGAGACTACATACAGATAGAAAGTACACAGGGGAAGACAGGTCAAAGGAGAGAGCACATAAGGGGAGATGACAGCACAGGGAGGAGACAGGTCAAAGGAGAGAGCACAGAGGGGAGAAGACGGCACAAGAGGGAGAGGCAGCCGATGCGCCCAGCACCACAGAGCCTGCCCCCATTGTCATGTCATCCTATTGCGATAGCATTGGGCCCCTATCTAGTATAAAATATAATAATCAAACATGCAATCAAAAGATATCAGCAGATAAAAAGAAGGTGCAAATAAAGTTTTCACTGAGTAGATAATTATACCATACCCAATATATATATATTCCCAATTTTCATTACAGCAGTGCTCCAAATTTGTCAGTTTGTGAGGGCATCTCCTGTGTATAGCACCCTCTTCAGGTCAATCTACATATGTTCAATTTGATTCAGGTTTGGCTCTGGCTACTTCAATTCAAAACATTGATTTTCTTTTAGCAAATCCATTCTTCTGTTGATTTGTAGGTATGTTTATGGTTTTTGTGTGCTGAAAGTTGAAATTCCTCTACGTCTTCTGCTTTTTCACACAAGCCTGAAGGTTTTGGTTCAAAATTGATTTTCCTGTTATAAAAAAAGATGGACCTGGACACTTTTCTAAGAGGATTTGAAAAGATCTACCAATAGTACCAACAGCTAAATGAGCAAATGGCCTAGTACCTAATCCCATGTAAACCCTTAGAGGTATTTTCAGATGTAGTTGAGGCAGCAAAGACTGCAGATGTTCATGTTGTCAATCGTACACCTTACATCAGTGCATATGGATGACTGGCATGCGGTGCAACACAGAGGTGAGATTAGGGATAGAATGTAAGAAAGGCTCTAGCAATAGGGTGTGGAGTGCACTCCCTAGCAACCCTATACGGGTCCTTATTCCTGTCGCCGTCATGTGCCTAAGCCCTCACTTGCCCTGAACTCAGCCTGGCTAGTGACAAGGCCAGTGAGTACACTAGACTCAATACTGCAAATAATGCAACACAGGGGAATGGTAAACAGACCGAGGGAAATAGTCATAAACATAATGGCAATCCTCCAATGCAGCTTAAGTCCAGAGCTCCAATAAACACAACTCCACAGCTTCTTCTAGAGACAGGCTCCTTCAGAAGTGGTCAGCATAGAAAGAGATTCTATAACCAGTGTCAGATGGTAAGACATGTTACTAGTTATAGCAGACGGGAGAGGCCACAAAAGAACTTCACCTGAGGATTAAGGCCATAATAAACAATCAGCAAGGTAAGAGTTCTTATCCCTTGCAGTGCTCAAGGAAAGCAAATACATTTAAACACCAGTGGAAGTCCTTAGATCAATAAGGCTGTTACACTTGTTGGGACAAGCGTCGGAGGGTAAGTGGACCACTTGGCCATAGGGTCACCCTGATAGGGAAGCAGTTTGATTAAGAGCCTACCAAGAGACACCCAGGTGCCACTTCCAGGGCAGTGTTCGGAATAGTGGGATATGAGCGCAGCTGGGTGACAGCAGGACAGGACAGTAGACACAAGACTGGACAGGGGTTACAGTCAGACAAGACAGGGCTGGAACAGGAACACAAGCAGGACTGTGACAGGTACATGGGCACAGGCAGGTTCGGGCACAGAACATCAGGCACAGGACATCAGTAACTGGACGTCAGACACCTTAAGTAAGTCTCCAAATTTTGATGTACGTGTTCAGTCTGACTGTTAGATTAGGAATAGAATGCTAAGGAACAAGACAGATATGCACCTAGACAAGAACAAAATGCCCTGCAAAATATAAAAAGAAACTGGATCTCCCAGTCTGACACAACATCGGAGAGAACCCCATGAAGCTTCACAATCTCAGAAACAAACACATAAGCTAACATTTTCAGATTAGGAAGAGTATGTAAAGCAATGGAGTGCGCTATTTTATTAGACCTATCCACCACAATTACATGGCGCCCTGCCAACGCAGGTAACCACATATCTCTCTGCTGCACAGCTGGGTTTCCACAGCAGGTACCACTACAAACAACACCTTCCACCCTGGCACAGTAGGGGGAGCTCAACCTGCTGCACTTAGGCAGGATCCCCTATAAATACTGCTGCTAGGGGCAGAATTAGTCAGAGTGTAGCAGACGCTAGAAGAGCTGCAGGAAGGTTCTTGTGCTGGTGCCACGAGAAGGCACAGGCCAGAGATCCAGAGGAGCCCTTCAGCATCCCACCAGCCTAAGTGGGACTGAAGGCAAGGAGAAAAGAAGCAGAATCAGCAGTAGGGAACAGGCAGCTCCAGCTGTGAGCTCGTTCCAGAGAGAGAAGCCGGATATTGGGGATCCGCACCAGTGGAGAACTACAAGTCCCACAGGAAACCCCTGGGCACCGAGGAAGCTACAGCTACCCGGTCTCCTGAGAGAGTCAAAGCAAGGGAGCCAGGAATAGCAGGATGCTGCAGAAACCAAGAGAAGGTTGTCCCAGAGATCGCACAGGAGGGAAGGAGAAGCAGATCAGAAAAGAGAGTGGAGGCAAGTCCTGATTTAATAGACTGTGCTTCAGGGAATACAAAAGGAGAAGGAGGCCTTACACCCACTTGCTGTGGGAGCCCACTGTGCAGCCATCTACCCGTCAGAGCTTGGGACCATTTGCCTGAATACCATCAGTAAAACGTAAAGAAACTTCTGCTGCGTGTTTGCCTTCTTTCTGCTCCCTCACCGTGCCCCTCCATACACTTTTCCTATCCTCTCAACCGCCCCAACTCTGCTGCAACCTGCCAAACCTCACCACTCTGTCCTGGAGGTACCAGTCCTGCTTGCGGGGACTATTAAATCACAGCTACAATCTCACCAACCTCCAGAGGACTGTAGCGGCGCTGGTGACCCCTCACCAGACACAGCAGGTGGGTCACGAAGACAAAACTGTAAATACCCCTTTTCAGTGACCCACAGGGCTACAGCCTCGGGCAGCCACCTGTGACACCCCAGACCGTAACCTAGCCCGAGCCCTGAGTACCCTGCCTCTGCGAGTCAATTAAGATTACATTTTTTTCAGGGGATGAAGGAACGTCAGTAATGAAGTGCATGGATAAATCAATCCATTGTTTTGCCAGGTATAGTCAAAGGTTAGAGAGACCCAGATGGACAAGTACTGTCTTTCCCCGAAAATAAGACAGCATCTTATATTAATTCTTGCTCCTAAAGATGCGCCATGTTTTATTTTCGGGGGGTGTCTTACTTTTACAATCCCCTTGCAGCCCCCAATAAAGTAACCCCATCATCCCCCAATATGGTATCAGGGACACACACAGGGACACACACGCGGACACACAAACACAGGGGCACACAAACACACACAAGGGAACACACACAGGGGCACACACGGAGACACACAAACAAGGGCACACACACACAGGGACACACACACACACACAGGGACACACAAACACAGGGGCACACAAACACACACAAGGGAACACACACAGGGGCACACACACAGGGGCACACACGGAGACACACAAACAGGGGCACACACACAGGGACACACACACAGGGACACACAAACACAGGGGCACACACACAGGAGCACACACACACAGACAGGGACACTTCTCACCGGTCCCTGCTGCATTCCGGCGCCGCTCTCAGCTGCTGCAAGGAGGACGGCACCACTCTCATCTCCTTACCGCAGGTGCCGTAGGTGTAAGGTGCCACTGGCCCAGCCATTCACGGGCCAGGAGCCAACTGGGCAGCCAGTCACAGGCCAGAAGCCGACGTCATGCAGCAAATGGCCTGTAATTGGCTGCTGGGCAGTTCCTGGCTTGTGATTGGTCAGGACAGTGGCGGGGGCTTGAAAAATAGAGCGGTGCCGATTTACATGCATCTGCGGCACCGCTCACAGCGACGGGCATTGGGACACGAGCGGGGGGGTGGGCTGGAAGAGTCACAGCTGCATGCTGTGGTAAAATATTGTAAAATAGAGACATGCCTTATTTTCGGGGGTGCCTTACATTTACAGGCACATTAAACCTCCTGGCATGCCTTACTTTCGGGGGCGCCCTATTTTCAGGGAAACAGGGTAGTTGGGATTTTATAATATGCACAGACATTACTGGTAGACACAAAATCAACTACTGTACATTCTTATACAACCTTGGCCATCAAAACTGCTGAGAAAGGAGCTCAAAGGTCGCTTTACTACCTGGGTGCCCCACAAGGTCTTAGTTATGATGCTCCTCTAATACTATGAGGTGCAAAGGCACAAGTAATTTCCCTGAAGGACAAGAAGCAGAAGCATCCCCTAGAACCCTCATCACCTTACCTCTCAGACTCAGAACATACAGAAGAGATGACCACCGCCTCCTGTTCCATCCTGTAAAATAGGGACAGAATCATCTGAGCTACTATCCCCAGGAAAACTCTGGAACAAAGTATCAGCTTTAACATTTTTACCCCAGGGACAGTAGGTAACCACAAAGTTTAATGTGGTAAAAATTAAGGACCACCTAGCTTGTCTAGGATTAAGACGCTTTGGAGATTTGACGTAGAGATGATTTTTATGATTGGGAATCACAGAATGTACTGCGTCCTCCAAAAAAGGATGCCATTCTTCAAATGCCAATTTAATAGCCAACATCTCGTATAAGAGAATACTGGGCAATAGTGGCTTTAATTTTCGCTCAACCAGCCTGCACTCTAGGGTGTTGCAGATGAAGTCCATGGAGCCTCGGTTAAGAGTCTACAACATGGACACCAGCCAGTTATCCCACCAGGGAAGGACCTAGCCCAGGGTATTAGTAGCCCTTAAGTCACTATCCAGCCCTTGCGAGCTGGTTGGATACCTAGTCCATGGTAAACCCCTGGCCATATCTTCAAGCTCGCAAGGGCTGGATAGTGACTTAAGGGCTACTAATACCCTGGGCTAGGTCCTTCCCTGGTGGGATAACTGGCTGGTGTCCATGTTGTAGACTCTTAACCGAGGCTCCATGGACTTTATCTGCATATTCAAATTCTAGGGAGCAATGCACCTTGGGTTTCACTGTGTTTGAGTGCTTTAACTGGTGCCCGCAGTGTTATCCTCCATTGGTCTCCACAAGGTCAGTGGGTGCTTTGTGAACTCTAGGGTGTTGCACAGGTCTTGACAAAAAAACTGTGATAACACAATAAAAGAAGAAAAAGACGGCGCTCACCCTGTTTGTTCTTGAAAGTGCACTTCTTTAATCCATGTGCATGGTGGGTTACAGGAGGTTAGGGAGGGAGGGGGTGCAGTGGATGGCGACGGGCGCACCGTTTCGCGTTACTCACGCTTCTACGGGTCCAACCATTTTTTCTTCTACTATTGTGTTAATAGCCAATATTTCCCTACTGCCAATATTGTAAATCTTTTTGGCCAATGAAAACGTCTTTGAGAAAAAGGTGCATGGATGCCACCTACTACGAGATGGTCCTTAAGATAAACAGCCACAAACCTCACCTTAGTCACATCAACCACAACAATAAATGGTTGTAATACATTGGGTTGGACGAACATAGCGTTGCAAAGCATTTTTTCAAAGTAGAGAATACTCGGCAGGTAGGGTCTGACCACCTCGAAAAGTCTGCACCTGTCTTAGGCTGGCTTCACACCACGGTAAGGTCCGGTCCGGGGCTGTCCGGTGGAAACCAGACAGCCCTGGACCAGTTTTTGG